>CM042248.1:42395565-42740565 GCA_023566225.1 Romanogobio albipinnatus
ATCCTAAACGAGTGTGTTTGCGTTCATTTAAACGTGAAATATTCGTACGATTTGAAAGTTTAAAAACTTTCGGCGGATTTTTGCCGGGGAACCGAAGCGTATATTCTTTTGCAGTGCATCAAAGCATCATTCTCTGATATTAACCATTCTCTTTCTAAGACAGCGCTATCGCTTCCATCATACCGTTTCACAAGATAGGTTCGTTCAGATACAAATTCGTAGCCTACGCTCGCGAATAGCAATATTCATGTCGGGATGAATGTGAAATGATAGGTGTCAAGTTGAATCTTACCCGCAGCCCGTTTGGGTGCTTGCTGTTTCCTCCTTGGCATGTTCAACTCTCTTTAGTTCACGTACAGTGGAATTGTGCCCAGGTGAAATTCAGTATAAGCGCTCTGATATAGTCCATACACAAGCAATAGCGACTCTCTAATGCACTTCAGTTCCGTACAATCCAGTTCTTCAGAACGCTGTCCAGAAATCAGGTGTCTCTATTTTAATATACCTCTCCTTCCTAGATAGACAGATCTATGGCGGATTGTTTTGCTTTGCTTTTCTTTCCGTCTCTTCTTCTTCTTCTTCTTTTCTTTTTGTTTCCAGAGCCAAAGGGACGAACGCTGTCAATCGCTTAGACTCCCGGTCTCGTATGAGACGTAGTAGGAAAAGGGCAGGAAAAATAGTGTATATCACACACACACACACGGCGATGCCAGCAGCAAACATCGATCCATAGAACAAACTGAACATTAAAAACTCCTCCTCCTCCTCCTCCTCCTCTGGACTTGATGATGGCAGCGAGACATTTGTTACACTAGATAACCACGAGTTTATTAAAGAGACAGGGGCCGGAGAAAACATGAGACAGCCCACAAGACCAGCCTCACTCTCTCTCTCTCTCTCTCTCTCTCTCTCTCTCTCTCTCTCTCTCTCTCTCTCTCTCTCTCGAGTTTACAGAGATGCTGAGAACTAATGAACGCTTCAGTGGAATGACACGGTGCATATGAATAACATGCATGCGATATGTAATTATTTTTAGTAGCTGCCAGAAATGAGATATAATTGCCATTGCTGTGGTAATTACTTGCATTACATGTATATGTGTACATGCAGACTCTGTATATGCTTAAAAAAGGCAGAGACAAACATTTAAATGTTAAACCTGGAAAGAAGCCATGTGAGAAAAAAGGGAAATACATTCATATCCATGTTACAGCGCAAACTACTTGAATATTCATTTATTTAGCCTATTATTGTTATGCTTTTTTTTTAAGAAACAGTATACATTGCAGTGTTTAGGTTACCCATATAACATGCCACAGTAATTTATTTAATTAATTACAATAGCAAATGACAATAATTATGCCTAATTTCCAGCAGCTACTGAACATAATTAAAAATCGCATACATGTTGTTCATTAATTATCAGAACGTATAAACTATAACATAAACGTAACGAGCATTTCTGTTTTCATCCAATGCTTGAATTCTTCTCAATGCCTTTATAAACATCTCTGGAAACTGTACATACTGTACACAACGGTTATATCTATAGTAGACTAATTGATTACAACAACAATAATATTGTTTAATTTCTAGCAGCTACTAAAATAATATTCATGTATTTTGCCCAATTAAGTTTACAGCATGTTATGAACGTTTTTATACATAAAACTGTAACCTATCTATCTATCTATCTATCTATCTATCTATCTATCTATCTATCTATCTATCTATCTATCTATCTATCTATCTATCTATCTATCTATCTATCTATCTATCTATCTATCTATCTATCTATCTATCTATCTATCTGCATGCCTGCCTGCCTGCCTGCCTGCCTGCCTGCCTGTCTGTCCTATCTATCTATCTATCTATCTATCTATCTATCTATCTATCTATCTATCTATCTATCTATCTATCTATCTATCTATCTATCTATCTATCTATCTATCTATCTATCTATCTATCTATCTATCTATCTGCATGCCTGCCTGCCTGCCTGCCTGCCTGCCTGTCTGTCCTATCTATCTATCTATCTATCTATCTATCTATCTATCTATCTATCTATCTATCTATCTATCTATCTATCTATCTATCTATCTATCTATCTATCTATCTATCTATCTATCTATCTATCTATCTATCTATCTATCTATCTATCTATCTATCTATCTATCTATCTATCTATCTATCTATCTATCTGTCTGTCTGTCTGTCGGTCTGTCCTATCTATCTATCGTTCTATCTGTCTGTCTGTCCTATCTATCTATCTATCTATCTATCTATCTATCTATCTATCTATCTATCTATCTATCTATCTATCTATCTATCTATCTATCTATCTATCTATCTATCTATCTATCTATCTATCTATCTATCTATCTATCTATCTGTCTGTCTGTCTGTCTGTCTGTCTGTCTGTCTGTCTATCTATCTATAACCGTTGTGTACAGTATGTACAGTTTCCAGAGATGTTTATAAAGGCATTGAGAAGAATTCAAGCATTGGATGAAAACAGAAATGCTCGTTACGTTTATGTTATAGTTTATACGTTCTGATAATTAATGAACAACATGTATGCGATTTTTAATTATGTTCAGTAGCTGCTGGAAATTAGGCATAATTATTGTCATTGCTATTGTAATTAATTAAATAAATTACTGTGGCATGTTATATGGGTAACCTAAACACTGCAATGTATAGTTTTTTGGATATAATCTCCAGATATTCTTTAAAAAATAGCATAAAAATGATAAATTATAAAATAAAAAATTAGGTTGTACACCTAAAAAAGTCGAATAAAAGTTTAGTTTTCAGTAGCACATGTTACACAGCTAATTATTGTGCGTATAAAGTGTACACTTAGAAAAAAAGGTCACTGGGGTGGTACCTTTTCAAAAGGTACACTTGTTCCTTTTAGGTACTAATATGTACCCTTTAGGTACAAACGTGTACCTTTTGAAAAGGTAAAAAAGGTACAACCCCAGTGACAGCATTTGTACCTTTTTTTCTGAGAGTGTATAAGCAATTATATATTAAAAACATGTTTTTTTTATGATATTACTCAGCACATGCTTATGCAATATACAGTATACAAAATGTGTTTGGTTTTGAAAAAGCCTATGAAGTCATGTTTTATCAGAACTGAAGAGCACAATAGAAGAGTGATCTCATCCCGTCTCATCAGTCATCTCAGTGTCAAAAAGTGGTCAGATTTACCCAAATCCATCCAGAATAATGACACAAGTGATTTGATTTGAACCGAAACCATAGAAACATTAAAATCTTTCAGCTGAAAAAAAAAAAACCTTTATGATGTCATAGTAACAGCAACAATGAGCGGCACACAATGAGCGGCAGCGTACATTGTTCGGCACAGCTTCATTACAGCGTAACTGTAGTCCTACAAGGTGAAGCAGAATGGTTCTCCTTTCTGGAGCTCTCCAGTGTCTCACCATTTGTGTCCCGACCTCTCACCATCTCTGATTATTGAGGTCACCGATAAACAAATGAGTGGCCATTACTCACAGACTACAGATGACCTCAGCGCACACGCCCCCTCCCACCATTGCTGTGTGATAAATGATCCCGCTGTCATACAGAGAGATGATGCTGCCTTTGTTAATCTGTTATGTGGTGACGTTACTCGATCCTCCTGTTTTCTAGCCCGTCTTTCTCCCTCTCCTCGCGCTGATGTGCGGATGCCAGTCCCCGTGCGATGATGGCAGAGACCTCCCGTAAACTTGACATGAACTCCGCCGATCAATCAGTGTTGAGCTTCCAGTCTGACCATAACTGTCTGACAGCTTTTAACACCCTCTGTGTATAAACGTTAACACACACACACACACACACACACACGTACAGAGGGCACTACAGTATATCTCTACCTGCATGTATTGTACTGCTGGGATCTTGCCTAAAACATGCACCAAACTCTTGAGCGGCTGTATGTGTCTTTCACTAAGAGATTGTGTGCACAGAGTTTATAAGATGTAGTATAGGGGTATTTTGTCATGTGTAGTGTCAATCGGCCAGTATTACGTTAAGGCAACAGTCCACTGGTGTGTTTAGTCTGGTTGTGTGAATGTTGAATTTGAATGCAAGGTAAGGAAAGTAGAATTAAAATATAGGTAAAATTCTAAGATATTCCTAAAGCTGTATTTTTTTTCTTACTAGAAAAAAAAAAAAAAAACGTCAAGTTTAAAAAGCCTTGAAAAGTTTCTTGGATAGAAGGAACAATAGATAGAACAAGAGATAGAATGATCGATAGAACAATCGTTCGATAGATGGATGGATGGAGATTTATACACTCTAAAAAAAAAGGTTCTATATAGCACCAAAAATGGTTCTTCGTCGTAATCATAGAGGAACCACTTTTGGTGCTATATAGCACCATATCTTAACATGTTCTGTATGGTAGCGGTGCTATATAGCACCATAGTTAGCGGTGCTATATAGCATCTTAGTCAAAGAACCGGTGAAGAACCTCTGAAGAACCTCTGAAGAACCTTTGAAGCACCAAAATTGGTGCTATATTGCACTTAAAAAGGTTCCCCTATGATTACGAGCCAAGAACCATTTTTGGTGCCATATAGAACCTTTTTTTTTTAGAGTGTAGATAGAACAATGATAGATTGAAGATAGATCTAAAATTGGATGGATGATAGAAAGATAGATAGATAGATAGATTGATTGATTGATTGATGGATGGATGGAACGATAGATACATAGATCTAGATGGATAGATAGAAAAAATTATAGATAGATGATAGATCTAAAATTGGATGGATAGACAGACAGACAGACGGACGGACGGACGGACGGATGGAATGATAGATATATAGATCTATATGGATAGATAGAAAAATGATAGATAGATGATAGAACTAAAACTGGACGGATGATAGAGAGATAGATAGTGGATAGACAGACAGACAGACAGACAGACAGACAGACAGACAGATAGATAGATAGATAGATAGATAGATAGATAGATAGATAGATAGATAGATAGATCAGACAGACAGATAGATAGATAGATCAGACAGACAGACAGACAGACAGATAGATAGATAGAACAGACAGACAGACAGACAGACAGAAAGACAGACAGATAGAACAATCATAGATAGAACGATAGATGGATAGATAGAACAATGATAGATAGAACGATAGATGGATAGATAGAACAATGATAGATAGAACGATAGATGGATAGATAGAAAGAATGATAGATAGATGATAGAATGATAGATTGATGGATGGATGGAATGATAGATACATAGATCTAAATGGATAGATAGAACAATGATATATAGAACGATGGATGGATGGATGGAATGATAGATAGATAGAATCTCTGATACTGCAACTATAAATAAAGGAAACAGACGACAGATTGAAAGAGCAAAAGCTCATAATACTAATGCAAACAAACAGAAACGAGCTCTTGTCAAAGCGTCGACACTGCAGATAGTTACGGTTGTATCTGTATAAAAGCTTTCATAACATGCTGTAAACTTAATTGTGCAGTCTAAAAAAAAAAGCCCTTGCAAGTTTTGGTTTTGAAGCTGACTGACATAGCAAAATATTTGCAACTGTTGCCAATGAATGCGACACAGTGTTAATTTGCATGGTAGGGGTTTTCAATGTTTTGTTCCGCAGCTCTGGTGCAAATCGTCAGTTCTGCGCTGAGCCGAGGCGAGCTAATTAAAATGCACTCCCCATGATGAAAGAGTCAAGGCCTGGGGATTCCAAACCTGCTTCTGATTCAAAGCTGAAATTTCATGTGATACGGACAGGCGGTGATTGAAGTCTTGAGAGCTGTAATTTTCAAAGTAGAACAACAACATATGCATACTGTTAACAGCAGATGCTTAATTTGAAAATCTAATGCATATAACCCAATTAAAAGACGAGGAAAAGAACCACAAGTGAAATTAAATCGGCTGCCGTGCTGGTTTAAACCTTTCAAGAAGAGTCTTTCAAGCCCAGGATATTTTGCCTGATATTTCCATCAAGAATCTCAACTAAGCGATCAATATTTCTGCGCAACAATTAACACCCAGCTGCCACATGCAGGATGGAAAGGAGTTGCGCCACGTTCTAGATTTCAGTTCCCTTAAATGGGCCTGGTTTTCACGAAGTCCCTTATCGAGGAAGGACAATGGAGCAAATATTTCATGGAATGTAGGACAGGTAAAATACCACAAGCGGAGACGTAAAACCCATAACCGCTCCCCCTGATAAACTAATAGGCCCCACTTGTCAATGCTGCACAACGGAGAACAGTGACCTTTTCCTGAGCATATGCAAACATATTGTTTGTGTATGTAAAGATGTGTGTTTTCACAGGATGTTGAATTAGCTGAGGGTGAACAATCGTGCGTTCCCAGTACCACGGGCTACAATCAGAGATTTTCCTGCCTTGAGATGAATAGAAAAACAGATCAACAGAACGGCGGGGGGTAAAGCAGGAATCCACGTTACTTTGACCAAATGACGTGTTCAGTTAAGCAAAACAAACTGTAGCTGAAGACAATGAGCGTGTTTATGATTACCGGTATGCACCTTATGGCTAATAATGTAAATGCGCATGATGGAGCTGTGTCATAAACTATTTAAAGGAATTGTTGTTCAATACCATACACTACTGTTCAAAAGTTGTTTTTTTGCATTAAATTGTCGTTCTTTTTTAACTTTCCATTCATGAAAATACTTTTTTGTGGAAATCTACACTGATCAGGCATAACATTATGACCACTAACAGGTGAAGTGAAAAACACTGATTATCTCTTCATCACGGCACCTGTTAGTGGGTGGGATATATTAGGCAGCAAGTGAACATTTTGTCCTCAAGGATGATGTGTTAGAAGCAGGAAAAATGGGCAAGCGTAAGGAATTGAGCGAGTTTGACAAGGGACAAATTGTGATGGCTAGACGACTGGGTCATAGCATCTCCAAAACTGCAGCTCTTGTGGGGTGTTCCCGGTCAGTATCTATCAAAAGTGGTCCAAGGTCCGTCTGGTCCGATCAAACAGACGAGCTACTGTAGCTCAAATTGCTCAATAAGTTAATGCTGGTTCTGATAGAAAGGTGTCAGAATACACAGTGCATCGCAGTTTGTTTGCGTATGGGGGCGGCATAGCCGGAGACCAGTCAGGGTGTCCATGCTGACCCCTGTCCACCGCCGAAAGCGCCAACAGTGGGCATGTGAGCATCAGAACTGGACCACGGAGCAATGGAAGAAGGTGGCCTGGTCTGATAAATCACGTTTTCCTTTACATCACGTGGATGGCCGGGTGTGTGTGCGTGGCTTACCTGTGGAACACTTGGCAGCAAAAGGGGAACCAACACATTATTAGGTCATAATGTTATGCCTGATCGGTATATACACTCACCTAAAGGATTATTAGGAACACCTGTTCAATTTCTCATTAATGCAATTATCTAATCAACCAATCACATGGCAGTTGCTTCAATGCATTTAGGGGTGTGGTCCTGGTCAAGACAATCTCCTGAACTCCAAACTGAATGTCAGAATGGGAAAGAAAGGTGATTTAAGCAATTTTGAGCGTGGCATGGTTGTTGGTGCCAGACGGGCTGGTCTGAGTATTTCACAATCTGCTCAGTTACTGGGATTTTTCACGCACAACCATTTCTAGGGTTTACAAAGAATGGTGTGAAAAGGGAAAAACATCCAGTATGCGGCAGTCCTGTGGGCGAAAATGCCTTGTTGATGCTAGAGGTCAGAGGAGAATGGGCCGACTGATTCAAGCTGATAGAAGAGCAACTTTGACTGAAATAACCACTCGTTACAACCGAGGTATGCAGCAAAGCATTTGTGAAGCCACAACACGCACAACCTTGAGGCGGATGGGCTACAACAGCAGAAGACCCCACCGGGTACCACTCATCTCCACTACAAATAGGAAAAAGAGGCTACAATTTGCACAAGCTCACCAAAATTGGACAGTTGAAGACTGGAAAAATGTTGCCTGGTCTGATGAGTCTCGATTTCTGTTGAGACATTCAGATGGTAGAGTCAGAATTTGGCGTAAACAGAATGATAACATGGATCCATCATGCCTTGTTACCACTGTGCAGACTGGTGGTGGTGGTGTAATGGTATAGGGGATGTTTTCTTGGCACACTTTAGGCCCCTTAGTGCCAATTGGGCATCATTTAAATGCCACGGCCTACCTGAGCATTGTTTCTGACCATGTCCATCCCTTTATGACCACCATGTACCCATCCTCTGATGGCTACTTCCAGCAGGATAATGCACCATGTCACAAAGCTCGAATCATTTCAAATTGGTTTCTTGAACATGACAATGAGTTCACTGTACTAAAATGGCCCCCACAGTCACCAGATCTCAACCCAATAGAGCATCTTTGGGATGTGGTGGAACGGGAGCTTCGTGCCCTGGATGTGCATCCCACAAATCTCCATCAACTGCAAGATGCTATCCTATCAATATGGGCCAACATTTCTAAAGAATGTTTTCAGCACCTTGTTGAATCAATGCCACGTAGAATTAAGGCAGTTCTGAAGGCGAAAGGGGGTCAAACACAGTATTAGTATGGTGTTCCTAATAATCCTTTAGGTGAGTGTATAGACAGACTATTACATTTCACAATATTACTGTTTTTTATTGTATTTGATTAAATAACTGCAAACGTCTCAAATAAAGACATTCATACTGCAACACAAATTCCTTTAATCAAATCTCGACAGATACACCAACGTTTAGATTTTTGCATAATCACCATTATTAGATAGATAGAATGCATAAAGAATGCTAACCTAGAAATCTAGACGCACGCTAGTCTAGCAACTGTCCGTTGGCGTGCGAGCTGGAAAAACCAAACTCCGGTCAGGCCAATCACATCGTGTATAGAGTTGACACAGTTCCGTGTGCTACTCGTAAACAAAGAACCTGGCGAACAGCGGTCTTTCGAATCGGCTTTGGCCGTGACTCTGGAAGACTTTGAGTTAAGCTTTTCTTTGAGAAAAGAACAAAGAACGGCACTGAAGTCATTCTTAAGAAAAGATGATGTGTTCGGAGTTTTGCCGACTGGATACAGCGAAAGTTTAATCTATCAACTCGCTCCGCTTCACCCTCTTCGTTGCTCTGGTTGGTTGTAGCGCTATCCTATTGCGTGCAGAGGGAATTTGAAAGACAACCGTTTATCCCGCCCCTCAGATTGAGCCCTGCCAATGGTGAGTTCCCAGACCCAACATCTTGATGTGGGTCTGGCTTGTCAGGCTAAAAGATATTAAATGTCTGATTTTGTAACAGTTTTAAAGCCAGGACCAGAGAAAAAACCCTTAAAGGGGTGGTAAACCACGATTTCACTTTTCTAACTTTAGCTAGTGTGTAATGTTGCTGTTTGAGCATAAACAATATCTTCAAAGTTACAACGTTCAAAGTTTAAAGCAAAGGGATATATTTGCTTTTAAAGAAATCGATTTCTAAGGACTACAGCAAACGACCGCTAGGGACTACTACACATTCCTCCAGGGTCTCTGACATCACCAGCCCCAATATTTACATAAACCCCTCCTCCGAGAATATTAAATAAGTGGGGGGCGAGGCCATTTTGTATCGCAGTAGGGAAGCGTTGTTGTGGTTAGTAGGCTGGAGTGCTGTTGCCAATGCCGACGAAATGCTGTTATTTTCATCCGGAGTGCAGGTCCACTTTCTTCAGCCTTCCGAGGGACGGGGCAGCGTTGCAGTGCGTTTAACATACAACGTCATATTCATGTGTGTAAGAGACATGAGGGGAACACGATCGCATTTGCATCGGATATATGCTGCCCATCACAAATCAAAGCACGAGACAGACAGGGGTTGGAGGAGAAGATCGGAAAATGTGACATAATGGACAATATTCATCTGTATTTGCAATACATGAGCCGCGGTTCAGCTGTGCGAGACAGGCGGGCACGCGCGGCTACCGCGGCACATCTCGCGGAGGAAAGCTTCCACAATCTTCGCGAGTACGGGCCACAACCTGTAAGTGTGATTTATTTTTCGTCGATGTGTTTTCCTGTAATAGTTCGTGTTGTTAATTGTACGTTGTAGCAAGGAAGTAAACATGACAGCGCTGTTTGGCTCTGCAAACCAGTTTGTTAAATGCTCATTCATACTTAACGTTATCCGACAAACACCTAACGTTACAAACTGTTTAAAATCTCAACAGCGAACTTGGCATTAGTGTAAATGATTCTTTGATTAGAGCTTTTATGTGTTGTTTATCTACAGGCATGCTAAACATGGTTCTGTGTTTGATTTGGATACTATAGTAAAGCCAATGTTTAGTGTTCATTCTTGCGACAGATATTTGGCAAATCGTTCTAAAAATACAAAAGTAACGGTGCCATTCAGTAGCGATCACTATAGATCCGCAGTCTTTACTCTTGAGGACTGAACAGGTTCTGCTCGATCATCTTCACTAAAATTGTCTGGGTCTGATTCGGGCTCTTGGTATGGTTTTATTGACGCTATTGTACACAAAGCACAGGCTAGTAGCCTGAGGCTACCTGTAAAGGTAAGGGGCGTGACGCTTCCGAGAAACGTGCTCTAGGCGGTTAGCGAATCACAGCACACTGGGCCAGCTAACCAATCAGAGCCCATTGCGTATTTTTGAGGGACTGGCATCACAGAATCCGGAAACCATCAGACCGTTTTTACAAGGAGGGACAGAGCAGTGTAGAATAAAGGTCAAATATATGAAAAATACTGCATTTTTTAAAAAAACGAAGCATGAACACATGTTACAGTGCACCCCACAAACACAATCAAGCCTTCGAAAGAGTGTGCTTTACCACCCCTTTAACATTTTACAACCCTTGAAATGACCTGCTTTTAGATCGTTATCAGTATTTTGGATTATGGATTATGAACAAAATGCTTATTCTGAAAAAACTAAACAATTTTTGTTAAGATTCGAGGGTTTTTACTCATTTGAATGAGACCAGAAAGGTGTTTGTATATAGAATTAAATCAGAGTAATGATCTTTACCCGATGAAATGACATCTTTTGGATTATGAACTATAATTGGAGTTTAATTGTGCATTGAAATGCAGTAACTATAGCTAAAGGATAAACAAGATTTGCAAAAAAAAAAAAAAAAAAAAAGTGCTTCGGGATAGCATCATTTTTTCATCGTTTATCTTATGAGAAATAATAATGCTAATAATAATAATTTAACTTCCTGCTGGTGGGGGGTAGTGTGTCAAAGTAGTACTGTGACCAAACATGAGGCTTTTTTTTTTCTTTTTTTTTTTTACCATGCTGGCAGTGTTTCCACCACTAGCACTTGACCTATTTCCTCTCATGTAATGTATCGTTAAAGCAGCCTTGTGAAATGACTTAATTATTCATGCTTGATTTCAAAGTATGGTGCTTAAGCAACGCGGCTCCACGGGAGGACTGACACACGCGACGGTGTTCGTACAAGCACACATACTGAGCGCTGTGCGGACGGGCCTGTTCACCAACACAACCTCCGCTGTGTTCAGCCTGTAGTCGGCATTAAGGTATTAGCCCTGCTTGGAAGATAAATGCCCATGTCACACATTCTGTCTCGCACACACACGCAAACACACACACACACACATACATGGTCTCAGGCTATGCAGCTGACATGCACTAGGCATTATTCAAACCGAACTGGAAAATGTGATATAGTGTGAAGTGACACACATCTGAAGCACATTTGAGGAAGACTGAGTGATCTTTGAGTAATCTGTTTGAAGGAAGAATATTTTCCATATCCTTCTTATTTCCCACAAGTCACATTGCACAAAAGACAGTGGCCTCATAAAGTATATGGACACTTAAATCACACCGAATGTCAATGCATTAGATACGAAAGGAATCATTCTAGAGCTTCTCTTAAATTTTCCGAGCCACTTTTGAAGGATGTGGTATTTGGTCAGTTTTCGTGGATGTATCATGATCTCAAGATATTTGGAAGAATGTCAGTAACCAAACAGTTGATGGGCCCCACTGACTGCCATAGTATTATTTTCCCATCCCATGAAAGTCAATGGGGCTTATCAATGGTTACCCACATTCTTTAAAATATATTCTCTTGTGTTCAGCAGAAGAAAGAAACTCATACAGGTTTGAAACAACTTGAGGGTGAGTAAATGATGACACAATTTTCATTTTTGGGTGAACTATCCCTTTAAGTTCACAAAACGACCACCGGTGTAGTCAATCATTTTAACTATAAACATATCCCACAAAGTCTGACAAACATAAAGTGTCCAAGATCTTCATTTTCAACAGTGTATCGATTGCTTCATATTCTGAAACCTAACAATTTTCCTAGGCCGGACATCACTTTTCACCACAAAATGTGTTAACAATATTGCGTTGTTGTGCTTGGAGTCACTCGTTTTATTTTTTGATAATAACGTACTGAAAAATGACAAATTGTGCAAACAATTTTTGGCCAGACTATCATACAAAGAAATTATGAACACATGCCAAAACAAGAGAGAACCAGCAAAATATTAATAACTAATTATGCTGTTGTTGCATAGTAAAATAAAACCTGTAACCGTTGTTTGGCTTTTTCGTCAAATCTTTTAAAATACCTTATTGTGGCGAGCGAGAGCCGTGAGAACAACGCAAGGCCGGTGAGTGATTTGATGATAAGCGCCAGCTCATCGGATCTCACGGAGGAGTGACGGAAGCATAAAACGAGGAGCGACGGCAGTGAAAGACGAGAGAGAACCAGGCCTGGATTTTATGTTGTGTTTTATTTACGTTTTGTGATGTGTGTGCACCGCAGTCGTCCGTCAGGGGCTGGTGCTTTTACTTTGTATTTTGTTTGTAAGCGTTTGCCGGTTCCCGCCTCCTTCTTCCCTGAACAAAGAACTGTATTACACTTATAAGTTAAATACCTTAACCAAGTTTAGTGTTTAATTTTTGAAAATATACAAAATATTTCCCACATATTTTAATGGTTTAGTCAAAATTATCAGGTCATAAAAAAATATCTCATTCACACTTTCACATATTTAAACAGTGTATTTTACATGATTATTTTTTACCATTACGACACATGAGAACTGATGCTTTTTGCTAGCCTGACGTCGTCATGCTCAGATTCTAGTCAGAATATGAGTCTGATGCTGCTCCATTGGGCTGTGATTATTGGGGCGTGTTTCAACCGAACCAGGAAAGAAAATTAGATAGACCTACAACCAATCAGAGCAACGGAGTGAGTGGCGTATGTTGAGCGACGCATAGTTGTCAACAGAACTCAACTGCACGCACGCTGGAAGAAGTAGAAGAAGAAGACGAGTGTAAATGATCTTTGCTGGTGTTGTAGAAAGAATTGAAGGATACACGGAGTACTTACCAACACGATCATCATTTTTGAGAGAAATAGTAAAGGTGAACGCAAATACGAACAAGTTCTCCGTTTAGTAAACCAATTCAACCCAAGCGCTCTTTGGTGACGTGGATGATAACGTTACTGTTGATCATCTGTCCATCATCGTATAAAGCCCGCCCTGACAATTTGATTGGTCCGAACAGCTCTGGTTCGTGCATAGTTGCTCCACAACGGATCAAGTCCAGTTCGGCCGGCATCCAGGCTAGCTTTTTGCCATTATTATATCAAACCTGCCACGATGTGTTGTTGCATGTCATTTAAAAAAAAAATCAACAATGTAAATATTCTGTCTAACATGATCTTTTTCAGAAAAATTAAGTCATGCAGGTTTAAAACAACACAAGAGTAAATACATGACAGAATTTTTGGATAAACTATCCCTTTAAAACAAAAACAGAAGTTTACACTTGATCCCGATTGTCCCCTTTAGACATTCTACTATGAGTAACGTTGTACATGTCTACTAACTTTCATTAGAGTACTAGTTGAGTATTAGTAGACTGTTAGGGTTAGTAGAATAAGTTTCCATGTACATGCAGTTACTTATAGTCAGTAGAATGTCTGTTGAGGAGCATAAAAATAAAGTGTTAGCAGATATAAAGCAGACAGTCTACTAATATGTAAGTTCAACATTACTCATAGTCAACAGAATGTCTAAAGGAGACCATCGAAATAAAGTGTTGCCAAACAGAAGGTATCATTGAAATGTTCCAATACTTAAACTACAAAATAACTTTAGTTCGGCAACAAAACAGACCCGACTTCTCATAAAGACATTTGCAATGTTTTGACAAATCAAATATGATCTAGGCTGAGCAAGACCAAGTGTCGAGTGTCAAATACTGAGCATGTGATTGAAAACAGACGACATTCAGACCAGGGTCCTGCTCCTGTCACGACGTCCCACCAACATCTCCCTGCCACATCTGACTGCTCATCATCGAAGAATGATAGATGCTTGTTTGCGTATTTATTCGAACGAGGACATGCGCGCACACACATCTGAGTTTCGACCCATGCAGAAAGGTAAGGCCCGAGCCCGACCTGTCACTTCCTCCTCAGCATAGCCGTGGTCCACGGCGACAGCGCGTCCAACCCAGGTTTGTCACTGTCTGTCCAGACCTGACCTGTCAGCTTACGTGTGCGGATGTGAATGCTGATGGATGTTTCCAGAACTGCTCCTCTGTGTCCATCAAAAGCTGGAATGTGTCACTGCCACTTCTGAGTCCGAGCTCAGAGCTTTTGAAATCTGTTGACAGCTGCAGAGGGTGGTCTGCAGTTCTGCCAAACCGGATCAGAGGGGTTCTGATCTGACAGGAAGCATTCAGAACACTTGCTGAGCAAAGAGGGACGGTTTGTGTTCAGTCGATTGCATGCCGATTAGTTTTACGCTTTGGCTGGAGGCAAAGCATTTTAAAGATACTCTTGTTGGGGGGGAACGTGAAAACTTGACGAGAACCTAACACGGGCTCAAAACTCCCGAAGCATACCTGTACATTAGGGGTGTAACGGTATACAGAAGTCACGGTTCGGTGCGTTCCTCGGTTTTGGGGTCACGGTTCGATACGGGTTTGGTACAACAGGAAAAAGCAACAAATACCCAATGCTAGGTTGGGCGTTTATTATGAATAGACAGTAGTGCAAATTACAGTTTGTTCCACCTAGCAGCATTTAGTAAAAAAAAGTTGCTGCATTACATTTTAAAGTACAATCAATCAACAATACATTAAACTGACTTAAAAAATGAGTTGAATCTTGTAACTTATAAAATCAAGCTGAAAACTGCACAACTTATTTTGATGAGTTAAAGTAATGTAAAAATATGTGTGATCATAAATTTTTTTACAGTGTAGTTGGTACAGTACAGCCTCCTTTAGTGCATTAACCCTCATCCTTCCCTCATACTTTGTAACAAATCCTTCCCTCGTGGGTCAAAATAACCCGGAGCACTAAAATTATAAAAATAATTGTCCATTTCATTTTAATAATATTTTTTCTATTTTTTTAATGCAATTTTTTTTGTTAATTATTCAGTCCCTCCAGAAAAACGCGATTATGCGATCGCGTGATTTAACGCATAATCAGCCAAAGTCCGCATATTTATGCGGGGGCCGCATTTTTTCAAATATGCCGCACTTTTGCCGCATAAATTGCCTATTTCCGCATGCAAAATATGCGGGGCTAGCATGATTTCATAATCCCCGCATTTTCATTGCAAAAAAAGTCATATATATATATATTAGCAGAAAGTTGAAAAAAGTTTGTTTACTTCACACAAGAGCAGCCATTTCCCCCTATTGCCATGGGAACGCTTTGAAGTGACGTAATTACCTGACGTGAAAGTCATCGAAAAGCTGCAAACCCCGTGGAGAAACATAGATATCGGTGAAACCATGATGAAGCGCAAACTCCCATTTGCCAACAAAAATAACAGCAAAAGACGCGCAAAGCAGTTTCCCGTGTGCTGACCGATTTCAAAACACAGCATCATCATGAAGCTTCGAAGCGTTATGAATCAGTGAGTCGATTCAGCGGTTTGAAGCGTTTAAATCAATGAGTCGATTCAGCGGTTTGAAGCGTTTAAATCAATGAGTCGATTCAGCGGTTTGAAGCGTTATGAATCAATGAGTGGATTCAGCGGTTCGGATCGCCAAAGTCACGTATTTCAGGAGTTTGACCCGCGATCTGAATCAAGAATCGACTCACTGATTCATAGCATCATGATGCTGTGTTTTGAAATCGGTCATCACTATATAAGTCGTTATTTAGTTTTTTTTTGCACAAAACTATTATCGTTGCTTCATAAAGTTATTGTAGAACCACTGTAGTGAGATGGATTTTGTAACGACATCTTTAGTACCTTTTATGGGTCTTGAGAGTGTACATTGTGCCAATGGAGGCCTTTCTGAGCCATCGGATTTACACTAAAATATCTTAATTTGTGTCCAACAACATGAGGGGACGTCATTCATGACAGAATTTAAATTTTTGGATGAACTAACCCTTTAAGAGATTGCACTTTGTGCATTGGAAGCACTCAAATGTCTGTAAAACAGGAAGTTATTTATTCATGTTTTCAGAAGTTGTAGCATATTCCTTTTGTAAAGCTACAGAACTTATTTGACTTAATGTTTTGTAAATTTGAGCCATTATTAAGGTCTTCAATAAAACAAGATGAGAACTTAAATATTCCAGCACTTTCTGTGATGTAGTGCTTTTTTTCTCTTTTTCATCAAACCGCAGTTTTTGCAAGTTCCCGCAATTTCATCGCATAAAATTGCATAAATATCCCGCATTTTCCCGCATTTTTCATCGCATTTTTTAAGAAAACATGCCGCATAATCAAGGATTTTTGCCCGCAACAATCACAAAAAAAAGCCGCATTTTTCTGGAGGGACTGATTATTTCATTTTATTTACCTTTAAATTACTAGATTGGATACATTTTGTATAAATAAACACTAATTTAAGCACATTCTTTACATTTATTAAACTTCATTAGCCTGACGTCGTCATATTCAGATTCTAGTCAGAATATGTTGTCTGATGCTGCTCCATTAGGCTGTGATTATGGGGCGTTTCAACCAAACCAGGAAAGAAAATGCCTCTAGGCACTCAAATTGGATAGATCAACAACCAATAAGAGCAACGGAGTAAGTGACGTGTTGTGCGAGAAATAGTAAAGGTGAATGCATATACGAACAAGTTCTCCGTTTAGTAAACAAATTCAACCCAAGCGCTCTTTGGTGACGTGGATGATAACGTTACTGTTGATCATCTGTCCATCATCGTATAAAGCCCTGCCCTGACAATTTGATTGGTCCGAACAGCTCTGGTTCGAGCATAGTTGCTCCACAACGGATCAAGTCCAGACCGAACTTCCCGACCTCAAATGTTGTGGGTGGGGCTAAGTTCGGCTGGCATCCAGGCTAAAACTTCAATTGACCCATCGCTAAGCCAAGCCTGAAAATCGCCACAGGCCAATCGTGGCTTAGCAACTGTAACTAGGCGCGGAAGGTCTCTTCAGCTTTCGAGTGAGGGAAACATGCTGAAGTGTTGTGCTTATGGATTGTGCAAATCTGATACCCGGTATCCTAAAAGTTTGGAATTTGTTCCCTTCCCCAAACCTAAAACCTAAGGGGAGAAATGCCGGTGTTCCGTCAATTTGTCCTACCTTGTCAGACTTTCCTACCGTAGCGCAAAATTATAGCTATATCTATCGATCCATGCTACTGCATCGAAAAATCCTACTGCATGTTAGCATTTGTGACTAACTCACGTAAAAAATAATTCAGTGTAACTTTACCAAAGATTCTTATTGGGGAAACCGATTTTACAGTGCAAAATGCCCCATCATATTACTGTGGATCAAGCTGTGTAGGAGAATATGAATATATATAGAAATGTAGTAGCACGTTGGTCAAGGGTCTGGAGAACTTCCCTTGTGTGTTTAACTTTTAAATGCATCATTATGCAAAAGCGGGAGAATCGTTGCAAATGTCTTGTGTTTATTCCACAAGATTTATGGATAAGCTGTTTGATTTATAATAATTTACCCTGCTGTGCATGAACAAAGCTGTTCCTCAATTTGTGTGTTTACCATTTGAATGGTCAGCGTATGAGGCAGCTACTGCTTGTGCTGGGACCTATAGGCTTTAGCTTCAATTTCGATTAAATTATTCTCTAATCGGTTGCATATTATGTTGTGGATATATCCCTCGAATGCATACTGCAGTTCCTTTTGTCTTGCTCTCTCAGATATTTCACCTGTTCGCCAAAAATGACTAATTATCTCCTTGGGAATGTCTGACACCGGCGCATACATACTGTAATAGACGGGCCAGGCCAGCTTGTCAGGCGTAGCAACAGTAACTAAGGAGGGCGGGGCTTAGCGAAGGGTCAATTCAAAATATGTCACAATTTTTCCAAAAGAGCCAAAGTAAAAAAATATGTGTTTTCTGAGGAGGCGGAGCTGCCTCCGGCCCAATTTAACCTCTGATGGTTAGGGACGAATACATGTACTGTTACACCCCTTCTATGCATACAACCCCCCCCCCCCCCACACACAAAAAAAAAAAAGACATTTTATATACATATATAAAGTTATGATGAATGAAAACAAATGATTATTATGAGAATAATTCATAATTTATTATAAAAATACTATTCAGTCATTATATATGATTATGATTAAAATCGTGAAAAAGGGTGTTCCTACGGAGCCCCTTAAGGGACACGGTGATGGAAAACATATGATGGGAATAAAAAGCAAACGCAAAGATTCTCGGGGGACCGCAAACATTTTGTGAGGAAACGCAAAAGCATCTAACTATGATTTTTTTCTCCCATTTCATATTTTTCTCCATCACCATGTCCCTTGAGGGCCTCTATACATTCCACCTTGACTTCTGAAATAATGAAAAGACAACAAACGAGCATAAAAAAGCATTTGCAACCCATTTACATGCATTAAGTGAAACATTCAACAATATTCACCCCTCCAAAAGCAAGAAAAAAAAGGTTACACTGTATTTTAAGGTGACGTAGTTACATTGCACTTACTCAAATAAGTAATATTGATGAACTGCATGTACTTACTATAGAGTTACTATTTTATTAATCCATTTGTCTAGTTGTTTTGAACGATGCACATTCTAAAGAGAACAAATGTTTGTCTTTGTGTTCATAGAAATGTAACTTGATTGGCCTCTGAAACGACTTTCCTTTTCGGCTGACATAAACTGAATCTCTCTTATTGCCTGTCATACAGAGACACTTTTCATGATCCAATAAATATTTTTCGTAGTGAATACCCTCAGAAATGTGTCACACATACTGAAGTAAAACAATTTCATGTTGACTGTAAGATGCTGCAATTTGTGGTTTCAGAATTACCGGTAACAATTTAGTTTAGGGTCCCATTCTAACTAGTTGCTTATTAGCATGCATATTACTAGGATATTGGCTGTTTATTAGCACTTATAAAGCACATATTAATGCCTTATTTTGCATGACCATATTCAACATCCCTTAATCCTACCCAATACCTAAACTTAACCACCTTACTAACTATTAATAAGCAGTGAACTAATTAGTTAATAGTAAGAATTGTACCCTAAACTAAAGTGAGAGCAAATAAAAGTGGGATGCATTTTGAAGAGTGGACCCTTACACGGAGATGTATGCGGGTGCTTATTTGATTCATCCGATCTGATCTGAACGACAGGAGATGAAAGATGAGTACTGCTAATATTATGCTAATGTTTACATGGCCAGTCCTTTAGCATTTCATTTAATCCTTTCCTCTCTGGTGTATTTATTGCAAAAACAAGTTCAGAACATGAATCTTGAGTGTTTTAGATTTCAAATGATGCATAGTTTGTGATAGTTGATTGAATATTTTGTATAAAACAAAAGTAAATAAAAGTACAGACACGCCCACTTCCGCCAAACCCCCCATACCCCCCCAATATATTTTTTGAAAAAATTATGAATTTCTGAATTCTACAGTTTGTCTTGGGTTTGTTTAATAATATGACCGAAGCATCATTGATAACCCCTTGCTATAAATAAAAAGGGGCAAATTATTGGTAATTCTCTCTAATTGGCCGATTAGCTAAGCCCGCTAAAAACAGGACCGTAACCACCACATACATTGAGGGAGACAACTACCTCCCTAATATTTAATGTACCTTTTTTACAAATGTAATAGCACATGCTTTATTAATGTTTTTAATGTAAAAATGTGCAGTTTAAGTAGGGTTGGGCATCGAGAACCGGTGTTGCACTGTGGATTTAAAAAATCCACATTTGTTTTAAAAAACAAAATTTGTTTTCGATTCCGATCATCGATTCCAAACGCGCAAGTTTTGGTTTCCATAGTGGCCACCGGATTCCCAGAAGTGCTTGCCGCGCCCGCTTGTTCTGTTCAGGTTCTGTTGCAGCCATGGAGCACGGTAAGCGGTGCTCAAAAGTGTGGCTTTATTTCACTTTTTTTAAAATCCTGGGTCGGCACAGTGCAACACATGTGACAAACTTATTTCTTGCACGGGAGGATGCACTGCAATGTACACATATGTGGTGTAATGTTACAAATGAACGAGTGTAGCGTGTTTGACATGCTGCGCAGGTCCACTGTCTCGTCCTCCTTGGGCAACCCTGCACTAACTAACGTTGTTAAAGGGATAGTTCAACCTGAAATGAAAATAAAGCCTTCCTTACTCACCCTGCTGTTGTCCCAGTGCCCTATGTCCTTCTATCTTTTTCGGATGAAAAGCAGACATTTTAAAAATAGTCCTGCACGCGCTCCTTCCTATCATGGCAGTGAATAGAGACCAGGCTAAAACATTACAAAAAATATACAAATGTATCACGCAATGATACAGTGAGACGTGCGAGAAACCGTATAACTCAGTCAAAACACTGAGCTCGGCAGTAACTCTGCGCGCGCTCCTGTGCACAAACACACCATTTTGAGAAATCAGGCTCAATAGAAACAAACGCGACTCTCGCCTTTTCTATAATGTATATAATAAGAAATAATACAATGATACTAATATTAAAACCTCCTGAAGTGAATGTTGTGTACTGCTTGTCATGACAAAATTGCATGAGGCTACTGATGGCTCGGAGTGCGCACACACAGGAACACGCGCATTTGAACAACAGCAGGGTGAGTAAAAGATGGCTTTATTTTCATTTCAGGGTGAACTAACGTTATCCCTGTGACATGAGCCTGTGACATGTTTTGACTCCACCCCTCAAAGAATCGGAATCGAGAATCGATAAGAACCGAAATCGAAAGTAAGAATCGGAATCAGAATCGTTCAAATCAAAACGATGCCCAACCCTAAGTTTAAGGGGGATTTATGGTATTTTTTTAAATGAGTTATTCGCCTCAATTTGTAATTTAAATATATACATTTATATAAAAATGGCAACATTTTATGTAAAATCCACTTTTTAAACAACTGCATTTCTCATTTTCATTCATGTGATAACATGATGTGTTTTGTTTTAGTGGAGGATTGCTGCCACCTACTGCCCCCGCGTACCCCCCCATTTCCACCCCTGCGTAAGACATAACCGTTTATGTGACTACTCACTAAAGATGGACATTTTGACAATTTCGTGCATATTTGACTAAGGAAAAACAACTTAATTTGGCATGCGCGAGCTCTTTAGGCTTGTGTGTTTATTGTTGGTATGAGCGCAAAGAAAACTCTCTTAAAGAGCTCCCATCCCATGTATTACGAAATTCTGTAAAATCGCTTGCATGCATGTTCAAATTGGCAAGATTTAAAAAGACGTGGGCAAGTGATTTCCGTCAGCTCTCCCGAAACGACAGCAAAAATGTTGAATCTTGAGCACGCAGATTGCTTTTATAGTGCAGGTGCGATGTCTTTTGAAGCCAGGAGCTATTTGCACAATTTGAGAGCTAGAGAATGCAGACGTATTCACAGTATTGCTGAAATAACTTCTCACAAGAAAGTTTCCAAATGTTAATTTAATAAACATTTGCGGTAATTTCCCGCTTCATATACCCTAAACTTGCGAGAGTGAGTAAAATGATGCGCAATACCCGCACCAAAATTCAGACCCGGTATCGATTCAATATCGGTACTTCGGTATTAAATTGTGGTACCGTACCCAAGCCAAAATTGTGGTATCGAGCCATCCCTACTGCCGGGACGATGACGTTGGACGTTAAACATTTTGAACTGCGAGAGGAGTTACTCTTTCTTTGTAAGGGGAATATGCCGGAAGCTAGATATTTTTACTTTATAACATGTTAAATATGGATATTTTTCTTGCACAAACGTATCGCTTCGCTTCAGAAGGCCTTTATTAACCCCCCGCAGCCGTGTGGAATACTTTTATAATGGATTGATGCACTTTTTTGGGCTTCAAATTTTGGGCAGCCATTCACTGCCATTATAAAGCTTGGATTAGCCAGGACCTTTTTTTTTAAAAATAAATATAACTCCAATTGTATTCATCTGAAAGAAGAATGTCATATACACCTAGGACGGCCTGATGGTGAGTAAATTATGGTATGATTTTCATTTTTGGGTGAACTGTCCCTTTAAGAGTCAAAGAATCCCATTTCATAACTTTTCCAAAGACGTTTTCATCTTAAAAGTTAACAAAGCCATTTTTGCGGTCACAACACTGTTGCTCAATCTGATTTTTATCTATGCTTTACCGACATTTAATCTCATAATAGCATAAACCTCAATTTTTTTCCAGCATATTAATTGCAAGATCCATTGTTTATGTTCTGATGACACATGCACGTTCATTCGAGAGCAGCTGAGAAAAGGCTGAAAGCCATTTCCTTTTAAAGGTGATGGAGTAGATTGCCACCCATATTCAGAGTCTCTTTTCCCTCCTTTTTTAGGAGGACAACTCTGGCTTTTAATAAACATGTAATAAGAAAGAAAACAGCTGGTAGCTGTATCACAGATGGTGCTGTTCTTGGCATCTCCGAGGAGGGGACCACACATGCAGATGGCTCATTATTCCAGCATTTGGTTATGCATATTGCACAAAATCTTATTCCAATGCTTAACAACCAGTATAAGCAATACAGGTGTTACAGTTTTTTTAAACACAGTTTTTCCTTCACAACACGCACCTCTCCACACACAACACACACTTATGTCTGTCACATATGTTTAGATGAACTGTTATGGTTTATGTAATCGATGTGGGTCTGATGAGAGAAATGCTTTTAGACCGCACAGTTTAACTATAATACTTCCTGCCATTAGTAAACGAAAGAACAACCAAATCACTACAATAAAAAAAAACAAAATATTTTTTTTAAATGTGTGCCATGTTAGTCTAATTTTTTATTTCTCTAAAATTGTGGACATTTACTACACACAAAAATATTTTTGACCGTCATATATCTTATACACGTGGTGCATTGGTTCATGCACTACAGCAGGTCTTAGTCATGAGGTGGAGAACAGTTTAATCTACAAAGACATTGCAATGTATATACTAAGATGATTACTCAATTACTAAAACTACTATACTAGAGATACTCTAACAGAAAGACTGGGAGAGCAACATATTTCAGCTTACAACAAATGCTTACTGTTTCTAGAAACATATATATATATATATATATATATATATATATATATATATATATATATATATATATATATATACACACACACACACACACATACATATATATATACAGTATATATAAGAGAAGCTTAAGTCTGTTCACTTGGGAGAACCAATGAGGTTCATTCTCATGTGTTATGTGTTACGCATCATGTTTGAGCTTCCTCAAGAACCAATGAGGTTCATTCTCATGTTACGCAGGACCTTTGAGCTTCCACAAGAACCAATGAGGTTAATTCTCGTGTTACGCAGCACATTTGAGCTTCCTCAAGAACCAATGAGGTTCATTCTCGTGTTACGCAGGACCTTTGAGCTTCCTCAAGAACCAATGAGGTTCATTCTCGTGTTACGCAGCACGTTTGAGCTTCCTCAAGAACCAATGAGGTTCATTCTCGTGTTACGCAGCACGTTTGAGCTTCCTCAAGAACCAATGAGGTTCATTCTCGTGTTACGCAGGACCTTTGAGCTTCCTCAAGAGCCAATGAGGTTCATTCTCTTGTTACGCAGGACCTTTGAGCTTCCTCAAGAACCAATGAGGTTCATTCTCGTGTTACGCAGGACCTTTGAGCTTCCTCAAGAACCAATGAGGTTCATTCTCTTGTTACGCAGGACCTTTGAGCTTCCTCAAGAACCAATGAGGTTCATTCTCGTGTTACGCAGGACCTTTGAGCTTCCTCAAGAACCAATGAGGTTCATTCTCGTGTTATGCGGCACGTTTGAGCTTCCTCAAGAACCAATGAGGTTCATTCTCGTGTTACGCAGCACGTTTGAGCTTCCTCAAGAACCAATGAGGTTCATTCTCGTGTTACGCAGCACGTTTGAGCTTCCTCAAGAACCAATGAGGTTCATTCTCGTGTTACGCAGGACCTTTGAGCTTCCTCAAGAGCCAATGAGGTTCATTCTCTTGTTACGCAGGACCTTTGAGCTTCCTCAAGAACCAATGAGGTTCATTCTCGTGTTACGCAGGACCTTTGAGCTTCCTCAAGAACCAATGAGGTTCATTCTCTTGTTACGCAGGACCTTTGAGCTTCCTCAAGAACCAATGAGGTTCATTCTCGTGTTACGCAGGACCTTTGAGCTTCCTCAAGAGCCAATGAGGTTCATTCTCTTGTTACGCAGGACCTTTGAGCTTCCTCAAGAACCAATGAGGTTCATTCTCGTGTTACGCAGGACCTTTGAGCTTCCTCAAGAACCAATGAGGTTCATTCTCTTGTTACGCAGGACCTTTGAGCTTCCTCAAGAGACCAATGAGGTTTATTCTCATGTGTTACACAGCACATTTGAGCTTCCGCAAGAGGTTTGTTCTCACGTGTTAGGCAGGTTTGGTTGAGCCTCTGTTGATGTTCGCTGATCAATGTTTATATGTGAATAAAAGCTTAAATTAAATTGGTTCATCATATAAAGCGGATCTCTTAACTTTTTAAAGCTTCAAAGTGGTAGTTGTGTAGCTGTCAATGGAGGGACAGAAAGCTCTCAGATTTCATCAAAAATATCTTCATTTGCGTTCCGAAGATGAAAAAAAGTCTTGCGGGTTTGGAACATCATGAGGGTGAGTAAATTAATGACAGAATTTTCATTTTTGGGTGAACTATCCCTTTAATATTCCATTAATTATGTGACCATGAAATTGATTTGTTTGCTACATTGACATTACAAAATGTCATCTAAAGGAAATAATCTATATCCTATGGCGGTTATTCATTATGACTAAAATTACATAACTGAGATACTTAACATTTCACAAGGTCCACATTTAATCTCACAATGTTTGATTCTGTAGATGCACAGTAAACAGGTTATGGTCAAATATTGTAAAAATCACATTAATGACAATTAATTAAAATCACATGAATGAGTGAATTCAGTAGCTTAGATACAAGCTCTTCTTACTTTGTAATTCAAACCAGGCGAACTATCAGACATGGCTCCTGTCTGTGGTTTCCAAATGGATATATTATAATAACATGAACAGAATTCTTCATAAAACAGGAAAAAAGCTGATGCTCTTGAACGTCTAAAGCTTTTAAAATCAAACTCACATTTTGAATTCCTTGGAATATAAAAGAAAAGCAAATATGGTCTGTTTTGATGTCATCATGTTGGCTATAAGGTTTTAAACATGTATTCATGTTCATCAGTGTCACATTTCATGATGAAGAGAGATGCACGTCTGATGATTAAGTTTGTACTAATCAGCAGGAATGAGAGAAGTCCTGCAAGTCCTGAAAGATCTGCTGGGATTTTCCTTCACTGCGACTCACACTTGACACTGCATGACTGCCGGAGCTGTCCCCTCTCGTTTATAACACGCAACAATGTGACCTTTATTCCGGCAATAACCATAATGCGCTTTAGCACATGCCACTCGCGGCCCGCCGCCGCTGTTCGTGTCATATGTTGGATCTTCCTCTGAATTCAGCCGCAGAGACAACACGAGGAGTCTCTTCACGCGTCAAACCTTCCAGGAAGCTCAGTTCTGAGAGTGCCATTTTCTGTCTCTTAACCTTAAATGACTGCTAGATCTACAAGACCTACGGCTGTATTCAAGTTCCTCGGAGCGAGTTCACTCTTTTTGTAGCAAAACGACGTTCTGGTCAAGATGGTGATAGAGATAATGATGATGGCGCTTGAGGAAGATTATGAGTAAAGTATGATTTTTAGTCATTCAAATTATGTTAATGTAAATGAGGCAATGGCAGACTAATGTTAGCTAGCTTTAAATAGCAAATATCAGTATTTGTCAGGGTTATTATCGTTAAATAAAACCTTTTCATTACTTGAATTTTTTTTATAATAATGAACTGAAATAAAATAAGGATAAAAACCTTAAGTTGCCTCTCAAAAACTCAACAAAATTACTAAAATGTAAAAAAATATTAACAAATAGTATATTCATGATAACACTGGTATTTGTAGGGGAACAAATAAATAATTGTAGAGATTTTATAGTTTTAAAGTCCAAGATGGCACAATAATTGTTCCCTTTCCACTTAAAAAACACACACATTCAACTTAGATGTTTCATAAAGATGAATAGCAATTCCAAAATCACAATTCAGTAGTCGTTTCTGCTGTGGTTTACTGGTCTCCCAGTCTGGCCAAACCGGTTAGGGTCTGTTTTACTTGTTTTAGGGATGTTTTGGTCACTTTTTTAGCTGGTCATGCTGCACTGTAAAAGATTATTTGTAATTTTAACAGTAAAAGACTGTAAAAATGTGACAGTAAAAACCTGTTAAATTGGTTAAAGGGGTCTATTATGCCCTTTTACAAAGTCATATTTTTGTGGGGTGTACTAGAATATGTTTTAATGCTTGATTGTTCAAAAAAATTCTATATTTTATATTATTACAGCACTTCTCTACCCAGTCTGACTCGAACATGTCGATTTCGATGAAGCCCCTCCTTCCGGTTATCTGGCCGTCGTGATTGGCACAGCTGTTCGGGAAATGTCCCACCCCTCCATAAATGCGGGTTCTTCTCTAGTGTAAATATTGAAGATGGTGTCAATTTCAAACCAATCTGAGCCTGATTCAGACCCTGACAATGTTAATGAACAAGAGGATCGTGCAGAACAGATTTCATGCACCGACATTGCGTTTCAGAATGGTATGTTTTTTTGCAACTTCATTACAGATTATAGATATAATGTTATCCACAATTTAAACATTATATTTGTTGGAAAACTATGGTAATACAAACAGTAATCAATCACAAAACCATGGTTAATTTTCCTAAGGAGCGGGGGCATTGGGGTTATAATGTTCAGGAACTGTGTTTAAAATAAATTTTAACCACTCTAAGTTCAACAGCCTTGGGAAGGTCGGAAACGGGCTGAAAAAAACTAGCCTGGTCCTACCAGACTCGTACATTTCATTTGTAAAGAGAGTCTGGCCACTCTCCATTGACAAGCGTTAACTGAACGCTTGAAGGTGGGAACTCTGTTGAAGTTTAAAACTATTGGATCTGCCCAAAGCCACTCTGGATCTGCCATAACCAATTGTTAACGTTCGGTCGTGACGCATGTCATCTCAAACTAGCGCACGACATCAACGGCATCAGTCTCAACCACTCTCTCTGTTCGCTGATTGGACCGGTTAAAATTTGATCGTAAAAAAACAGAGAATATACCGCAATCCCAGACGGAGTACTGAAGGAACATCAAAATTGAGCGGAAGTATGTAGGAGGGGCGGAGCCAGGCTAGAAAAAAAACTGCGTCTCTGACAAAACGACAACGCTGTCTTCTCTAATGCAGCGCAACCAGGCCTTGTCTCCTTTTTTGCATATTCCATGGGAGATTATTTAAATGAGGAACATTTTGACTTCATAAGATCCGGAAAAATAGCGTTGTAGTCCAAACGAGTCGTTCGTTGTAGTTCTTGGAAAGTGGATTCTGTTAAATAAAATACCTCCATTTGGAGTGATTTTGAACTTTGTAGCCTTGCAGATCTTTTTTTATACTCAAACAGCAACTTTACACACTAACTAAAGTTGAAAAAGTGGAAAATCATAATAGGACCCATTTGACAGTAAGTTCCTATAATATATACGGAGAAAACCTTCTACCTTACTGTTAAAATGTACAATTTTTGTAAGTAAAAATAACAAATCAACGTTTTTTTACTGTTTAATTTATAGTGAAAAACTGACATTCCCAGAATTTCCTGTGTGACACCACATTTGATGGCTTTTAATTGTAATAATTGTTTCTTCTTAGTTTTCTCTTATCGGTTATGTACATTAGGGTTTTATGTTACATCTTATGTTAAATAATATATGATAAATAATGTTTATTGCATTATTTTAGCGTCATGTTTGTTACCCTGATGGTGTTTTGCATTTGTGTGCATGACACTGTGTGCACCTTCCATATATTAGTATTTACATCAGCTTGTTGAAAAGCTTGTGATGAACTTTGATTCATCATGTGGGTTTTCATTTTGCCACTAGTGTGATTATGGTGGATGTCAGTGTATGCTAAACGTACAAAACTGATTTCAGTAGCAGCAAGGCCTTGCTAATTCAGCAGAAAAGGGCTGTTGGGTATAAGGGCTTGTTTGTGTTTTTTACAGAATAATTATGGCAACCACAGCTGCCAGTTTTATTCTGTAAAAATGCTGGCATATTTGTACAGTGTAGGTGAGTATTGGGTGTAATTCATTACAAGTAATGAGTTTTATGTAAGCACGTTAGAGTTTGAAGGTCAAGTAAGTAAAGTAAAGGCCTGTGCACACCGGGGCGATTATCGCGCACTCTTATCGCCAGCGTTTTTCGGCGAGTCTTTGTGTTCACACCCAAGCGATTTTCACTGAACGTGCAAATTCAGTAGATGGTGCTCCCGGTACACAAGGTGGTGCTGCGCCACTTTAAGCTTCTGACACTCGCTTCACACAGAAGAAGAGAGACCTTATTTACGTGCTTGCCAAAACCATTCACACACTTTTTGCTAACTGGCAAGTAGCATTAGCAGCTCATCTTCTTCTTTGGCTGAATCCGAAATCGCCCCCTATACTATCTTACCGTCTATGGTACCGTTCACTATGGTTTCGGACACCACTACAAAAAGGGTCTAGGGGGCAATTTCGGATTCAACCTTGGTCTACTTACTTCCTCTTCGTCATATCAATGTATTCGGCAAGACCGTTTAGTGCTTCCACCAAGTCGTGTTTTACTGTAACTTCAGCAGCTCCAGGCACATCTCATTGGTCGGACCCAAGGCGTTTTTTTTTTTAATTACGCTTTTACGCCTGGTGTTTTCGCGACGGTGTGCACACTCACATTGGCGCCCTTTGTTTAGTCACGACGCGTTAAACACCGGCTATAAACGTGCACGAAAATTGGCCTGGTGTGAACAGGCCTTAATAAGTTACTTTTTTAATGTACACCATTATATCCAAGTTACTCTGTCAAATATTTAACACTTAATAATGTTTCTATTTAATTTTATTTAAATTGCTTTGATCATTAAATCGACTTGATTATCATTAAATCAAGTGTGCATGAGAAGGAATCACATTTACTGTACATCCAAATGGTAAATAATTCACCAATAATGGAACCCAAACCTAAAAAAATGGGTCGATTCAGTCAGACTTAATGAATATAAACTATAAAGACCTATATTACAAAAATAAATAAATAAAAAATAAGCACTTTTTGTTGCTGATAACAGCATGCTATGCAAGGCAATAATTTAGTCAAATACTGTAGCTCAAATACTTGAATTTGAAGTGCACTTTACTTGAAGTGCACTGCTGCTTAAACTTTCCATGTGAATATTGTAACTTTTAAATATTACATACCACCATATTACATACAAATATTACATACAACTTTTAAATATACATTAAAAATAAATGATCCCCGGTTATTGCTTTGCAACATTGTGATAAGTCTAGGTCACAAAAATAAATAAACGTCCAAAACGCAAAAACAAATGAGGAGTGACAGCAACATGATCATGATGCCATCTGAGCTAATGATTAAGAAGATAAAACCAGTGTTGTTATGGCTCTTATTGCACGCTCTGCTCTCTTGGTCCATCATGTCTCAGTCTTGCTCTCGTTTCATCTGCCTGTCAGGTCGACTACATCTTTTTGATGGCATCACAGGCAATTAGCAAGATGATGCTGCACAAAACCATCTGGACGGACACATTTCATGTTGCTGGGGGAGAAAGTTTTGGCATGATAAAAATACATCCCAAGGTCAGATTTTAAGGCGTAAAGTATCAGATTCTGAAAGAGCCAGAACATGAAGATGACTGTTGCTGTCAGTGCAGAAAACATTTTTAAAAGTACCACATTACAATACAGTGCTACAAAACTAATTGTGTGACTACTCTTTTTTTACGGGGAAAAATGACTATGAAATTATTCTTTTTTTAAAAAAGGAGACCACTAATAACTCCAAACTACTACTATGTAAAGTATATCCAACTTTACCCATATACATATGGTATAACATTAAAATATAACACAAAAAGTGATATATATAATATATAGCAAAACTCTACTGCTTGTTTTTTTATATCGTCACACAATGTAAATGCATGTAAAGTTATATATATATCCAACTTTACCCGCACACAAACAGTATACTAACAAAAAAAGTGATTTATAATATAGAGAAAATCTCAACTGCTTGATTTTTTTTAGATATTAAACTATATTATTGCACAGCTCTAATCGGCTAAATGCAACTATAATGCATTAAGATATTGAGATATTAAACATTACAATCATCATTTTCTGTAAAGCTGCTTTCAAAAGTTAAAAGGAAATCCCGCTCACTATTGATACTTGCAAAAGATATCAAAAAGTTTTTATATATGCCCTATAAAGGTCATGAGATCGAAACGTTGCTAATAAAAAGGTTTTGATATCTTTTGCAAGTATCAATAGTGAGCGGGATTTCCTTTTAACTTTTGAAAGCAGCTTTACAGAAAATGATGATTGTAATGTTTAATATCTCAATATCTTAATGCATTATAGTTGCATTTAGCCGATTAGAGCTGTCCAATAATATAGTTATAACTTTTGAGATTTTGTGATTTTTTTTTAATCCTCTTTCCTACGCAACTATCTATTACCAACAGGTGGTAATTGTCTATTACCTGTAAAGCTGCTTTAAAACAATCTGAAACTGTGAAAAACACTACAGATAAAAATGACTTGATTATTACCAAAGTCCCTTTAAGAAAAGTAATTTCACTCTGCGGCCATCTTTGAAACGCCTCTCGGGCATGCAAGTGCAGCTCCTATCTCTTTGAACGAGGAAACATCAAATTCGTCAAAACTGTTCGCCACGCTTACGAATAAATTTCATATTTGAAATCACCAATGAAATCTCTCATAAATTTGGTTTCTAAATGCTCGAACCATGGCACAAAAAATGCATTTTTCAGCCTGGACAATGGCAGCTGCAGTGACTTTACTAATCAACGATTGGCTCTTTCATTTAAAAGGTGGGGCTTATTCGCCATATTGGCCGTTGCACTTTCTCCCATTCATATCTAATTGGAGTGCAACGTCTTCCTATATATAAAGTCTTTGGTATTACATTACTTTTTACAGACGGTAAATCACCACTGCTTATTTTGTTCAAGTATCTCAGGGTGGACTGAAAGAAAACTGTCATGGTCATGTCAAAAGGTCAAGAAATACGGTCTAGAACTACGGTACACATCATGCTCACATATACAGTTATACAACAACTCATACAATGCTTGAACACATCAAACATGCAATTAAAGGAAAAGTAACACACTTTTGTTTCTTGAAAAAGTAGCCAATTTTATGCAAATGTAACAAGTAACATGTTACTCTACTCATTTCTGGAAAAAAGCAATCTGATTACGCAATGCATTACCTCCAGCATGTGATATATCAGTGTTGATGTATCTTTTGTTTTGCTATAGTTCTGTCTAAACCCATTTTTTGTCAAAATACGTTGTTCCAGAGCTTGTTCCAACTGGACAGCCAGGATGTCTCAATGTACCATAAGATTAAGTGATATTAAAGACAGACATAATAATATTAAAATCTGTCATAATAATATTGACATTCTGGAGCGATTCCAGGGCTCATTTATTAATGATCGTTGGTTGGAGGGGGTGCTGGAAGGGTCAGAAGCCTTGAAGAGATTACACTTTGGCAGGTTTACTGCTGCTCCAAATATGATAGACCTGACGTGTCATTTTCCCGGCTAGAGAACCCTCAGAAAAGCCATAAATTATCATGGGAGAGCGGGAAATTGATTCTCCCTCTCTGTACCCTGCAAATGTTCCCCATAAATATGCAGTGATGGGACATAGCTCCTTTTATTAACTTGGCCGAAAAAAAAACGTAAGGTATTTAAGCCAAAGCAGGGTGGTTTTGAGTAACAAACACTGTTTTGGATCAGTTTTACATTAAATGCATTATTTGATAGGCCCATAAGTTCAGTTTCCTATCGATCTGTCCCGATGTTGATGTAGACAAATAAATCCTCCCAGATCACAAGAAAATATCAAGTTATCATTTTGAATTTTCTTCTTGGCTCATACTTCAAAATCTACACCTTTTTAACTCTTTCCGGGTTTCCGTGTTTTCACTGTTATATGGTAGGGTACTCTTCTGAAAGAGTACAGAGTCTGCAGATCAAAACACATGTGAAGAAGTTGCAGAAAAAAGCGGTATCATATGTAAACATATAACGCGATCACCAACATTAAACAGCATATGAATCAAAACTGCCTAATGTTTCTGAATGAAATGCCGACCCAGGACGGGCTACAGGACTGTGAAGCTTTGGGGTGTTGATGGACTCGATCTACTCCATCTGTGTTTTGATCATCATTCTGAATCCCATCCAGATGTAGTCTTTGACAAAAATGCTATTTTCTTAGTTGCTTTTTTTAATGAAACTTACCCAAGTGTTGTTAAAGGTTTCCTTTAATATATTGCATGTTTAAATATTCAACAAAATGTTATCGGAGTCATGAAATTCTTGTGAAAATGATAAAAATTGCTGGCAGAGGCTGGCACAACACACTTGTAGCCAATCAAGTAGTAGGGGGCCTGTCCACTCGTGATGGGGGAGGAGAGAGAGTGAGCAAGAACGACTGTAGAAAGAGAGATGGCTGAGAGACATTACAAAAGAGAAAAAGAATATCACTGGAAAAAGAAGGGTTATGATCATGCAAGAGCTTTAGGATCCACATTAATTTTAGAAAAGCTTTACAGCAAAGGAGAGACCTAAGCGGGAAGGCCTGAAAATGTATGCAGAGGTTATGTTTTTTCTGCTTTATACGTGAGTAACATTGATTTTGCTAGTATAGAGAAATGCTGTTGATATAATGTATTTGCATTTTGGGGGCGGAGCAATGAAGGGAGGGGTGTGTTTATTTGGGATGATTACAAACATCAACAGTGTTTCTCAGAAATCGCTTGCTGTACCTTTAAATCATGAATGTGAATTTGAATTAAATAGGCCCCACAGGAAGTTGAACTGGAAGGACAGGAAGTGGACTTTACTGAAGTGAAATTCAAAAGAAATTCAACAATAACAGTGGATGTGTGACAAAGAACATACAGTATACTGCGATTTTAATTTTCTCATACAGCACCACAATAGTTCCAAATGCTGTTTCTAAAAATAAAGTTTAACATTATACAAAACAAATATTATTATCATTGACATTTATTTGAAGTATTACATAATGAACTCTTTCCCTGCCATTGATGAAATTTTCCGGCTTTCCATGTTTTCACTGTTATAAGGTAGGGGGCGCAAACACATGCAAAAACACATGAGAAGAAGATGCAGAAACAAGCGATGGCATATGTAATCATATGCATATGTAAAATGCGATCACTAACATTAAACAGCATATAAATTAAAACTGCCTAATGTTACTGAATGAAATGTCGACCCAGGACGAGCTATAGGACTATGCAAGTATGAGGGGTGTTGATGGACTCAATCTAACTCCATCTGTGTTCGATCATCACTCTGAATCCCATCTGGATGTAGACAAAAACTTTATTTTCTCAAAGTGTTGCTTTTTTATGAATCAAAATCATTGGCAACTTTTTTTTTTTTTTTTTTAAACAATGGCGAGGAAATAGTTAATTAAAAAAAGTGATATAAAAGTGAGTAATTTTTAAAGAATAAAATGAAGTGTAAATTAAATTGGGTAGGTGGTATTTCAAATATTATTTAAAAAAATGTAAAACACAAATGTTGTTTGAGAACATGTTTATTAAATGTTTTAAAACTCTTGTCTTCATCCTGTATCCTGATTACTATCAATTTCACATTCAGGAAAATAACTGGAATTTAATCCATTAAATCCTTTAAATAACTTGACAAGAATAGTTTCCAACATTTCCTATTGAAAAAGGAAATTTGGACAGGATTAATATAGTCAAGAACAATATTTTTTTTTCTTGCTAGCCATACATACAGTGAGGAAAATAAGTATTTGAACACCCTGCTATTTTGCAAGTTCTCCCACTTAGAAATCATGGAGGGGTCTGAAATTGTCATCGTAGGTGCATGTCCACTGTGAGAGACATAATCTAAAAAAACAAACCCAGAAATCACAATATATGATTTTTTTTTTAACTATTTATTTGTATGATACAGCTGCAAATAAGTATTTGAACACCTGAGAAAATCAATGTTAATATTTGGTACAGTAGCGTTTGTTTGCAATTACAGAGGTCAAACGTTTCCTGTAGTTTTTCACCAGGTTTGCACACACTGCAGGAGGGATTTTGGCCCACTCCTCCACACAGATCTTCTCTAGATCAGTCAGGTTTCTGGCCTGTCGCTGAGAAATACACAGTTTGAGCTCCCTCCAAAGCTTCTCTATTGGGTTTAGGTCTGGAGACTGGCTAGGGCACGCCAGAACCTTGATATGCTTCTTACAGAGCCACTCCTTGGTTATCCTGGCTGTGTGCTTCGGGTCATTGTCATGTTGGAAGACCCAGCCTCGACCCATCTTCAATGCTCTAACTGAGGGAAGGAGGTTGTTCCCCAAAATCTTGCAATACACGGCCCAGGTCATCCTCTCCTTAATACAGTGCAGTTGCCCTGTCCCATGTGCAGAAAAACACCCCCAAAGCATGATGCTACCACCCCCATGCTTCACAGTAGGGATGGTGTTCTTGGGACGGTACTCATCATTCTTCTTCCTCCAAACACGTTTAGTGGAATTATGACCAAAAAGTTCTATTTTGGTCTCTTCTGACCACATGACTTTCTCCCATGACTCCTCTGGATCATCCAAATGGTCATTGGCAAACATAAGACGGGCCTTGACATGTGCTGGTTTAAGCAGGGGAACATTCCGTGCCATGCATGATTTCAAACTATGACGTCTTAGTGTATTACCAACAGTAACATTGGAAACGGTGGTCCCAGCTCTTTTCAGGTCATTGACCAGCTCCTCCCGTGTAGTTCTGGGCTGATTTCTCACCTTTCTTAGGATCACTGAGACCCCACGAGGTGAGATCTTGCATGGAGCCCCAGTCCTAGGGAGATTGACAGTCATGTTTAGCTTCTTCCATTTTCTAATGATTGCTCCAACAGTGGACCTTTTTTCACCAAGCTGCTTGGCAATTTCCCCGTAGCCCTTTCCAGCCTTGTGGAGGTGTACAATTTTGTCTCTAGTGTCTTTGGACAGCTCTTTGGTCTTGGCCATGTTAGTAGTTGGATTCTTACTGATTGTATGGGGTGGACAGGTGTCTTTATGCAGCTAACAACCTCAAACAGGTGCATCTAATTTAGGATAATAAATGGAGTGGAGGTGGACATTTTAAAGGCAGACTAACAGGTCTTTGAGGGTCAGAATTCTAGCTGATAGACCGGTGTTCAAATACTTATTTGCAGCTGTATCATACAAATAAATAGTTTAAAAAATCATATATTGTGATTTCAGAATTTTTTTTTTTTAGATTATGTCTCTCACAGTGGACATGCACCTACGATGACAATTTCAGACCCCTCCATGATTTCCAAGTGGGAGAACTTGCAAAATAGCAGGGTGTTCAAATACTTATTTTCCTCACTGTATATACAGCATATAGATGACCTCAAAGCCAATAGACATGTATTTAAAGCCACAATACTCCAATTGTGATTTTATGGGCTCTATAAAAAAACCCTCAAATCAATTCAGAATAACCACAATCCTGCTCTTTAAAGGTCTAATACAATACTGTGGCCTGAAGACAAACAGGACTCAGATTTCATTCCAACTAGTCACCTTAGCATGGAAAATCCCACAGTTTGAAATCTTGACAGTATTACTCATATCTTCTGTGATATGAACAGATGTTTTTATTGCATGGATGTAAAAAAGCGGAAGTGTAACGAGTCATTGACTAGAACTGATGCAACCGGTCATTGCATTTGAACAGCGGTATTCCAAAGAACAAAAGGAATGCTAGAGCAAATATGTATCCCGCTAACGCCCCCCAAGAGAATTTCAATCAGAGTTTTGTTTTTCCCACCTGGCTGTTTCCTTGAGCAGCTGAGTTTCATAACTCATCTCTTTGACAATGGATAGACGGTGTACACACTGCGTTCAAAGACACACATTGTTGCTATTTCCAGACTAATATTGTCCCAGCCGTGTTTTCGTGATGGCGGATAATGCTAAATCAGCCATTTTCAAAACTGTTTGACAGCTGTCTCATAAGCTTCTCAAAACATCTGAAAAAGATTCCAGGAAGTTTGATTTTTATCAACAGGGCTGTAAATCAGTTCCATGAGACAAATATACCTTTGTGCTCCCAACCTAGAGTATTCGCCAAGAGTATTCCCATTGTTTTAAATTGATTCCACACACACGTCAACGTTTTTTCCAGTCTAAAATAATGAGGTAATTATTGACTTAATGTTAATCTTTCGCCTTTAGTAGATACTCTCCCATCAAAACAAACATAAGGGCTCTGCTTTCACGGGAAAGGAAATCAACTAATTTATCAGAATTATGATAGACTAGTGGTTCTCAACTGGTCGGTCGTGACCCAAAAAATTGACAGGTGGGGGGAAAACCTTTGTTTTTTAAACGCTGGCGGGACAAAAGTTAATAATTAAAAGTTAATCTTTTTTTATATTAAAATAAGTATAAAAGTATAAATTAAATATACATTTCTGTAGGTGGTATTTCAAATATTATTGATTACATTTTGGTAAAACACAAATGTTGTGTGAGAACATGTTTATGGTTAAATCATACTGAAAATTTGTATTTAATAATAAAATTACACTTACAGAAGTTCTATGATAGACTAGTGGTTCTGGTGGGTCATGATCCAAAAATTGGACAAAAACAATGCTAAATGCAAATAATAAAATTCAACTCAACGGAATTGGATAGCAAAAAGGCTTTTAAAAAGGAGGAAAAAATATTTTCCATATCTTTTGTTGTTGATGTCAAAGATTGGGCATCCAATGAACCCCCCCCTAAAAAAATATTTTGGCACAAATGCATTCGGATACAATCAAGGACATGTATAAACAAAAAAGGTAAGAGCTAAAAGAAACATACTACTTTAAAAACGGGTTTCTGTGTGTGATTTAGACAGTGAATTATTGAGTTTCAAGATCATGAAACTATTGAAATAAAATGTTGTACACTCTAAAAAATGCTGGGCTGTTTCAATTCATGTTTGGGTCAAATATGGACAAACCCAACCACTGAGTTTAATAATTAAATTAAAAAATGTACTTTTGACCCAAACATGGTTTGAAACAACCCAGATAATAATTAGCCCAACCCATATTTTAGAGTGTACGTCATGGGCATCTGAAGCAAACAAAAGGTGGGTGGGTCCTCTCCCAGAAAAATTTTACTGGAGTAGATGCTATTTACATAAAGTACAAATATACCGCCTTGTTTACTAAACGTCTGGATGGGCCAGATAAAATGACAGAGAAAACAATCATTTACAGCAACAATAGTGTAAGGGTAAGACGCATTAATTTTTTTGACGCAAATTGACCCGAGGCTCGAATCCACCTTTTGCCGAACTCGCTCTACTCCCTTTTCCCATCACATATCAGATCAGAAAGGCATTTATTTTCAATAAAAAGGAAATAAAGCATCTAACGTGTCTAAGTGTTTATCAGTTAGGGGTAGGTAAACAGACATATTATGAAATAAAACCCACATACAATGGTTGTGACACCCATGGTGTACGTTAAACAATTTTGGCCGCCATTTGATATTTTATGTGAAATCTGGATTCTGAAGAAATAATATTTGAGAACCTGTGTGATAGATAATGCATTCCAGTTTTTTTGGTTGTTTGAGATGGGGGGGGGGGGGGGGGGGGTATTTTACCAAATGTAGTTACATTTCCTGTCAAGTTGAATCCGTCAGCCCAATCTAGAAAAAGTTTCTGTGAGACGAAATGCAGTTTGGAGCCTGCTGAAGAGTTTTGAGGCTGGCTGATTTTGACAGGATCTCTGTGAGGCACGAGGGCTCTCCTTCCATCACCAGATGCTTAAATAATGGCCGGAGAGGCGAGCTGTTATTTACTACCTTCAGGTCTTCACTAGGGAGGCGCTTCTGGAGGTCTAACAGAAGGAGAAGACGCGGCTCCGAGGGCCAGATTACGCCCTCTTCGTCCCTATCTCCATCATCTGTCACATCTGTCACACTCCAACACATGTCACGTGCAATTAAGCGCCCGGGTGGTTAACTCTTTCCCTGCTCGTGTTGTCAGGATATGGGAACCGCAAGGCATTCAGGCGCCAGCTAAAAGAGCAGCGTTAAGACTGTCCTCATCTGTTCACAGCCTGATTGTCACATTTTGCATTGAACCTATTTTTTTGAATACTTTGATTATAAACAAATGTTATCTGCATTTTGCATCTGCAACTCAAGAAATGCTAATTGATTAGCAGATAAATTAATATGATCTCATTAGTGTCTGTAGGCAATCGTATGTAACTGTGCATACTTTGTTGGATACACACCGATAAATACAAATGTCAATCAATACATTAAAGCTTCTAAAAACATGTAAAAAATATAATGAAGGAGACGCAGTTATTGTCTTTAAACTAATTTGATGCTAATAGGGCTGGGCACCGAACGGCGATACTTTTATGGTGTCGAACGAAAAACTCCGATACTATGAGTATCGAAAAATTATTTATCTTTCGGTGCCAAATTTCAGTTCCAAAATTCAAACGGCTTTTATACACTTATAAAAGTGGATGCCGAGTCAGCAAAGTGCAACATATACGATAAGTATTGCAACCAAAGGCGCAAAAGGAAAACTTTCTGTGAGATGCAAGTTCACAAACAGTGAATCAACGCGTGCGCGCGCTCTCTCTCTCCAAATACACAAATGGTCAAATACACACAAATGTATGTACTAAATTACCGTCTTGACGAGTATGCACGTAAACCCCGTCATGACTCGCGAGTGAACATTTGTGCAACTGCATGTAACCGTATCCGTGTTCGCTCTTAAAGTGACAGCAGTCGAATAAACTGCTGCTGTCTCTGAGTTTCTCTTGTGTCTTGTGTTGTTTGATTAGCCTTTATGACACTCACTGCTCTTGAATGACTAACTTTTGCAACCTTAAGTGTATAAGGATTTTAACCTAATTTAATTTATTCAGGGAAGACCAATATTAATTTACATTTGATTTCTTATTAAATGTCTTTAGTATTTCTTACCTCAATACTAATGTTAGACCTACCTGAAAATTTGTCTTTAAAAACAAAAATGCACTGCATGATCAAATATTTAGGTGAAATCATTATATACATTTATATGACAAGACTCACATAAGGGGGGGATTCCCCCATTGTCAGAAATAAAATTCTGGCCCTGAATGAATGTCTGTAAAATTCCCTATAAATAATTCTACATGATAAAAAGAAGGCTTCAAATAGATCGGTATCGGTGAGCGTATCAGCAGATACTGCTTCCTGTGATCGACGATCGGCTCCAAAAATCCTGATCGGAGCATCCTTACAAAAAGCACTCCCAGTTTTATTAATAATGTTACCCTGAGTGAGAAGTGTTACCAGAATTTGTTTTAATTAAGATGAAAAATAAAAGTTTTTTGTTTAATGTATTTTTGTTGATGTTGAAATGGATTTTAAAACATATTGTAACGAAAAAAGTATTGTTAGGATCCGGTATCAAAACTAAGGTATCGAAATTGGCACCGGATTGAAAGATTTTGAACAATACCCAGCCCTAGATGCTAAATTTTAATTTAATATTTTAGCACTCGCCAGAAGTCAGAATTGCGAGATATAAAGTCAGAATTGGGATATATGAAGTCAGAATTGTGAGTTATACAGTCAGAATTGCGAGTTATAGTCAGAATTGCAAGATATAAAGTCAGAATTGCAAGTTATAGTCAGAATTGCGAGATATAAAGTCAGAATTGCGAGATATAAAGTCAGAATTGCAAGTTATAGTCAGAATTGCGAGATATAAAATCAGAATTGCGTGATATAAAGTCAGAATTGCGAGATATAAAGTCAGAATTGCGAGATATAAAGTCAGAATTGCGTGATATAAAGTCAGATTTGCGAGATATAAAGTCACAATTGCGTGATATAAAGTCAGAATTGCGAGATATAAAGTCAGAATTGCGAGATATAAAGTCAGAAATACTAGATATAAAGTCAGAATTGCGAGATATAAAGTCAGAATTGCGGGATATAAAGTCAGAATTGCGGGATATAAAGTCAGAATTGCGAGTTATAAAGTCAGAATTGTGAGATATAAAGTCAGAATTGTGAGATATAAAGTCAGAATTGCGAGATATAGTCAGAATTACGAGATATAAAGTCAGAATTGCGTGATATAAAGTCAGAAATACTAGATATAAAGTCAGAATTGCGAGTTATAAAGTCAGAATTGCGAGATATAAAGTCAGAAATACTAGATATAAAGTCAGAATTGCGAGATATAAAGTCAGAATTGCGAGATAAAGTCAGAATTACGAGATATAAAGTCAGAATTGCGTGATATAAAGTCAGAAATACTAGATATAAAGTCAGAATTGCGAGTTATAAAGTCAGAATTGTGAGATATAATGTCAGAAATACTAGATATAAAGTCAGAATTGTGAGATATAATGTCAGAAATACTAGATATAAAGTCAGAATTGCGAGATATAAAGTCAGAATTGCGAGATATAAAGTCAGAATTGCGAATTATAAAGTCAGAATTGCGAATTATAAAGTCAGAATTGCGAGATATAATGTCAGAAATACTAGATATAAAGTCAGAATTGCGAGATATAAAGTCAGAATTGCGTGATATAAAGTCAGAATTGCGAGATATAGTCAGAATTGCGAGATATAAAGTCAGAATTGCGAGATATAGTCAGAATTGCGAGATATAGTCAGAATTGCGTGATATAAAGTCAGAATTGCGGGATATAAAGTCAGAATTGCGGGATATAAAGTCAGAATTGCGAGTTATAAAGTCAGAATTGTGAGATATAAAGTCAGAATTGCGAGATATAGTCAGAATTGCGAGATCTAAAGTCAGAATTGCGTCAGAATTGCGAGATATAAAGTCCAATTCTAAGGGAAAAAAGACTGGCTTTATAACTCACAAGTGGGACTTTATATTATGCAATTCTGGAAAAAAAAGTAAAAATTGTGAGATAAAAAGTCACAATCTTTTTTCACACAAAAAAAGAATAATTTTTTTTTATTCTGTGGCGGAAACAAACTTCCATAATAATTAAATGCTGCCACAAGACTACATTTTATTAATCCCATCATCTGGATTTCGTTTATAAATAAGTTACCCAAAAATGAAAATCCTGTCATCAGATAGATCAGATATTTTGAAGAATGTCGGTAACCAAACTGTTGATAGACCCCACTGACTTCCATAGTATTTTTTTTTTCTTCCATACTATGGAAGTCACAACTGTTTGGTTACCCATATTCTTCAAAATATCTTCTTTTGTGTTCAACAGAAGAAAGAAACTCATACAGATTTGGAACAACTTGAGGGTGAGTAAATGATGACAGAAGTTTCATTTTTGGGTGAACTATCCCTTTAAGAATCTTATATTATCTGACACATTTTATCTATCATTTAATGAATTTCTGAGTACTTTACTGAGTTTATGCAAACATTAGTACATTTCTAAAGTTGTATGTAAAAGCATTCTTATTAGTAAATGTTGTCCAAATGTACAGTACAAATACTACTCAGATCAACTTGGAATTAACTCAAATGTATCCGTTTATAATCTAAACCGTTTTCTGTTAAGATTAAACAACAAAAATATTACTTATACATGCACAATGGGGCATATGGCACGGTTAACCATAAGATTGACTGCAAGGTTCACTGACAGTTTGTGGCCCATATTTCCACGTCACACCGCGCAGCTGCCAGATACAGTGAGCTTCTCAGCTGCGGACTGTGTGATTGCAGCAGACAGGGCAGGATGTTCCAGTTTCGTGTGAACAATAAGGCCACGAAGGCCAGGTATGGAAATGTTTTTATCATTAACCATCCATCAGTCACGTCCAGACAACAGAATGAGCCTAGGAAAATCAGCTGGAATTCTGCTCAGGCAAGTGGGTACAAGAGGACCACTTCCTGCATTTAAATGTCTCTAATTTCAGGACATGCCTGCTGCCCGGTATTGTACAAAAACAATATTGTTGGTTCTACTGTAGATTTGATACAGGAAAGTCAAAAACAACTTTCCATTGTACATTTCTAAATATGTGTGGTGCTTGCCCGTGCAAATATAGGGTGTTGTGTGTGGTTACCAGGGCTTTGCTAGTGTGTTTTTGATGGTTGCTAAAACGTTGTTAGGACGTTCTGAGTGGTTGTTTACTGTTTAGCAAGTCCACCCTCAAGTCACTATGATATTCTAGTCTCCAGACATCATTTGAATCCCTCCTAAAACATACTTATTTCATTTTTGTGCCTGTTTTATTGTTCGCAAGTTGTATAAATAACCCTAAATATGAGCAATACTTGGCTGATGGTCTTTATTTTCTTTCTACATGGATGTCAACACAAGCTTGACTGATTCAAGTGCTTTCTTCCTCGTGCCTGATCCCCAGCAGGACCTGGGCGCCGTATTGTCACCGGCGTGGTTATCCTTCACCACAGGCTGACGGAGGCATTATTCCGATGGGGATTGTTTGACTAATAAGCATTTTCACTGCACAAGCACAGGCTCCAGTCAATGTTGTCCTGAGCTTGTAAAGGACACCTTGTTCATGGGGAGCCAGTGCACACCATTAAATAAAGTGACTCGTCTGTTAAATGCACTAGAGTTTTATTGGAGAAATCATTCAACTCTTTAAAAGGGCAAAAAAAAAAAAAATCCTTACCAGTTGCATTATATATAATAGATAGTGTTAAGGCAAAATTCACTATCACTGTTGCTCATACTTCAAATCCCTAATCCTAAGTATCAAACTTCAGTGCACCATTTGTGCTTCATACATGAATCATACGACAAGTTGTGCAGCATGTTGAGGAGAGGTGTGCTATTACTTTGATAAGTGATCAGAGTTAGGATTTTCACCTGATGGACAATAAAATTCAACAAAAATCTGATTAATTTACAATATAGGAGGGGCTTAAGCAATATTTGGAAACCAGAATGTCATTGAGACTTGTGGGTGGCTCTTTCAACCATCCAGAACATCATAGCAACACCCTGGCAACCACAGAGCAACATTAGAATGCCCTAACAACTACACAGCAACACTAGCAATGACATAGCAACACCCTGGCAGCTACACAGCAACACAAGAAACCACCTAAATGTCATGGCAATCTCATAGCAAATGTATCAACCAGCCAGAATACCCTAACGCTCACACAACAACACTAGGAAACACTCAAAACACCCTAGCAACCACATAGAAACACTCTGACAACCACCCAGAATGCCCTAGCAACCACTCTGCAAAAATAGCAACACCCTAGCAGACGCACAGCAAAACTAGAAACCACCAAAAATGCTTATAAACCTCATATCAACAGTAGCAAACAATCAAGAATACCCTAGAAACCACATTGTAACACCCTGGCAACCACCCATAACACCCTAGCAACCACACAACAACACTAGACCACAGAGTACACCCTAGCAACACTCTGGCAACCACCCAGAACACCCTAGGAACCACCAGAAGGCCCTAGCAACCACACAGCAACACCCATGCTAAACACTTTGAACACTCATGGCCGCCACCACACACAGCAACACTAGAAACCACCAGGAACGCCCTAACAACAACACTAGCAATGACATAGCAACACCTTGGCAGCCGCAGCAACACAAAAAAACTCCCAAAATGCCCTAGCAATCTCATAGTAACAGTAGCAACCACCCAGAATACCTTAGCAATCACACAGCAGCACTAGGAACCACTCAAAACACCCTAACAACCACCCAAAAGGCACTAGAAACTACATAGCAACACCATGACAACCACCCAGAATGTCAAAGCAACCACACAGCAACGCTAGAAACCACCCAGAATGCCCTAACAACCACACAACAACATTAGCAACGACATAGCAAAACCCTGGCAGCCACACAGCAACACAAGAAACCACCCTAAATGCCCTAGCAATCTCATAGCAGCAACCACCCAGAACATCCTAGCGATAGCAACACCCGGACAACCACCCAGAACATCCTAGCAACTACATAGCAACACTAGAAACCACCCAGAATACCCTAACAACCACACAGCAAAACTAGCAACGACGTCGCAACACACTGGCAGCCACACAGCAACCCAAGAAACCACCCCAAATGCCCAAGCAATCTCATAGCAACAGTAGCAACCACCCAGAAAATCATAGCGATAGCAACCACATAGCAACACCCTGGCAACCACCCAGAACATCCTAGCAACTACATAGCAACACTAGAAACCACCCAGAATACCCTAACAACCACACAGCAACACTAGCAATGACATTGCAACACACTGGCAGCCACACAGCAACACAAGAAACTACCCCAAATGGGGGTAGAAACCACTTACAACTCCCTAGCAACCACACAACAACAATAGCAACACCCTGACAGCCACACAGCAGAACAAGAAACCACCCAAAATGCCCTAGCAACCTCATAGCAACAGTAGCAATCAATCTAGAACACCCTGGAAGCCACACAGCAACATAAGAAACCACCTAAATGCCCTAGCAACCTCATAGCAAATGTATCAACCAGCCAGAATACCCTTAACGATCACACAACAACACTAGGAAACACTCAAAACACCCTAGCAACCACATAGAAACACCCTGACAACCAGAATACCCTAACCACATAACACACTGGCAGCCACACAGCAACACAAGAAACTACCCCAAATGCCCTAGCAACCTCATTACTACAGTAGCAACCAATCTAGAACACCCCATCAACCACATAGTAACACCCTGGCAACCGCCCAGAGCACCCTAGAACCCACACAGCAACACTAGACCATCGACAACACCCTAGCAACACTCTGGCAACCACCCAGAACACCCTAGCATAGCAGTGAGTTTCACAAAAACAAGCAACCCTCATTTTCTTTATATATTTTATTAAAATATGATTATTTTCTTTATAGGAATACACAGATGTCAAAAATTGAGTCCAATCAATTTTTCTTTCTTTTTTTTTTTTTTTGCATGAATGCCAAAAACAAGCTGACTGTTTTTTCTCTCCAGACTACCGTACACGTTTCTAAAAAACAGTATTTTGTCCCGAACTGGCACTATCGGTCATCCGCAGGCATGCTTCTCTGAGTCTCTGACAAATGCCTTTCAGGATTTCAGAAGTCTATAATAGTGGTGCACAGTAAGGGAACGTTTCCATTCATGTCACATAAGACAGGGTTTTGTAAGGTGCAAAGCGCATGAGGGACATGGTCATTTGAGAAACATCTGTCACTCCGGCACACAATAAAAGCACGGGGCCCCTGAGAGGACAAGCGGAGAGCCCCATACATCATCCTCTGTGTGACTGCTAAGCTAAGAGACACACATGATGTGGGGGCGTTCAATCACATCAGCCCGTAATGCTGTGAAACACAGTTCTGGTGTCTACATAATTATGTGACAAAGGACTTGAGGAATACTGTGACTAAACACTATTGAAACAATCCGGGAATTGATATTGATTTGCTTAGCGTTGGAAATAAAAGCGTGGCGTTTGACTTCAGGGGCCGTAGCGCGGAGCCACCGCAGGTATACGAGCGCCGCTTCTCCCCTGATGCTGCAGGCAAAGGCGAGACAACGGCGCACTGCATCTCTCTGGCTTTCTAATTCTCCTCCTCCCGGCTTAATTGAGAATTTGAACAAACAAATTAATCATTGCAGCCCATAAAAATGACAGGATTCATGCAGTAGCATTCTTCATTCGCTCTAATTTGTTGTGTGTTGTTATTGCCCCCTCCGCCCCCCCTTCGCCGAGGCCTTTCTTCAACCCCCACAGCAGGTTTTATTTTATTTTTTTGTGCTGAATTTGCGAGTTTAGCCCTTATGAAAATTACAAATAGTTGTCAAGGTTAACGAGTTAATATTCTCATTCAATATTTATTTTATGGGCACAAGAGAGCGTCTCCCTTCGCCGCGTCCCACCGCAGGAGGAAGATGGGTGTGTTAATCAAAATGACAAGGACAGTGTCCTTTTGATAATACCCTGAATCATCGAGAATAAAAAATGAACTTTATTAATCAGCAGCCCCTGATTAATTGTTATGAAGTGCAGCTCGTCCATTTCCCCCGCATTTCCGTAATTTCCACAGAAGCTTAACAATCTCCCAGATGATTTGAAGCCGTTTGGGGTGGAGTGGAACAAAGCAGTGCAGCAATAAATAGTTGGAGCCGGCTTTTTTCCTTCTCAGTTAAACCTGTATTTAGTCAACAGATACAAAATACAATTATATTCGGTCCTGTGCATGTAATTTCGTCATTTGAATATGAAAAAAAGAGGCTGGGCTTTTTAATTGAGGCCACGGGAAGGTCAAGTTCAGATTTAACGTCGAAGACGTATGAATTCGGCCTTTATTCACTCAATAAAAGATCTCGTCATTTCAGGTAAATGCACTTTTAGATCATTACATGCTATGATTTTCACCCTTAAGGTTCTTTGGTTTACAATACATTTCAAATAATGAGGAAAAAGTTCAGAATGAGGTGAGGACGACATCCTAATATTAGCAGTGTTTGCAAAGGCAAGCATCACTATTGCCATTATTTACATAAAACATTCCCAATCAAAAGTATTACATTTCAGCATATTACAAAATGTACTATAAGGGGCAAGAAAATACATTTACATGCAGTTTTATGGCAAAGTTTTTGATCAGTTTTATCTACTTATATGTATTTTAGGGATGCTCATTTCGGTTAATTTTCCCAACTGATAACCACCCCTCATTAACTGTTAACTAATAAGATTATAATATTGAATTGGCATTAAATCAAAATACAATTGACCAGTATTTGTGACCTGTTAAAAAGACAATTTTGTTTTTCACAGGTTTATTTTAGCGTGCAAACAGCATAGAGAACAGATCAACAACAGAACCTGGGTTCACACATTATCACATTTTCACGCACCTGCAGCGTTTCTGAGAAAAACAGAATAAAATAATATAAATAAAAAGCATAAAATAAATAGGCCTACACTAAATATTTTTCGCTTAAATAATTAACAAATTAAGATGACAAAACGAAAACACACTGAATCCGTTTGAAGCTTTGAAGAACCGGAATACATTTTTTTTGTCGTCAGACTATACGTTTTTTTTTTTTGTCAAATAAAAATAACCGGCCTACATCAATCCACAGCTTGACTGTTTTTTTTTTGTTTTGTTTTTTTAAAGTAACATGTCTACGTAATGTGGGGTTAGTCTGGAGTGCAGCCTGTTGATAGATAGACCTGCGGTAGAAAACACCCTCTCAGGTGGCATTGATGCCTCGGGAACAGTGTTAATTTTGTTGACGAATAATTTGTGTCATAACGACTTTTTTTCACTGACGACAATGAGATAACTAAATAAAAACTAGTGTTGGATGACTAATACTATGACGAAAACCTACTGTCATTTTCGTCAACAAATAAAAACGAGACGAAAATGTTAGGGAGGGTCGATTAGGGAAGAGATCCAGTCAGAACTGATATCCTGTGTAACAGATGCGCACATGATTTGAATGTGCTGATCTAACCGCTGGAAAACAGAGCGCTGTTGAGCTTCTACAAGCTAAAAGCATCCCCAGTACAGCGCTCCGGAGCGGTTCACAATCAATGAATAGCGCACATTTATGCCAGGCAAGTGTTTATGAACTGATGCTGATGAATAATGACTAGGGCTGCACGTTTTCAAGTTTTTCATTAACCGTTAACCGAGGCCCTTAGCGGTTAATACTCGGTTAACCTAGCCGGATCTCACGAAAAATGCGTATAAATAGTACGAGTGTGCAATGTCGTGGAATGTATATGATACGCACTTTATGGCGTATTACCGTATTTCCTCAAATAAAAGCCTGTATTCAATTAAACGCCGGGCCTCTGATAGTGGCCGGGGGCGTGGCCAGCACGAACAAATAAAGGCCGGTCTCAAATTAAGGCTGGGGAAAAAATATTTCCTTTCATTTCATGTGCATTCAAGTTCAGTGTAACGTAGGCTACAGTAGGGTTATGCCGAAGGAGCGAAACCATCGTGGCCATCGCCCCCCTCTGTAAGTCTTGCGAGTGCGACGCACAATCCTGGTCTCTTCTATACTTAACCTAAACACTTTGCAGGGATTGCTCTGTGAATTAAATAGAGAATATAACTGATGCATATCTGCTATTTTAAATACTGTAGTCTATGAGAGATGTGACGTGTGTTAGTCTGTGAAAGCTACACAAATGATCTTGACAATCTCTAAGTCTCTCGTCTTTTTACACATCTTATACTCTGCATTTAACTTAAAATATTTTATTTTGTACAAGAAAACAGCATAGGCTTCAAAATAAATTATGTTATTGAAATATTGTAAAGAGGTCATTTGAACTACTCGAACGAACATTTAAAAAACAATATGCAAAATCAAAATGAAATAGCTCCATAACGGATTGAGACAAGTGCGCGCATTAGTTGGGTTAGAAAATTCAAAAAAAAAAAAAAAAAGTAGAAAATAATATTTATGTAAAGAGATATATATTAAAATTAAAAGTGCTTAAAGGAACACAACTCTTCTTAAGTGGAAGGAAGCTTTTTTCCCTCACGTGGAATATAGAAAGCACATTAGTTGGGTTGAGTCTATAAAACACGAAAGAACAACAAATATATCACAAAAAAACCTTTCTTTAAAATGAATTTCGTTTTGTATAAATTGTATCTTAATTTTAATCTATGTTTTATCAACCAAATTGCCCGGATTTAATAAATAACAAGCCATTAGCTATAACAGACAATGACATGAGGTGGAAGCGCAGCGCGATCAACGGCTTAAATGAACAACTAGGCTACTAGAAAAGAAAAAAACTTTAGTTAGGGACAGCCCTTACTATTTATTTCAGATAGGCCTATATTTTGTCCAGGATGTCACAAAGGGAGTTCTGGGTTGAGCGGTGGTGCTGAGCGGAATGAGCGTCAGAAATTAGCGGATCTCCAGAAAGACGCTTGATCTCACTCTGGAGGAAATATTACCGCACACACCACAACAGTCACAATTTGACCTCATGTATGTTTTAAAAACAAAATTCAACTTATAAATAATACTTTTTAATGGGCCACTTAAAATGTTTATTACAAATAAATTAGTAATTCTAAAAATGAACAAAAATTTGCATTGCATTTGCAATCCTTTGAAACCACCCCACTTCCCGCGCCCCTGATGATATCTGTCCTCTGGAGCGCTATCGCTTTTCATTTAAAACGGGTTTATTTAAAACATTTATTTTTTCAAATAGATGGAATTCGAAATACAGGCCTGCCCCTAATAAAAGCCTGCTTCAAATAAAAGCCGGTGACCTTCTGCAGTTCAGGTAAATAAAGGCCCCGGCTTTTATTTGAGGAAATACGGTATACATACGAACCCCCCACCCCACTACCCTAAACCTACCCAAGAGAGCGTGTCATATATACGCCATAAAGTGCGTATCATATGCACGCCGAAATGAGTTTTGGCGTATACATTCCACGACATTGTGTGATCGGGGGGTTATTATTTTTAGTTTATTAAGTTGACGACCGCCATCTCCGTAGTGAACGCGCCTATAGAGAGAAATGCACATCATCGATTACATAATCAGAGAGTAGCCTATTTCTTTTCGTTTTAAATTGTTAAAAGACATTTCAAGCTGAATTTTGCACACATAAGTTGAAAGGCATTTGTTTGTGCATGCATGTAAAACATCTGCAACATTTATAAAGTTCACTGATAATTATGCGTGCATTTATGAATTATTATCTAAATTAATAATGAAACAAGGACGAAGCATAAACTGCTTTGTTTGTTTAGAATGGAATGGATCGCATCGCAAATAGATCCGAATGAAGAAACGAACCATAGCCTAGTAGAAAATGTTTTTTCCGTCTATTTGAAAGTTAGGCTAATAAACATGTTGCATTCGGCGGCCTGATTATGTAATTTTTTAAGTTGCATAGCCTGCCTCCAGTTTTCTTCAACTTTACTTATTGAGGCGATAGTTGACCGGCATAGCCTATCATCAAAATGTCTGGAAAACGAAATCTCTGTCGGTCACTTTGACCGGCACCCTTTTTTTCTAACTGAAACTCTGGTGTGCGCGCCGCAACCCCGAGATACAGACACACACAAAAAAAGGGTAGTTCATTTTTGCACTGCATTGCAATACTTGCATTTTGCCCCGTCACTCTCAATTTTAAAGTGCTCCCACGCTGTACTTTTCTTTGCCCGCTTCATGTTAGAAAACTCATGACTTCTTCTTGTGGATATTACAAATGTCTGGGAGCGTTCTGGCGGTCTCTAGTGGTGCAAAAATATATTACAACTAAATTCAAAGCACGCAATTGACGCCACTTAACCGAGCAAAATGTTTCACTCGGTTACGCAATTTTTAACGGTTAATCGGTTAATCGGTTAACCATGGACACCCCTAATAATGACAATGTTTACTTTACGATGTTTATATAGTAATATGTTTTAGACGGTTGTAATGCATATTTTATCTCATCTGAACTTGAATGAGCTCCTGCAACTGCAATAGTAAGGCGCAGACATTTCAAAATAAGAGTCAATGTGTACTTCGAGCTTGTTTATAATTAAAAGTCACGCATTATATATTCGTTTTTGCTTACACAATAAACTGTATTTAATTTAATTCCCATTTAATTCATAGTCAGGAGGAAAGACCAGTATTGACACATATTCAATAAAGTATCAGGGTTATAATAGTTTACTAAAACCATTAAAAAAATCTTCATTACTTTAAATTAAATAAATGTTAACTTAAATTAAAAAAACAAACAAATATATAGTTATAAAAACTATATAGATGTTTAAAAAAAAAAGTGAATTGAGCTCTTTCGTGTATTTTTAATGTCAAAAACAATATGATGTCAAAATGTCAGTTCAAGTGACAGTCGGTTATGTAATGCTTAAATGCTTAATGTATTACAATATAACTAAACTCATGAGATTTTAGGAGACTAAATCTACTGTAGAGTTAGTCGACTAAAACTAGACTAAAAATAAAAAAAATTCAGGTGACTAAAATATGACTAAAACTAAAATGGCATTTTAGTCAAAATACTATGACTAAAACTAAATACAAATTTGCTGTCAAAATTAACACTGCTCGGGAAAACAGAGATAACGCCTCGCTAAAGTGGCCAGCCTTGGGAAGTGCCTTTCAATTGCTTTCCACCGGTCAAGAGCTTGTACTACTGCTGTATTTTAATACCACCTAGCATATTTTGCAAGTAACTTCGTCGCCCTTTCTGTCGAAATGGTCCCACACAGTAGGCCCACTACTTTCCTATTGCTTCATTTTGCGAAATATGTCTGTGTAGGCACGTGTCGACACGCCCGTGAGTAAGCACAAAAAACATTTAAAATAAAAAAAATATCATTTAAACTGTTTAACTGATAGTATTAATCGGTCAAAATTCTTACTTTCGTTTAACGGTCAATATGAGTATCCCTTATATATTTAAATCTATATTAGCAATAAATATTAGTCAAAGACTACATCCAGATGGTCAAAACACAGATGGAGTAGATCGAGTCCATCAACACCCCAAAGCTTCACAGTCCTATAGCTCGTCCTGGGTCGACATTTCATTCAGTAACATTAGGCAGTTTTGATTTATATGCTGTTTAATGTTGATGGTCGCGTTATTTTACATTTGCGTAAGCAATAATTCTATTGCTTGTTTCTGCTGCTGCTTTGCTTGGAAGTCTTTCGTCTTTCAGAAGATGCCAAGTCACCTTTAATTATACACTCACCTAAAGGATTATTAGGAATACCATACTAATACTGTGTTTGACCCCCTTTCGCCTTCAGAACTGCCTTAATTCTACGTGGCATTGATTCAACAAGGTGCTGAAAGCATTCTTTAGAAATGTTGGCCCATATTGATAGGATAGCATCTTGCAGTTGATGGAGATTTGTGGGATGCACATCCAGGGCACGAAGCTCCCGTTCCACCACATCCCAAAGATGCTCTATTGGGTTGAGATCTGGTGACTGTGGGGGCCATTTTAGTACAGTGAACTCATTGTCATGTTTAAGAAACCAATTTGAAATGATTCGAGCTTTGTGACATGGTGCATTATCCTGCTGGAAGTAGCCATCAGAGAAGGGGTACATGGTGGTCATAAAGGGATGGACATGGTCAGAAACAATGCTCAGGTAGGCCGTGGCATTTAACCGATATCCAATTGGCACTAAGAGGCCTAAAGTGTGCCAAGAAAACATCCCCCACACCATTACACCACAACCACCAGTCTGCACAGTGGTAACAAGGCATGATGGATCCATGTTTTCATTCTGTTTACACCAAATTCTGACTCTACCATCTGAATGGTAATTTGAATGAAAATCCCAGTAACTGAGCAGATTGTGAAATACTCAGACCGGCCCGTCTGGCACCAACAACCATGCCACGCTCAAAATTGCTTAAATCACCTTTCTGACATTCAGTTTGGAGTTCAGGAGATTGTCTTGACCAGGACCACACCCCTAAATGCATTGAAGCAACTGCCATGTGATTGGTTGATTAGATAATTGCATTAATGAGAAATTGAACAGGTGTTCCTAATAATCCTTTAGGTGAGTGTATATCGCTTTTTACAATGCCGATTGTTTCAAAGCAGCTTCACAGTGTTAAACAGGAAAATAATGCAACAGAATTTGATTCGGCTGTACAGCCGCTCTGGAAAAAACGGTGATGTCATCAGCTCATTTCAATTATCATATAGTGACAATGCGGGCAGATCAGTAATTTAGTTGAAAATTTATTTGAATGTTAATTTGAATATTTGGTGTCCCCAACTGAGCAAGCCAAGCCAAAGACGACAGTGGCAAGGAAGATGTGTAATGACCCCCTCTGCCGTATAACAGTGAAAACATGGCCAAAAATTGCGCCAATGGCAGGGAAAGAGTTAACAAAACCAAGGTCAAGAAGCATATTATACAATATAAAAGGATAAAAGTTTGGACAAAAGTATCTGACAAATGTATAAATGTACAATCATTGTAGTTTAATGCACATCTCTATCGTTTGCAGCTGCTCTGTCTAGTCCAGATGAAGTTTTAGCCATAACAATGAGCGAACAAGGACTCCTGCCGGTTTTGATTTAAGACTACAGATTCATTTGATCTGTAAGTCTAGTTCAGGCCATCTTAAATGACAGCTGTGTAATATGTAGGGCAATTAATACTGCATATATTGAATGTTTATGATTAATATATAAAATCAAATGAAGTTTGCATAGCACTGGAGCAAGGTTGAAGTTCTTATCTAATTTACATGAGCGTGTCAGACATGTGCAGCTCATTTGCTGTCTGAAGTTCTGCTCATGAAACAGAATACACAAGCTGCGAAAAGTTTTATGTCTTCCGGGGCTCCTCACCCCTCAATGCTTATTGCAATGACAGGACAGAGCGAAAGCAAACAGGGCCCTCAAGAAAGCAGACTTCTTACAGGTTTCTTCTTTTTTTTATTTCCTGTCTTATATTTTTTTCACAAAGAAATCCGCTGTACTTTAATTTCATTCATCTAGAAACCTATGAAGTTCTTAAAAAATAAATCAACTTTTTGTACACTCTAATATTAATTATATCACAAAGTTTTTTTTCACAGTAAGTCCGACTTGGTTTAAAATAGATAACTGACTAGTAGCACATGCTAAATCACTTTTATCATTGGGAATTGAACAAACTCCTTAACCCTAGCAAACTCTGGCTGTAGCTTATCCTGCGTACCTCAAATCAAGTGAATTGTTGAGGAGAGATGTGTTATTACTTTTCTAAGTGAATGGACTTACAATGGTACTTACAATCTACAAAAAGGTCTATTTCATAGACTTGCATTGAAGATGGGGACTATATGGACTAGTATGCAATACCCTAGCATTGGTATATCAATCAACTATACCATATTACAAAGTATACTTTAATGGACAAGAAAATACACTAACATGCTTTTTTGTTTTTAATATATGCATATAATATATGAATATTATTAAAAATATCTAGAATTAATATATACACACACACCGATCAGGCATCTTAATATTGTGTTGGCCCCCGTTTTGCTGCCAAAACAGCCCTGACCCGTCGAGGCATGGACTCCACTGGACCCCTGAAGGTGTGCTGTGGTATCTGGCACCAAGATTTTAGCAGCAGATCATTTAAGTCCTTTAAGTTGTGAGGTGGGTCTCCATGGATTGGATTTGTTTGTTCAACACACCCCACAGATGCTGGTTTGGATTGAAATCCAGGGAATTTGGAGGCCAAGTCAACACCTCAAACTGGTTGTTGTGCTCCTCAACCCATTCCTGAACATTTTTGCTTTGTGGCGGCACATTATCTGCTGAAAGAGCCACAGCTACCAGGGAATACCGTTTCCATGAAAGGGTGTACATGTCTGCAACAATGCTTAGGTAGGTGGTACGTGTCAAAGTAACATCCACATGGATGGCAGGACCCAAGGTTTCCTAAAGCATCACACTGCCTCCGCCGGCTTGCCTTCTTCCCATAGTGCATCCTGGTGCCATGAGTTCCCCAGGTAAGCGACACACACGCACCCGGCCATCCACATGATGTAAAAGAAAACGTGATTCATCAGACCAGGCCACCTTCTTCCATTGCTCCGTGGTCCAGTTCTGATGCTCACGTGCCCACTGTTGGCACTGGACAGGGGTCAGCATGGGCACTCTGACTGGTCAGTGGCTATGCAGCCCCATACGCAACAAACTGCGATGCACTGTGTATTCTGGCACCTTTTTATCAGAACCAGCATTAACTTCTTGAGCAATTTGAGCTACTCTTGTCTGTTTGATCGGACCACACGGGCCAGCCTTCACTCCCCACTTGCATCAATGAGCCTTGGCCGCCCATGACCCTGTCGCCGGTTCACCACTGTTCCTTCCTTGGACCACTTTTGATAGATACTGACCAATACAGACTGGGAACACAACACAAGAGCTGCAGTTTTGGAGATGCTCTGACCCAGTCGTCTATTTAAAAAAAAATGGTCAGGGGTTGTTTTTCAGGGGTTGGGCTTGTGAAAGGAACTCTTAATGCTTCAGCATACCAAGACATTTTGGACAATTTCATGCTCCCAACTTTGTGGGAACAGTTTGGGGATGCCCCTTCCTGTTAACAACATTATTGCGCACCAGTGCACAAAGCAAGGTCCATAAAGACATGGATGAGCGAGTTTGGTGTGGAGGAACTTGACTGGCATGCACAGAGTCCTGACCTCAACCCGATGTGTGCTTCTAGAAGAATGGTCAAAAATACCCATAAACACACTCCTAAACCTTGTTGAAAGCCTTCCCAGAAGAGTTGAAGCTGTTAAAGCTGCAAAGGATGGGCCAATTCCATAATAAACCCTACGGATTAATAATGGGATATCATTAAAGATCATGTGCATGTAAAGGCAGGCGTCCCAAATATTATATATATATATATATATATATTAGGGGTGGCACGGTTCACAAAACCCCCGGTTCGGTTCGTATCACGGTTTTAGGTTCTGTACGGTTCTTGTTTTTTTTTTTTTTATTTACTTCAGCATGATATATAGCTTAATCATCCACAATTAGGATACAGTATTATTTTTTTTATATCAAGTTGTTTCCTAACTGGCTGTCTACCGAGTCCGACACATTGGCGTAACATTTTTCATGTTAATCATATCAATTTTGATCAGAACAATGCACTGTGGCTTTAATTCAGCTGACCCGATTAACACATTTCACCATGAAGTGTCCCGTGTGTTTCACAATCACCATATGACATCCAGCGCTGTGAAAAAATAACATAAAATACACGAAAACACAACACTGCCAGAAGTTTTTGCCCAAACTTCAAAGGCATGTTTAAATTATTAGAACTAGAAGCATATCTTAACTTTTAAATGTTACATTTATCATGTGAATTACTTATATACAACATATGAATGTGTGTATGAGACCCTCTGTCTCATACACACAAGAACACGGTCGCATTTGCAGCAGATATATGTTGCCCATCATAAATCAAAGCACGAGACAGACAGGGGTCGGAGGAGAAGACCGGAAAACGTGACAGAATGAACTATATTTGCCTGTATTTGAAATACACGAGCCGCGGTTCAGATGCGCGACTCACGAGACAAACACTGCCAGTGTATGTCTGCTCAACGGGCACGCGCGGCGCGGCACCCGCTCTCTCCGCATTGCATCTGCCCTGCTATACGATGCTAGCGCATCCTCCAACTCTGGGCAGCCTTCCTTATCTCTCCCACTTTCATTTCTACATGTGACGTGACCTGCAGCACTCCACTTTTACTTTACTGTATGTCCACACACCCCTCTTATTTTGCGCGCTGTCTGAGGTAACATACGGGCACGAGGATACATTGCGCATGCGCGAACCGTGCGACGCACACACACCGAACCGAGACAAGCGAACCGAACGGTTCGGTTTTTTTCCATGTACCGTGCCACCCCTAATATATATATATATATTATACAGTGAGGAAAATAAGTATTTGAACACCCTGCTGTTTTGCAAGTTCTCCCACTTGGAAATCATGGAGGGGTCTGAAATTGTCATCGTAGGTGCATGTCCACTGTGAGAGACATAATCTAAAAAAAAAAAATCCAGAAATCACAATATATGATTTTTTTAAACTATTTATTTGTATGATACAGCTGCAAATAAGTATTTGAACACCTGTCTATCAGCTAGAATTCTGACCCTCAAAGACCTGTTAGTCTGCCTTTAAAATGTCCACTTCCACTCCATTTATTATCCTAAATTAGATGCACCTGTTTGAGGTCGTTAGCTGCATAAAGACACCTGTCCACCCCATACAATCAGTAAGAATCCAACTACTAACATGGCCAAGACCAAAGAGCTGTCCAAAGACACTAGAGACAAAATTGTACACCTCCACAAGACTGGAAAGTTCTATGGGGAAATAGCCAAGCAGCTTGGTGAAAAAAGGTCCACTGTTGGAGCAATCATTAGAAAATGGAAGAAGCTAAACATGACTGTCAATCTCCCTCGGACTGGGGCTCCATGCAAGATCTCACCTCGTGGGGTCTCAATGATCCTAAGAAAGATGAGAAATCAGCCCAGAACTACACAGGAGGAGCTGGTCAATGACCTGAAAAGAGCTGGGACCACCGTTTCCAAGGTTACTGTTGGTAATCCACTAAGATGTCATGGTTTGAAATCATGCATGGCACGGAAGGTTCCCCTGCTTAAACCAGCACATGTCAAGGCCCGTCTTAAGTTTGCCAATGACCATTTGGATGATCCAGAGGAGTCATGGGAGAAAGTCATGTGGTCAGATGAGACCAAAATAGAACTTTTTGGTCATAATTCCACTAAACGTGTTTGGAGGAAGAAGAATGATGAGTACCATCCCAAGAACACCATCCCTACTGTGAAGCATGGGGGTGGTAGCTTCATGCTTTGGGGGTGTTTTTCTGCACATGGGACAGAGCGACTGCACTGTATTAAGGAGAGGATGACCGGGCCATGTATTGCGAGATTTTGGGGAACAACCTCCTTCCCTCAGTTAGAGCATTGAAGATGGGTCGAGGCTGGGTCTTCCAACATGACAATGACCCGAAGCACACAGCCAGGATAACCAAGGAGTGGCTCTGTAAGAAGCATATCAAGGTTCTGGCGTGGCCTAGCCAGTCTCCAGACCTAAACCCAATAGAGAATCTTTGGAGGGAGCTCAAACTCTGTGTTTCTCAGCGACAGGCCAGAAACCTGACTGATTTAGAGAAGATCTGTGTGGAGGAGTGGGCCAAAATCCCTCCTGGAGTGTGTGCAAACCTGGTGAAAAACTACAGGAAACGTTTGACCTCTGTATTTGCAAACAAAGGCTACTGTACCAAATATTAGCATTGATTTTCTCAGGTGTTCAAATACTTATTTGCAGCTGTATCATACAAATAAATCATACATTGTGATTTCTGGATTTTTTTTTTTTAGATTATGTCTCTCACAGTGGACATGCACCTACGATGACAATTTCAGACCCCTCCATGATTTCTAAGTGGGAGAACTTGCAAAATAGCAGGGTGTTCAAATACTTATTTTCCTCACTGTATATATATATATATATATATATATATACACACACACACATATATATTATATTAATCAATTTGACAGCACTAATTCTGCTTATTTTTTGCCATATGGAAATGTGTGAAAAAAATCCACAAATAGCAACCGCTCCGCAGCGCTAGAACACCCTAGCAACCACGCAGAAACTGCACGGCAATCACCCAAAACACTGTAACGTAGCAGCAAGTTTCGCATGGGTAAACGCCACTCGCTCGCATTTTCTTGCAAAGGTACAAATCTAGTTCTATTCAAAACCCGTGCTTCTTCTCAGTGAATTAATTTATTTCTCAAAGACATATAACCCCCAGATCTGTACCTAGGTATATAAACGAGTGAGCGGGGGGAGAGACGTGTGAATATTTTACAGTGAGCCGTCACTTCCAGTGGTCCTCAGTGGAGTGGGTGGTTCAGCGTGGCATGCCGTTAATTGTGGAGGTGTTTTATCCATCAGTGTGAATTATTCAAGGGCATCGTTAATAGCTATCCCAGATCCAGGAGGCTTCAGGAAGGAAGACAAAGCCCGCAGTAGAGAGCCATCATTACCTCACCTCTGATCAGAGGCTGCCTCAGCCTTCCTCCGTCTCCTGGGCCTCCCGCGTTGCTGCCGAAACCAGGAAACTAACAAACTGCCAACCAGGAAGTCATAAATCCAGACTGAAGGTAAGACAGCTGGCAAGTAAAAACCTGCGTAGGCTTTTAACAGGAAGACCCGGGTTAGTTATGATTAGCCGTGTCTGCCTTGGTCATCATGTTTCTGTCAAGATGTTTATCAGAATTCACTCAAATTCCATGATTGCTTGTGCACTGTGAAATGTACTGTGATCTACAGCTGTGCTTCAAAACATAGTGAGCCACATATATAGTCTGCATTGTGATAGGCACTACTATTTAGCTAAAATATACTTCGGTAAACAAGACAGCAATCCCACAATGCATTGCAAGCCCAGCGGGGGGTGGGGGGGGGGGGTACATTCAACATAGCATAGAAATGTATTTAAAAATTCTTGAACTAAATGATTAACTACACAGTGAAAAATGTATTGCTTGATTCCCAAAAATGAGGCCTAATTTTTCTAAGCATCTTTTTAGGCATTTTCACATGCAATTTCAAGCAATATTAACTAAGATATTTCCCAAAAGTTCAAGACTCCTTTGTTTGCTTAAAATACTGAGACACATCAAGTAATAAAGTTAACTTTTCTCAACCTTAGAAGTCTAGGTTTGTACATCTAAGTATGTTAAGATCTTTTTAATAATTATATTAAGACTAGTTTACTTCTTATTACTTTTAAGAAGTATCTTACATTAAAATTATCTGATAAAATGACAAACACCAAATAATTGTTTACACGTTTTATAGGTAACATCATATGGTCATTAAAAAACTATTTACACAAAGCCTCCAGAAAATGCCATCTGCAGAAAGTGTGAGTGCATTATATTAGCACCATACAATTTGTTTTGCCAATTTTGATTATTTAAAGCTTGTCATTTTCTTGTAAATGTGTACAGTATAAAATATCCTGAATTATAGAATACACTCTAAAAATGAAGAATCTTGATTACATCTTCAACATGCATAACATTTTACGATGCATATCTGACATCTCTCTATTATACAGCATGTTAGCTAAAGCTCAAGAGACTGCAAGGACCGCATGTACCTCAGAGTTCACAGTGTCACACAAACATTTAAATCTGACGTGATAAACAGAAGAGCTTCATAATGGTTTTACTGTACTCACTGTGTACTCCCACAACTAAAACCTTTCAGCAGGATACAAGATTCACTGCAGCCTGCCAAAAATCCTGGTCTTGATGTTATCATTTCACTGTTATAAAGTTTTCAGACTTGGACATCTTAAGCCAAGCATTTTCAGAGGAGGCTTCAAAATTCAAAAGATCCCATCAGTTTCAAGAATGAGGATCATTCAGAGGTGAGCGACCCTGAATAGTATATATATATATATATATATATATATATATATATATATATATATATATATATATATATGTGTATGTGTGTGTAACGATACCCTCATATTATGATTCGATACATATCACGCTACTGAACTTACGATACAATATTATTGCGATATTTCAAGACTTCAAGACATATGGTATTAAGGTCTTTATGTAAATTGTAATAATTACAGTGTGTATATATATATGTGTGTGTGTGTGTGTGTGTGTGTGTGTGTGTGTGTGTGTGTGTGTGTGTGTGTGTGTGCGTGCGCGTGTGTAACGATACCCTCATGTCATGATTCGATACATATCACGATACTGAACTCACAATACTATATTATTGCGATATTTCAAGATTTCAAGACGTATGGTAGTAAGGCCTTTATGTAAATTGTAATAATTACAGTGTGTATATATGTGTGTGTGTGTGTGTGTGTGTGTGTGTAACGGTACCCTCATGTCATGATTCGATACATATCACGATACTGAACTTACGATGCGATATTATTGCGATATTTCAAGATTTCAAGAGATATGGTATTAAGGCCTTAATGTAAATTGTAATAATTACAGTGTGTATATATGTGTGTGTGTGTGTGTGTGTGTGTGTGTGTGTGTGTGTGTGTGTGTGTGTGTGTGTGTGTGTGTGTGTAACGATACCCTCATGTCATGATACATATCAGGATTCTGAACTCAAGATACAATATTATTGCGATATTTCAAGAAATATGGTAAAAGGTTAACAAAAAATGTACTGTTTATTAAAATGCTAAATGTGGTATTACATTGGGTGTGGAAATGAATAGGCCTGGACCTGGTGCTAGTAACAACGTACAGGACAAAAAATGGGTTCATTCAGACAATTCAGTTAAATAGAAGGGTAGAATAGAAGATCCGCTTTGTGACATTACCATTATAGCAAAGTCATTAAAAATTCAGTCATTATTAAGTTAAAGGCTGCAGCTCAGCTTATATAAAACTGGATCTTTTTTATTGTTTTTTGTATTAGGTGGAAATATATAAAGTGTTTAACCAGGCACAACATGCCAAGTTTCTTGTGACAAACAATTTGTTTATCCACATTTAATACACAATCACAGCCGATCAGAAGATGTTTGATGTTAAATGTACAATTATGTGGAGCAAGACTTTGGACCAATTACATTTCACAGTGGGTGTGGCTACAGTGTGTGACATTGCAGAAATAGAAACCAAGCGAACAACAAAATGTCCCTCAGGCCCTGTTTAGACCTGGTTTTAAGATGCGTTTTGGTCGATCGGATCACAAGTAGACGAGGGAGACACATTCCCATTTACTCGTGGTGTTTTAATCCGTCTCACTTGTCCACTTTCAACCACTTCTGTCCTGAGTTCTGTCTATAGTATGGTAAAAGGTTTTAAAAAAAAGTACTGTTTAATAAAATGCTAAATGCGGTATTACATTGGGTGTGGAAATGAATATGCTTGGACTTGGTGCTGGTAACACAACACATAGGACAATATGACACCAGAATAAAAATATTCATGATTCTTTTATTTTTCAATTGTTTCAGACAAATATGTTTGCACTCTGTCCCTGACTAGATATATTTAAAATAATGTAGGCCACTTTTTACTGGTAACAAGACATTTGGCATTGTCATGACGCACACATTATTCCCCCATTGCATTATTATGCATTATATTCAACATTATATATAGTAGTTTAATGTAGTACTGACACTGAAACCGTAAACTTGAAATTTTTCCCCTAACGCAGTCATTTTTATTTTGGGTGAACTATACAAAATACATATTGTTGCATTTTTGTACTGCGATATATTGTGACACACCCCTAGTGTCTCTGTCTATTAATCTATATGTCTGTCCGTCCGTCTATCTCTTCTCTATTCTCCTCTGAAAAAAGATACAAGGAACACATAAATCACTGTAAAAAAAAAAATTGGGGTTTGGAACGACATGATAGTGTACAGAATTACATTTCTTTTTCCTGAAATATTCCTGTAAAGTCAGGACTATCAGTCCTATAAATCCATATCATCTCAAAATCTATCATCTCAATTATCCTATTAATCAAAATTACATTTTATATAGCACGCTAAATTCCAACAGCCAGTTCTGCCTAATTCGTAACCTTCATTTTAGCGGCACAAAGGTTCATCAAACATCCACAAACCTCAATGATCAATCAAAGCAGGCATAGACCACACTCGCTAAAATGGGTCAACCATTTCTCCCAGGATTTTCTTAACATATGCTCCGCGCTACAGTTTCATATCCATCTTAACCATGAGAAGTGCTTTCAAAGCATGATCTATGAGACGAGGGAACAAAAGCTCTTCGACAATGACAAGCCCCAAGTGCATGAGCCAGTCCCCCTCTTTTCAAGTAATTCCAGCCATGGCTATTCAGGGTTCGCCCTGTGGCAAGAGAGCACTCCAGTCTCCAGAAATAGCCATAGCTCATCTTTCACAAGGACTCAGGTTGTCTTATCGGGCTTCGGAGGGGGTGGAGGGGGTGTTGCTCATTTGAATTTCTGTCCCTTTGATGAGCTGAACGATTATGACGTGGAGTTAATATTGAAGTTTTGAGAACGCCGAGTGTTGTACCCCTCCAGGGCCCCCGGCATGCATACGGAACACGAAACGTGTCACCCAACATCTTATCACGCAAGTCTGCCTGTCAGGAATGGCCGACATTTGCACTTTAGCATTTCCCGCCGTCTCAGACAAAGAGAACTTTGGCGCAACTTTTGCCGAAGCTTTCTTATAAACGCACGTTTTGATCGGCCGCTAATGATTCTAAATGCACAGCGCTGACGTTGTTAATAAACAAGCAGCAGTGGCAAATGGCCATCCCTTCTTCTGCTGAAAAGAGATGGCACTGATTTAGCAGTTGCTGTCGGTGACCACCTTAACAGATTGCAGAGGGGATTTTGAGAGGGTCTGGGTGCTCTTGGCAGCATCCTCGCCTTAATGTTACCCACAAATCACTGCGGCTTCTTGTGCATGCCTGTCCTGGACAACCTGGGGACGATAAATCTGAGCAAATTAACCATGACCTCAAATCCTGCATAATGAAACCCCTGTTTTAGAGGCATTTTAATGCATTCTCTCAGCATCTTCAGATTTTCAATTACTGATCACTTGCGTATTTATTTCCCAAATCTATTTAACAGATCTGTGAACAGTCTTTGTCTTGTAATACATAAAAAAAAAAAAAACAAACATGGTTACACTTTAGTTTAGGGTCCAATTCTCACTATGAACTAGTTGCTTATTAGCATGCATTACTAGTATATTGGCTTTACTAGTATTAATTATATAAGTATATTAATTATAAGTATATTGGCATTACTAGTATTAATTAGTACTTATAAAGCACATATTAATGCCTTATTCTGCCTGACCATATTTTACATCCATAATCCTACCCAAAACCTAAACTTAACTACCTTACTAACTATTAATAAGCAGTAAGTGTTTATTGCGGGAAAAGTCATAGTTAATAGTTAACTATCCACATTACAGTATCTGGTTTAACTTCACTAGACTGTGATGTGTTACCAGCATTACTAAGTAAAAGTAGCAACATTACTATTCTCAGCTTAACATCTGACCGTATGATGCATATTGTACATAAATACTGGAAAGCAAGTGATTCTTTTATCTATTGCTGAGGACATTAAAGCACATTTCCTGCAAAGCTATTCACTAATAAGGCCTAAACACTAAATCACTGAGACATGCATCTCTGTTTTGAAACTATATCTATTGTGAAAAAAAGCTATTCAAATAATCATGAATTGACTTGACTTATAGTGATACAATCTTTTTTAGATCAACCTGTAAAATAATGCGACAACAAAACAAACGGTGGTTGGTTGCTTTACATGCAGACGCTTTCTTTCAGCCTAAGTGGGCGGCTCTTACTCAGAATAAGTAGGAAAAAAAATGCCACATTGCAATTTTCTGTTATATTTACAGCCGAGCAAACAGGAAATAATCAAACATATTCTCCTCTATGTCCTCCATCTCATGCTGAATGGGTTCATTCAGACAATTCAGTTAAATAGAAGGGTAGAATAGAAGATCCGCTTTGTGACATTATGATTTAAGTGATTATTGCAATTTAACAAAGGCCTTAAAAGGCTAAATTCAGTCATTATTAAGTTAAATGCTGCAGCTTGTATAAAACTGGATTTTTTGTTGTTGTTTTGTATTAGGTGGAACAATATTAAGTGTTTTAACCAGGCACAACATGCCAAGTTTAATGTGACAAACAATTTGTCTATTCACATTTAATACACAATCACAGCCGATCAGAAGATGTTTGATGTTAAATGTACAATTATGTGGAGCAAGACTTTGGACCAATTACATTTCACAGTGGGTGTGGCTACAGTGTGTGACATTGCAGAAATAGAAACCAAGCGAACAACAAAAAGTCCCTCAGGCCCTGTTTAGACCTGGTTTTAAGATGCGTTTTGGTCGATCGGATCACAAGTAGACGAAGGAGACACATTCCCATTTACTCGTGGTGTTTTAATCCGTCTCTTTTGTCCACTTTCAACCACTTTCTTCTGTCCATGGGCGCGTAAATGTATGGGCTAAAGATCTTTCGATCTAATGAACAAAATAAGCTCACAAAATTTGCATATGAATATGCCTGGAGACGATGGAAAAACATGCGGAGAACATCAGCTTTCACTGTAAACCAGAATAAGTTGGCAAAACTCAAAAAATGTACATTATCAACGTTACATCAAACTGTTTAAGTTAAGAAATTGAAAGTTTATGCAAGCAGAACTGGAGGATTTTTATTTTGTATTTTTGTACTTTTATTTTGAATTTGAAATATGCGAGTAAGCTAATTCATACATTTAACTTAAAATGATCAAGTAATCTCAACTTGAACTAGCTAATTCAGTAAATGCCAACTTTCTGATTGGTCACACAATGCTTTAATAGCATTAGCATAGCATAGCAAGTGTTGAATTAAGACAATATAGAACATTTAACATGTATCTGTTCTCAAACTAATCTCATGTTTCACTCGTCCCCACGATGGTAACCCTTCAAAAACCCAACATAAGAGAAACTCTTCTAAATTAACAGAGCAAAACAAGAAACGCTTTAATCTTGCACTATATAATACCTAATTTTAGCATTTACTTTCCCTTTCGAGTATCGTGGCAAAGCATGCTGGGAAATATAAATACCGGTTCAGTTTCAGTTTTTAAGTTAAAGTCCCTGTAAAGGCAATTCTGAGATTTGTTTCTAAACACATTATACATTTTAGAAATGTATTGCTGAAACACAAAGACTGTGAACTATGTAGTACTGAATTCAGAAGTTAGACCGCTAAACGGTTTTTCACCGTTGCTGTGTTCAGGATTTTCTGGGCGGGGCTAAAACGGTGGCTCGATGACGCACTGGAGCCACCGAGCCTGGCTCCTCCCCTAACACGATCATAACTAGAGCACATTCGCATCAGTTTGCCCGCTCGATCGCGAGTTACTGTCACTACTGTTAGTTATTACAGCCTACAACTTACAAAAACAGCTTTCAAAACAAAAACAATGATCAAGAAGAGGTGGATTCATTTTGTGAACAGCTACCTTGATGGAGAGCTGAGGATCACCACCGACACCTGCCTCTGCAGTGACTATACACCGGACTATACAAACTTTCACCGGAGACAACTGGGATTCACTGATAATCCGCTGCAGAACCGACTATCCCCCGCCCAGGCCTTCATCCTCCCATCCCGCCGACATCTGGTGCGTCGTGATCATATAATCAGTACGTGAGTGTTGTCTTGTGTGCTACTGCAGCTTTCCCGCGAGTGGGCGTGGTTTCGGTGCCGACAGCGGACACACCCCCAGCGTTTGAGAGCAGAGAATGCTGCTCATTTTTTCAAGTTTTTGATAAGCTATTTTATGATTCAAATTTGGCTGGGTGGTTAATAACACATTTATCTGTGGTGTGAGGAACTCAGAACACATGTTTAGTTTTGACTTTACAGGGACTTTAAGTTAAATTAAAAGAAACAAGTTCATAAAACTCAAAACAACAAAACAATTAAATGACTTGAAGTGTTCGTTTGGTGAACTCAAATTAGTTTAATCAAATTAACTTTCATGAGTATTTAGAACTTTCTTTGTCTTTTGTTTAAGTTTACCCTACTCAAACCAATTCATTATTTTGAGCATTAAGGTTTACAGTGTGCTCTGACAGCTGCAAGGCCACGCCAAAAGCAATGAGTGTGTGTTAGAAATCAGGAATGGTCAGAGAACATTGTGCTTGGTTTGTTTTTCGTCTTCGGCCGACAAAGTTTAAATCCCACATGGCTAGCGCACTTCTCATTAAGTTTACGCATTAGGTCAGTATAGCGGAGAGTAGCCGTTTTTTGTTAGCCTGACGTCGTCATACTCAATTCTAGTCAGAATTTGAGTCTGATAGTGCTCCTTTGGGCTGTGATTATGGGGCGTGTTTCAACCGAACCAGGAAAGACCTCAATTGGATAGACCTACAACCAATCAGAGCAACGGAGCGACGCATAATGTTAGTTGTCAAATGTCAACAGAACTCAACTGCACTGTGTTGCCAAGTCCGCGGGTTGAAGCGACCCCAATTTTGTGATATACAGACCCAAATGCCATTTTTCCCGTAGAACCCCCCCACCCGGAAAGCTATTGGGCTTGTTTTTGGCTAGTTTTGAGTAGCAGTTGGGTGAGTTTTGCTGTAAAAACTTGGCAACCCTGTCCGCACGCAAGCTGGAATAAGTTACGTTAGAAGAAGAAGATGAGTGTAAACGATCTTTGCCGGTGTTGTAAAAAAGAATTTAAGGATACACAGAGTACTTACCAACACGATCATCATTTCTGAGAGAAATAGTGAAGGTGAATGCATATACGAACAAGTTCTCCGTTTAGGATTAGAACACATTTAACCCAAGCGCCTTTGATGACGTGGATGATTACGTTACTGTTTATCATCTGTCCATCATCGTCTAAAGCCCGCCCTGACAATTTCATTGGTCCGAACAGTTTCTGTTCGGGCATAATTACTTCTCTATGGATCAAGTCCAGACCGAACTGCCCGTGCAAAAAATGTTGTGGGCGGGGCTAAGTTCGTCTGGCATCCAGGCTAGTTTTTTGTGGCTGTTCGAACACATTCGACCACGAGCGTTTACATACGAAAGCAATCAGGCTGAATGTGTTTTCAACTACCACTGGAAGAGGTCAAAAGTGGACAAGCTCAAAACGTTTTAGACCACATTTACGCCTGCATTAAGCTAGCCTGACGTCATCATACTCAGATTCTAGTCCGAATATGAGTCTGATGCTGCTCCATTTGGCTGTGATTATGGGGCGTTTCTCAACCGAACCAGGAAAGAAAATGCCTCTAGGCATTAGCAAGGTCAATTGGCATAGGTCAATTGGATAGACCTACAACCAATCAGAGCAACGGAGTAAGTGATGTGTTGAGCGACGCATAGTTGTCAACAGAACTCAACTGCACGCACGCTGGAAGAAGTAGAAGAAGAAGATGAGTGTAAACGATCTTTGCCGGTGTTGTAAAAAGAATTTAAGGATACACGGAGTACTTACCAACATGATCACCATTTCTGAGAGAAATAGTAAAGGTGAACGCAAATACGAACAAGTTCTCAGTTTAGTAAACAAATTCAACCCAAGCGCTCTTTGGTGACGTGGATGATTAAGTAATTGTTGATCATCTGTCCATCATCGTATAAAGCCTGCCCTGACAATTTGATTGGTCCGAACAGCTCTGGTTCGAGCATAGTTGCTCCACAACGGATCAAGTCCAGACCGAACTTCCCGACCTCAAATGTTGTGAGCTGGCATCCAGGCTAGTATTAAGCGCCATCTGCTTGTGATCCGATCGAACAAACCGCACAATACCAGGTGTAAACAGGGCCTCAGTCACGGTTGGTTGGGACATAACTTCTGACAGCCGATAATGTAATGCTCTTTTTTTTTTTCAGCATTGATAAATATTTTCTGAGCAGCAAATCAGCATAGAATGATTTCTGAAGGATCATGTGACACTGAAGACTGGGGTAATGATGCTGAAAATTCAGCTTTGCATCACAGGTATAAATTACATTTTACAATATATTAAAATAGAAAACAGTTATTTCAAATTGTAATAATATTTCACATTATTTCTAATTTTAATGTATTTTTGATCAAATAAATGCAGCCTTGGTGAGCATGAAAGAAAATCGTACGACCCCAAGCTTTCGAACAGTTGTCTATGTAGATACATCAAAAAGGCATTTCAATGTTTTAAGCCATTATTCAGCTTGTACAGGTGTAGCTTACAACCTTTTCAAAGTAGCTTGACTGTAAATAAACTACATTATGAACAAACTTTTTCCTCAGCACTACACGTTACAACTACTAGCTGTTTGTTAGGCATAATGAATTCTGTTGACCTAAAAACCACATCACCTATTACCGACCTATGTTCAATTTGGGATATGATTTTGACTGCTGATGGAGATCAGCTCTCCGTCAGAATTCTAATAGACTTGTTTTGTTTCATTTGAAAGATTTTTTTTTTTTTCCAGGGCCACCCATGAGACCCCAACAAGAGAATTCAGTGACCCATAATAATGCCATTTGCGTGGCCTCCTGTCTAATTGTTCTCCAATGGATATGATAAAATTAGCAGCCCGCACTGATTGCCTGCTTGCCATTTTGAAATGAATAGGAAGATCATTTTGCGTGGCAAAGCCTGTACATCATATATGCCATCCAAGTCAGACTTCTATCTCGTTTAAAAATAAAACGCACCTGAAAAGCTCTGATTTTCCATCACGAGAAGAAGGCATTTTTATAAATTGCTGATAAAAGCGTGGCAGTCGTCTCTTTCTGACATATTTGTTCTTTAACAACAAATCACAGGCTCCTGAAGCCTGGCACCTGAATATGGAACAATGGGGAGATGAGGTTGAGATTGTCTTCATTAGACGCATTAATATTCATGGAAAGAAGAAAATCTGACACCAGAGAGGACTTGGTAACCTTTTCTCATATTAGATTTTTTTTCCCTTCCTATTCCTTAACACAATTAAAGTCCGGCAATGACTTAATTAATGCCGCTTTCTGTCAGGCGCTTTAAAGAACTGTCAATTTGGCCCTGGTCCGCCTGTCAGGGAGACAGAAAGACAGTCATCCGACTCTGCCGTGAGACAGCCGGAATCACAGTGCTGGAGAAAGTCAAATTCCCAGACACCTTGCCAAATTGATTCTTTTAAGGGTTTTTCTCACAGATTATCCTTTTTATCCTCTCTCTCTCCTCTGTCAGCGATTTGTAGGATGAATCTAAATCCTGTGTAGATTTTCTGATGTTTTTCTTTGCGCCTATATAAATGTCTGTCTCTGGCTGTTATTTGCTTCCTTTGTTTTCCTTGGAATTTGGGCGAAGGGTCATCTTTCCGAACCCTCAGCTGCCAAATACTTATTTTGGCACATCTCCTACATCTTATTTTGATCTGTCTAAAAAAAAACACACTACAATAAAATCAAGTCATGTATCCTTACTACGGATTGTGCTTGTGTGTAGCTGACGAATAACACAGACAAAATGTGTGTTTTTTTTTAAAGAGTTCAAACAAAAAAAGTTCTGTTTAAATTTGAATGTGTGCAACAGAAAGTATATGGTTTAGCACTTAAACGTAGTATATATATAGTGCTGGGCAACCGATTAATTGTATCCAAAATAAAAGTTTGTGTTTACATAATACATGTGTGTGTACTGTGCATAATTATAATGTATATATAAAACACACTCCATGTATATATTTAAGAAATATTTGCATGTATATACTGTATAGATATTTATATCATGTATTTTATATATAAATATAAAAGTTTTCTTAAATATACATACATATATTATGTATTTATACATACATAATAATATATGTGTGTGTACTGTGCATAATTATGTAAACACAAACATTTATTTTGGATACACACACACGCACATACATATATATATATATACATATATATAAATAATGTTATGCAAATTATCAGATGTTTTATATATATATATATTGTGACGGTTCCCTGAGTTTGTTTATTCCTGAGTTACAGGTGATTGGCTGATGGAGGGTGTGGTTTCGCACCTGAACCTAATCAGGTTCCTTTAAGAGGAACTGGATCAAACGGAGTTGGGAAGAGCAAAGGATGAGGAGCACGTGAGAGCGAAGCAAGTTGGGCTTGGCAGAGAGTGTTATTCGGTAGCTCCTCATGAGTACCTGAGATCTGATGTTATGTGGGAGTTGGAGGGAGACCACAGCCGCATTGGAGTTCACGTGGAGCCATCTTCACTGTATTGATTTGGACTTTCCTTTTGGTTGTGTTTGGTTGGACTGATTACATTTGCATTTCCTACTTACACTCACACGCTTACACGCTGACTAACATGTAAACTGAATACTTGACACTTCATATTTTATTACGTTAAATAAATCTTATTTATGCAGCGGTTGTGTGGCGTCTCCCTTGGTTTGTTGCGATTTAAGAACTTAGATCGTAACAAAATATATATATATATCTCTGATAATTTGCATATTTTTTATATATATATATATATATATATATATATATATATATATATATATATATATATATATATATATATATAAAATGTCATGCATCATATTTACTGTTGTTTAGATGTTTAAATATTTTTCAGTTTTTGTTTTTATTTATAACAATTTATAATACCTTTACATTAAAAAGAGCTCACATCAACCAACACTGAAATTACAATATTATAAATGTCACATTTGGCATCACCATTGTTTAGAGAAGTAAAGTAAATAAATGCTGTTTATTTTTCTCAAATGTTATAAGATGAACGGAGGGAGAATGGGCATATAATACACATTACTTTAAGGTAATTAAAAAAAATTAATATTTTATATTGTTATATGAGGATGTTTCAATATTTTAAGATCGATCCGCCCATCCCAAATGTCAGCTGTTCATGTGCAGTTCTACTGCATCTATCTTAATTCAAAGAAATGACATGTGCTATTTTTCTTCTCCTTTCTTTTCATGCATACCTCAATCATTACTCCTGAACATGTCTTTGAACAAGAGAAGACGTGATTAAATTGAAGTTAAAGCGTTTAAACTCCAAACGACAGGCGAGATTCTGAGCGTCTCTGTAGACAGTGAGAATAAAAACATCACAGACTCACACACCCGTTTTTCTTGAGAGTTGCCCTGTCGTGACGTGGGAGCTGCAAGCTGTCCAAACAAGATGACAGCTGAAATGGCTTCTGCTAATGACTGATTTTTCTCTAGCATGCGTTTTGATCAAAAATAACTTGGGCTCGTCAAGTGGCACCGGCCAGAATTGTTGTAATGGCTGCAGAGACGTCGAGAGCTACTCGAGAACAAGAACTCATAGATGTTATGGCAGTGTGGCAACAAACTTTTGATGATTTCCAGACAATGCTTGGGAGACATGGTAGGTATTTATGCGACAATGAGACCAGTGCTTCTAGTGGCGCTTGCTAAGGCAGCATCACTAGTACTATTGCTCACACTTAAGATCTGAACAAACCACTAACCCAAAGTATTAAACTTTGGCACACTTTTTGGCATGACTAGCAACCACATAAACTAAAACTCTCACAACATTAAGTGTGTTCACCACAAATTCTCATTACAATAATTGGTACAGAAACTTTACCTTTAAGGGTGGGTTGCACCAACAAGGATTAATCTTAAATCTAGATTAAATCAAGGTTTATCTAATAAATCTGTTGCACCAAACTTTAAACTGCAAAGCAGGTTTACATTTAAACCATCATTTTGATCCTGGATTTAATTTATATTCAAAATAGATTCACTTTAATCCTGTTGCTCCATAACTTTAAACTCAATCATGGATCTCAATCTCAATGATGGATTAATTTTAAATTTACATGTGAAATAAAATAACGTGCACCTACAATTAAACTATGAGGATGATTGAACAGGGATAGAAACAGTGGGGGTGTTGTCATGTCTCAGAGAGGCGTTTATTACAAATAAAAATTAAAAATAAAGCGCATTGAGCCAGAGTGTGAGGGTCGTGGCAGACTAGTTTATGCCTGCTATCGAGTCCGGGATGCAGATCCGTCACTCATCTCGGTGTCGAACAAAGAAAAGCGAGAGAGGGAGGGATATATTTAGCATTTAAAGGCAGCTGTGATGATGATGCTGCTGCAATGTTTTCATTGCCTGCTTGATCAGTCACGGTCTCTCTATGTAGCGCTTTATAAAGATAGCTGACATTTGACAAGTTTATTTACTTTATTGGCAAGAGCTACTTATGTCAGCGAGAGAGAATTTCTGGTGGTCAATAAAGAAGCAAATTGAATATTAATATTGTTGCTGTCAATGGCGAATCATCATGGCGGTGAAAATTAATCGTAAATTGAAGTTTTAATCGCAGGTTAAAGTCTAATCCCCGTTTTGTTAATCTGGGTTTAAAATTAAATTGTGCAACACAACTCGATTTAAAATAAAGCCCAGATCAACAAATCCTAGATTAGCTTTAAACTGTGCTTAATTTAATCCTTATTGGTGCAACCCACCCTTAGTGTTTATCTACTCCTATTATTCTTTCATCTATTTCCTATTATTCTATTCTTATCATCATTGTATGTACAGGTGTACAAACCGCAATCATGGGTAAGACTGCCGACCTGACTGCTGTCCAGAAGGCCATCATTGACACCCTCAAGCAAGAGGGTAAGACACAGAAAGAAATTTCTGAACGAATAGGCTGTTCCCAGAGTGCTGTATCAAGGCACCTCAGTGGGAAGTCTGTGGGAAGGAAAAAGTGTGGCAAAAAACGCTGCACAACGAGAAGAGGTGACCGGACCCTGAGGAAGATTGTGGAGAAGGACCGATTCCAGACCTTGGGGGACCTGCGGAAACAGTGGACTGAGTCTGGAGTAGAAAAATCCAGAGCCACCGTGCACAGGCGTGTGAAGGAAATGGGCTACAGGTGCCGCATTCCCCAGGTCAAGCCACTTTTGACCCAGAAACAGCGGCAGAAGCGCCTGACCTGGGCTACAGAGAAGCAGCACTGGACTGTTGCCCAGTGGTCCAAAGTACTTTTTTCGGATGAAAGCAAATTTTGCATGTCATTCGGAAATCAAGGTGTCAGAGTCTGGAGGAAGACTGGGGAGAAGGAAATGCCAAAATGCCTGAAGTCCAGTGTCAAGTACCCACAGTCAGTGATGGTCTGGGGTGCCATGTCAGCTGCTGGTGTTGGTCCACTGTGTTTTATCAAGGGTAGGGTCAATGCAGCTAGCTATCAGGAGATTTTGGAGCACTTCATGCTTCCATCTGCTGAAAAGCTTTATGGAGATGATTTCATTGTTCAGCACGACCTGGCACCTGCTCACAGTGCCAAAACCACTGGTAAATGGTTTACTGACCATGGAATTACTGTGCTCAATTGGCCTGCCAACTCTCCTGACCTGAACCCCATAGAGAATCTGTGGGATATTGTGAAGAGAAAGTTGAGAGACGCAAGACCCAACACTCTGGATGAGCTTAAGGCCGCTATCGAAGCATCCTGGGCCTCATAACACCTCAGCAGTGCCACAGGCTGATTGCCTCCATGCCACGCCGCATTGAAGCAGTCATTTCTGCAAAAGGATTCCCGACCAAGTATTGAGTGCATAACTGAACATAATTATTTGAAGGTTGACTTTTTTTTGTATTAAAAACACTTTTCTTTTATTGGTCGGATGAAATATGCTAATTTATTGAGATAGGAATTTGGGGTTTTCATGAGCTGTATGCCAAAATCATCAGTATTAAAACAATAAAAGACCTGAAATATTTCAGTTGGTGTGCAATGAATCTAAAATATATGAAAGTTTAATTTTTATCATTACATTATGGAAAATAATGACCTTTATCACAATATGCTAATTTTTTGAGAAGGACCTGTATATGTATATTATAAAAAACATATGACACAGACACACACACACTTTAAGTCCTGTAAATTGTGAGGTGGGGCCTCCATGGATCGGACTTGTTTGTTCAGCACATCCCACAGATGCTCGAATGGATTGAGATCTGGGACCTGTACCATGAAGCCAGTTTCGCTGGCTAGCCATGTAAATTTCAGTTAAGAGTGCACCAATCCTGGGTTTTAGGTACCATGAATGTGGCTTGGCATTTTGCTTTGTTCATCGTCATAGTAACTTAAGCTCCACAGCAGGTTATGTTCTGGATAAGAGATCTCAAACTGAAATTGGACCAATCAGCTGTGAGCAAAGTCACTCCCCCAGTTTCTCTTGCAAAATTTCTATATTGATTTATATAATATATATCATTAATATACCCTTATTCCATTACACACAAGCAATTTTAGTTAATAAATGATTAAGTATTTAGTTTAAATGACAATTAATATATACAGAAAATATATAATAAGCTGTAGAATAAGATTTAGGCTGTAGATAAATCTTTAGAAATGTGACCTTACATGTCTCTAGCCTATATATAAATATCAGCTCAAGTGAAAGTTGTGAAATCAGTTTATATAGTTGATTTTGTTCAAATAAATTAATTTAAAAAATTCCTCTGTCTTGAAGGGCATGTGATTGGCTGTTCATTACTGATGTCACACTTGATGTCAACGCTCCGAACTCAGGATCAAAGCCTGAGTTGACAGAGAAATCTGATGATCAGCATCATGGTACCAACAAAGCCGGATTGGATTGGATTGGTTTGCTTTTGTCAACTCAAAACTAATCCTGTAACCCTGAGTTTGTTCAGCTACCATCATGGTACAGGCCCCTGGGGAATTTGGAGGCTAAGTCAACACCTCTAATTTCTTGTGTGCTCCTCAAACCATTCCAGAACAATTTTTGCTTTGCATTTTCCTGCTGAAAGAGTCCACAGCCACCAGGGAATGCCGTTTCCATGAAAGGGTGTCTGCAACAATGCTCAAAGTAACATCCGCATGGATGGCAGGACCCAAGGTTTCCCAGCAGAACATTGCCCAAGGCATCACACTGCCTCCGCCGGCTTGCCTTCTTCCCATAGTGCATCCTGGTGCCATGTGTTCCCCAGGTAAGCGATGCACACGCACCCGGCCATCCACGTAATGTAAAAGAAAACGTGATTCATCAGATCAGGCCACCTTCTTCCATTGCTCCGTGGTCCAGTTCTGATGCTCACATGCCCACTGTTGGTGCTTTCGGCAGTGGATAGTGGTCAGCATGGGCACCCTGACTGGTCTCCGGCTATGCCGCCCCATACGCAACAAATGGCGATGCACTGTGTATTCTGACACCTTTCAGAACCAGCATTAACTTCTTGAGCAATTTGAGTTACAGTAGCTCATCTGTTTGATCTGACCACACGGGCCAGCCTTGGCCGCCCATGAGCCTTGGATTGTACATGATATTGACAGGTACTAATTCAACCATTTGCATCTGTTTCAGTTAAACTGAATAAAAACATCAGATGGTATTTACAGAAAAATCACAGCATTTTTCTATTCAAGCGTAACATCTGCAGCACAATGGCAGAGCAAGGGATTGAATTTGAGAGCTCCATCACATCTATCATATTATGTGTGAAGTCAGTGAATTAAACCATCCCCTGTGTATTAATGAGCTAGTATCCCCCAGTACGCAGAACAAGGTGTAATGTTCCTGTCAGCCGGCCGGCATGGAGGAACAAGATTGAAACAACCGAAGCGCTGCTCTCGCCACTGAATACAAAACAATGGAGGCCTCTCAGAGTAATCACGTCCTCGTATGAAAAGAGCCGACTAATTGGAATTATACTAGTACAGAGAGTGAGCTCATTAAAACCTGGAGCACCACCTCATGATAAACAGTCACTTTAAGGGGCTGGCACTAATGTGATGAGGCAAAGGATCTATTTCTCACTTCTCAATGAACACATCTTCCGCCTAAGCTCTCTCATTGGTGCGTTTGGGAGCGCAGGCCTCTTAATTGCCATCGGAAATTACAATGAGCTTATTGCAATGTGCACATCAGCGAGGAGAATTAGAAATGTTTCTTTAAGGTAGCAACACTCTGAAACATTTTCCATCCTCTCTGACCCTTTCAAATAAAGTAACAGTTCATCCATATATATTCAAAACAGTAGTTTTTCCTGTAGAACATAGGAGATTTTCATAAAAGCAGATGGTGATTTTTACCGCCAAGTTTGAAAAAGAAAAAAAAAACACCATAAAATAAACCACAGGCATGATGCAAATGCAATCTTAATGTGAACAATGTGACTTCATTTTCAGTCAGTTTTTCCAAGCAAAACTATTGTATGACATCGGAAATTTACCCCCAGTTTCACAGAAAGAAGCCTAATCCTGGACTAAAATGCATGTTTGAGCCATTTTAAATGAAAACAACTTGCACTGACATACCTTAAAATATGTCAGTGCCATTGTTTTGTCTCAAGATGCACACCAGTAAAGTTAAAGTGACCCTGGACCACAAAACCAATCATAAGGGTCAATTTTTTAATACAGATTTATATAGATTTACACATCAGAGACGTAAATACACCGAATAAATAGATGTGAATTTTTTTGAATATTGAATTTATTGAATAAATAAGCTTTCCGTTGATGTGTGGTTTGTTAGGATAGGACAATATTTGAACGAGAAACAACTATTTGAAAATCTGGAATCTGGGGGTGCAAAAAAATCTAAATATTGAGAAAATCCCCTTTAAAGTTGTCCAAATGAAGTCCTTAGCAATGCATATTACTAATAATAATACGTTTTGATAGGAAAATGAAAGAATTTGTTAGTAAATTTACAAAATATCTTCATGGAACATGATCTTTACTTAATATCCTAAATGACTGAATCTCTGTGGTCATAAAAAATCCTAGGATGTCCTTCGGAAAAAAAGTAGGGGTGTAACCCCGGCATCCTGGCCAAATTTGCCCATTGGCCGCTGTCCATCATGGCCTCCTAATCATCCTCATATACTGATTGGCTTCATCACTCTGTGGTGTGGTGAATCATCCAGGTGGATGCTGCGCATATCAGTGGTGGGTTGAGGAGATTCCCCCCTTCCATATGTAAAGCGATTTGAGCATCCAGAAAAGCGCTATATAAATGTAACTAATTATTTTTATTAATTATTAATAATTATTTTTGGCACAAAAAAAAAACTACAATGTATTGTTGGCTATTGCCACAAATATACCCGTTTTTGTGGTGCACTGGTTTTGAACCTAATCCTGGCTTAATCTAAGCCCTGTCTGTGAAACCGGGCCATAGTGCTCAAGTCGTATGGACTACTTTTATGGTGCTTTTTAGTCCTTTTTGGAGCTTAGCAGTAAAAATCAGTCTCTGCTTTTGTTTTATTGGAAAAGAAAACAGCCATCCGACTTTTACTTTCAAATAAATAAATAAAAAGAGACTCATACTATCAATTTTTGGGTGAATTAACCCTTTTTTCAGACTATTTTGGATACTGTACCTTTAAGACATCTATATGTAAATGACCTCCGAATACCGAATAGACATTGACGTGCCAGTGTAAACACGTTCAACCTCCTTTCTGGCTGTAAAATGCAGAAAACCGAAATAGGTTGTGGCTGCACATCTCTTGCACTGATAAATCCCATTTAAACTGTGGTAATTACACAGCAGCGGTGATGGTAAAGAAGTCACATTGTGTTCGTCTCTTATGCAATGATTCCGTCATGATTACTGTAGTCGCTAATGAGCCCCTGTGTACAATATGAAGATTGACATCGGCTGGAGCGCTGAGTGAAATTCATATTTCCTAAGAGTGGCTGAAATGATTCCTTCCCTAACAACATCTATTTAGAGCACAGGTAGTTAAGGCAGAGCTCTCGTATAATGGGCTATTTCATTGTTACATTATTTTAAATATGTCAAACCATGAGGCCATTTGAAAGGTACGTCAATTACAGTGCTGCATTGGACATCTCATGTGTCAAAACAATGTGACGAGACCCGCCATCTTGTCCCTGGCTGCTTACAGTTGCCTTGCACCATTATAAGCAGGCCATGATGACACCCGGACAGTGGAGTGACAGTTCGGAGAGCAATTGACTCATTCCGCTCATTGTTAAATTGATCTGGCCTAAAAATAACCCTTCATCCCCTCTCCTTTCCATCACACTTCATTACACCGCACAGGGACATAATCCTCTGTGCTATTTTGCCTGTATTCAAATCTCTTTTATACCGTCTCGTGTTTAAAGACTGCCCATAAATCCCATATCAGATCTTAATGACCGTAGCCGGCCGGCCGGTAATATGTCATTGTTCACAGACGATCACTCGGGAGAGAATAGACCTTGCCAGTCTTAGTAATTGCACACACAGAGAGATTTATATGACCATTATGCTCTCCCTTGAGAAATAATTCAAACACTGAATAAAGTGCAAAATCTGCCAGTTACACATCCCCAAACTTTCACCGGGCCTTACCTAATGGATTCCCGCGTGCCCGTTTCTCTATCGACGGGGCTCGATCCGGAACCGTTCCACACGTTTCAATGACAGAATAGGCTGGAAATCGACTCCCAAAACCTGCTGGTCTTCAACCGGGAATCGCCAACATCAAAACAACAATTGCATTTCAGTCTTGCGAGACTGAAACAAATAGATCAACAGTACCAAATCGCAATCTATACAGGAAGGGCATCTTTTAAATTCCAAATATTGTATTTAATGAATTTCATTTGTGACCTGATCCAGCAAAATGAGTCACAGTGACCCAAATTTCAAAATTGAGATTTTTGTATCAATGGCAAGAGGAGACCATAAGCTTTAAAATGATATGCTAGTCAAAGTCATATGGTTTTAACTTGAATGGTTTTAAAGATATACCCATTTGAATTATGCCCCATGTCCGCCCTCTTTTTCCAATTGAAACCCTGAGAAAATCGGTTTTAAAGTTTTTTTATGCGCGTTTTTTTTTAAATATCTTTCAAAATCCATTGCATTTAAAGGGATAAACTATTTATTTTACAGCTTAATTTGACCAAAGACATAAATGCTATTAAACCAGGCTGAAGCCTGGTTTATCAAATTAGGGCCCCACTTTATATTAGGTGGCCTTAACTACTATGTACTTACATCAAAAAATAAGTACAATGTACTTACTGTGTTCAAATTGTATTGCAAAACACCTTTGCTGATATTGAGGTGGGATACGGGTAGGGTTAGGGACAGGTGTGGTGGTATGGGTAAGTTTAAGAGTAGGGTTAGGTGTATGGGAAGTGTCAACTGTGTAATTACAAATGTAACTACAGAAATTAATTACAGATGTTATTACATGCAGGTATTTTTTTTAAATGTAAGTACAATGTAAAAACATATATGTACACAATAAGTGCATTGTATCAAATTATTAATTAAAATGTTAGTACATAGTAGTTAAGGCCACCTAATATAAAGTGGGTCCCAAATTATTTTAAAGTATTTATTTGAATGACTATTTTAAAGGCACTTTTACAAAGATTTACTAAAATCAGAAAGATTGAACAGAGGTGCTACATTTGTGTATGTGTGTGCGCGTGTGCATGTGAGCGTGTGTGAGAGAGAGAGAGAGAGAGAGAGAGAGAGAGAGAGAGAGAGAGAGAGAGAGAGACCTACCTCTAACTGATAAACACGTATTATTAAACACGTTAGCACTTTATTTCCACTTTTCAAAAAAATCTGATCCGATCTGATATGTGATGGGAAAAGTTTGGCAAAGGGCGGATTCGAACCTCAGGTCGATTTACGTCAAAACTTTCTGCCTCGCGTCGTACCCCTACACTATAGCCGCTCTAAATGGTTCAGTGATTTCTGTAATTTTGTATGGCCCAACCAGACGTTTAGTAAACAAAGCTAAACAGTATTGCAGTATCTTTCTGAGGAGATCTGCTAGCTTGTTTACACAGAGTGCTGCTAGTCTGACAGGAGGATGACCGGACCAAATCGCGTGCCGGTCAGTCGAAACGGGGCTTCCCATTGACAAATGATCGGCGTTTGTGTCACCGTTTGTGTACATTTCTAAGCTTTTTGATTGGTTCTATACAACGTTTAACACCATATTCGGAGAGCAGAGATAGTGACGTTTCAGGGGATACCTGGAATATAGGGAAATCCTCAGAAGTGACGAGAGGAGTTAAGAAAAGCAATGTTCATTTCCAGCAAATTTAGTAAAACTTTGTCAACTTTATTAGTGATTTAAAGGGGTGGTAAACCACGATTTCACTTTTCTAACTTTAGCTAGTGTGTAATGTTGCTGTTTGAGCATAAACAACATCTTCAAAGTTACAACGTTCAAAGTTTAAAGCAAAGGGAGATATTTGCTTTTAAAGAAATCGATTTCTAAGGACTACAGCAAACGGCCAGTAGGGACTACTACACATTCCTCCAGGGTTACTGACATCACCAGGCCCAATATTTACATAAACCCCTCCTCCGAGAATATGAAATAAGGGGGGCCATTTTGTATCGCCGCGGGGAATAGTTGTTGTGGTATAGTTAGTAGGCTGGAGTGCTGTTGACAATGCCGACGAAACGCTGTTATTTTCATCCGGAGTGCAGGTCCACTTTCTTCAGCCTTCCTAGGGACGGGGGTGCGTTGCAGTGCGTTTAACATACAACGTCATATTCATGTGTGTAAGAGACATGAGGGGAACACGATCGCATTTGCATCGGATATATGCTGCCCATCATAAATCAAAGCACGAGACAGACAGGGGTTGGAGGAGAAGATCGGAAAATGTGACATAATGGACAATATTCATCTGTATTTGCAATACATGAGCCTTCAGCTGCACGAGTTAAGCTGCACGAGACAGGCGGGCACGCGCGGCTACCGCGGCACATCTCGCAGAGGAAAGCTTCCACAATCTTCACGAGTACGGGCTACAACCTGTAAGTGTGATTTATTTTTCGTCGATGTGTTTTCCTGTAATAGTTCGTGTTGTTAATTGTACGTTGTAGCAAGGAAGTAAACATGACAGCGCTGTTTAACTCTGCAAACCAGTTTGTTAAATGCTCATTCATACTTAACGTTATCCGACAAACACCTAACGTTACAAACTGTTTAAAATCTCAACAGCGAACTTGGCATTAGTGTAAATTATTCTTTGATTAGAGCTTTTATGTATTGTTTATCTACAGGCATGCTAAACATGGTTCTGTGTTTGATTTGGCTACTATAGTAAAGCCAATGTTTAGTGTCCATTCTTGCGACAGATATTTGGCAAATCGTTCTAAAAATACAAAAGTAACAGTGCCATTCAGTAGCGATCACTATAGATCCGCAGTCTTTACTCTTGAGGACTGAACAGGTTCTGCTCGATCATCTTCACTAAAATTGTCTGGGTCTGATTCGGGCTCTTGGTATGGTTTTATTGACGCTATTGTACACAAAGCTCAGGCTAGTAGCCTGAGGCTACCTGTAGAGGTAAGGGGCGTGACGCTTTCGAGAAATGTTCACTAGGCGGTTAGCGAATCACAACACACTGGGCCAGCTAACCAATCAGAGCCCATTGCGTATTTTTGAGGGACTGGCTTCACAGAATCCGGAAACCATCAGACCGTTTTTACAAGGAGGGACAGAGCAGTGTAGAATAAAGGTCAAATATATGAAAAATACTGCATTTTTTTAAAAACGAAGCATGAACACATGTTACAGTGCACCCCACAAACACAATCAAGCCTTCGAAAGAGTGTGCTTTACCACCCCTTTAAATACCTATACTCGATTATCTGGACTACGAAACTTTGGGAGATTATTTTTGAATGTCTTGTTTTTCCACATTATCGGCCCGTATCTTAAAATAGAATGTTGCGACTTCCGACTACGGGTCACATTAAAAGCAGTGTTTCCCCTACAATGTATTCACAGCGGCGCAGCGCCGCCGCTGGATTTTCAGCGCCACTGCAAAATCTTCACATGATCAGTAATATCACGACATTCACTTACACACTGTAAAGGAGAGAGAGAGAGAGATTGACGATGGCCAGAGAACTAAACAAAAATGTAGTCTGCTTACACTTTCACAATATCACAGGGCTGTAATATTAATCTTATTTTCGCTTCCAAGGATTAAAAAAAGAAGATATGAGGTAAAACTATTATAAACTATGCTCGCGCATCGTCTAGCACAACTTCCTTCCCTTCACAGTGCGCGCTGTCATTTCTCCACAAACATGTATTTAACGTCAAATTCAGCACAATCCGTGATTGTTGTCAAATGCACACTCCACTTTGGCTAAATTGCAGAACGTGTTTGATTAAATGAAAAGCACAATAATCCGCGCAATAGACGCTGTTTCCAAGTTCAAGGCGGGTGTGTGTGTGTACGCACGCTGCGAAACGGACCGACTTGCACATATGCTTCGTGTGCGCGACTAAACCATCAAATACACAACAAAATAGCCTATATCTCAAAATGACAGGCTTGGAGAGTATTCACTTAAACACAATTTAGCTTAAATGGGCGTAAAGGGGAGAATGATTTTAGATCTGCGTCTTAAAGGGGCAGCATCTAATAAACCTGGTGACGATTGAGCCATAATGTGAATCAAAACAACAATATATATATATATATATATATATATATATATATATATATACGAATATATATATTCGATTAATAAAAACGTAAGGTAAAAAAACACATCATGTAATAATATTTCACAATATTAGGCTACTGTTTTTTCCGGTATTTTTAATTAAATAAATGCAGGCTTGATAAGCATGAGACTTTTTGCAAAAACATAATTTTTCCAGTATTTTTTTTTTTTTTTTAGATATTGCCCCTTTCTTACATTTGAGCCCTTGCCCCTTAGGAACTTTCTGCACGTCCCTGCAGGTTATTGAAGTAAAATAGGCTATAAGCTAGTCACCTTTTAAACTAATGAAAAGCTTAATTTGGATTTTAATGTTCAAAATGTCTATTTCTATCCACAAAACTTGCCAGAAGTCATGGTTTAAGGGTTTTTTTTTATTTTTTTTTATTCCGGAGGTGCATGCCCCCGGACCCCCCGACGAGCGGCTAACCTCCGGCACGTAACAGCACCAGGTTAACAGAAAACCCTCCCTGAGCAACAACTAATATGAGAAAAGTAGGAATCATCGCATCAAAAATCCTCACAGGGTCATTTGTTTACAGTGGTAGAGGTTAGAGATTATCCCTACAGAGGCAAAACCTGATGGACAGATACGCTGTTGAAAAGGGCGGATTAAATTGTAGAGTTGTTTGTTAGAGGTGATTTGCTGTCAAACCTGAGTATTAGAGAACTGATATCCTCATGGAGGGAAGTAGTATTGAGTAACATTTGTCTGTTCTTTGATCAATTTGTGGGTTGGAGTCAAACTCAAACTCTGTCGAGTGCACCCTGGGCTCACCAGGTTTTTTGATACCTTCCTCAGGCAAACAGATAAGATGATTGAAAGCACCGCACGCCGGATCTCCCTGAGTGTGTGCTCTGTAGATTTTGTTGTTCGTGCTCCCTGTGTTCTCCCCGGGGTGCCGGCAGGTGCAGGCTGACGCAGGTTTGATCACCTTGGATGCAAGCGAGACCTGACGTGCTCTCGAGGCCGCAACGAGACCACTGTGACCAAAAGAGACGCGTGTTTGACAAGCTAATGAACTGTCTCCCAGGGTTATGCATTCGGAGAGGTTATTTTTTGTGGACAAGACTAATATACTTTACTGCACAGGTGATTTAAATTGTATTGATAAATTACAGTTTGTCTATGTAGGAGCAAATTTGTCATCATACCACAATGTCAACACATTTATTAACATAATAATAGAGATAAAAAACATCCAAATTATACTATACTGATATGAGTGCACTCTAAGCAAGGTAAACACTAGACAGACATATAGACAGACAGACAGCTGGATAGACAGACAGACAGACAGATACAAAAAGCAATATATAGACAGAACAAACAATACAACAAGCGATACATAGACCGAACGATACAACAAGCGATACATAGACCGAACGATACAACAAGCGATAAATAGAACGATACAACAAGCGATAAACAGAAGGAACTATACAACAAGCGATTAGGCAAGGCAAGGCAAGGCAAGGCAAGTTTATTTGTATAGCACATTTCATACACAGGGGCAATTCAAAGTGCTTTACAGAAATTAAGTTAAAATATTCATAAGTGAATAAAATAAAAATAAAAATATACATAGTATAACAGTTATAATAGGAATTAAAAGAAAATATAAAATAAAGGTGAAATCCCCTATCTGGGTTGGAAGAAAATGGAGAGTCAGGTTTACTTTAAAAATATTTGTCAGGTAACTGTGCGTTTAGACAGTACCCTTACAGACAAATCTTCTTGGCCTAACTTGAGGGCGCTCTCTAGAAGATTAACTTCTTGAGGACGCTCTCTAGAAGATTAACAGAAGGAACGAAACAAAAAGCGATAAACAGAATGAACGATACAACAAGTGAGTAACATAACGAACGATACAACAAGCGATAAACAGAACGAACGATACAACAAGCGATACATAGACCGAACGATACAACAAGCGATACATAGACCGAACGATACAACAAGCGATACATAGACCGAAAGATACAACAAGCGATACATAGACCGAACAATACAACAAACGATACATAGACTGAACGATACAACAAGCGATACATAGACCGAACGATACAACAAGCGATACAACAAGCGATAAACAGAACGATACAACAAGCGATTAACAGAAGGAACGATACAACAAGCGATAAACAGAAGGAACGATACAACAAGCCATAAACAGAAGGAACGATACAACAAGCGATAAACAGAATGAACGATACAACAAGTGATTAACAGAACGAACAATGCAACAAGCGATAAACAGAAAGAACGATTCAACAAGCGATTAACAGAACGAACTATACAACAAGCGATACAACAAGCGATAAACAGAAGGAACGATACAACAAGCGATAAACAGAAGGAACGATACAACAAGCGATTAACAGAAGAAACGATACAACAAGCGATTAACAGAAGGAACGATACAACAAGCGATAAACAGAAGGAACGATACAACAAGCGATTAACAGAAGGAACGATACAACAAGCGATAAACAGAAGGAACGATACAACAAGCGATTAACAGAAGGAACGATACAACAAGCGATAAACAGAATGAACGATACAACAAGTGATTAACAGAACGAACGATGCAACAAGCGATAAACAGAAAGAACGATTCAACAAGCGATTAACAGAACAGACTATACAACAAGCATTAAACAGAACGAACAATACAACAAGCGATTAACAGAGCGAATTATACAAACAACAGACAGAACGAACAATACAACAAGCAACAGACAGAACAAACGATACAAATGACTGAATGAACAATACAACAAGCGACAGACAGAACGAACGATGCAACAAGCGTTAAACAGAACGAACGATACAACAAGCGATAAACAGAGCGAATGATACAAACGGCAGACAGAACGAACAATAAAACAAGCAACAGACAGAACAAACGATGCAACAAGCGATAGACGGAACTAATTATACAACAAGCAACAGACAGAACGAACGATACAAATGACTGAATGAACAATACAACAAGCAACAAACAGAACAAATTATACAAGCAACAGACAGAACGAACAATACAACAAGCGACAGACATAACGAACGATGCAACAAGCGTTAAACAGAACGAATGATACAACAAGCGATAAACAGAGCAAATGATACAAACGGCAGACAGAACGAACAATACAACAAGCAACAGACAGAACAAACGATGCAACAAGCGATAGACGGAACTAATTATACAACAAGCAACAGACAGAACGAACGATACAAGTGACTGAATGAACAATACAACAAGCAACAGACAGAACAAATTATACAAGCAACAGACAGAACGAACAATACAACAAGCGACAGACATAACGAACGATGCAACAAGCGTTAAACAGAACGAATGATACAACAAGCAACAGACAGAACAAACGATTTAACAAGCAATAGACAGAACGAATTATACAAACGACAGACAGAACGAACAATACAACAAGCAACAGACAGAACAAACGATGCAACAAGCGATAGACAGAACAAATTATACAAGCAACAGACAGAACGAACAATACAACAAGCAACAGACAGAACGAACGATGCAACAAGCGTTAAACAGAACGAACGATACAACAAGCGATAAACAGAGCGAATTATACAAACGGCAGACAGAACGAACAATAAAACAAGCAACAGACAGAACAAACGATGCAACAAGCGATAGACGGAACTAATTATACAACAAGCAACAGACAGAACGAACGATACAAATGACTGAATGAACAATACAACAGACAGAACAAATTATACAAGCAACAGACAGAACGAACAATACAACAAGCGACAGACATAACGAACGATGCAACAAGCGTTAAACAGAACGAATGATACAACAAGCGATAAACAGAGCGAATGATACAAACGGCAGACAGAACGAACAATACAACAAGCAACAGACAGAACAAACAATGTAACAAGCGATAGACAGAACGAATTATACAAAAGACAGACATAACGAACAATACAGCAAGCAATAGACAGAATGAACGATGAACAATACAACAAGCGATAGAACGAACAATACAAATGACAGAACGAACAATACAACAAGCGATAGAACGAACGATACAAATGACAGAACGAACAATACAACAAGCAACAGACAGAATGAACGATACAACAAATGACAGACAAAACTAATTATACAAACGACAGACAGAACGAACAATACAACAAGCACTAGACAGAACGAACTATACAAATGACAGAACGAACAATACAACAAGCAACAACAAGATCAATAGAACGAACAACACAACGAGATATATAGATAAAATGAACGACACAACAAGCGATAGATAGAACGAACGACAAGCGATATATAAATAGAACGAATGACACAAGCCATATATAGATAGAACGAATTAAACAACAAGCGATGTATAGATAGGTCAAACGACACAACAAGCAATATATAGATAAAACTAATTACACAATAAGCGAGACAGAACGAACGATACAAATGACAGAACGAACCAACAATACAACAAGCAACAACAAGATCAATAGACCGAACAACACAACAAGAGATATATAGATAAAATGAACGACACAACAAGCGATAGACAGAACGAATGACACAACAAGCGATATATAGATAGAACGACAGATCAATAGAACGAACTATAGAACGACAGATCGATAGTCATGAGTAGGATTGTCTTGTGTCCTTCCGGTCCCATCTTCCCACCCCTGACCCTGAGCATCACTCTCTCTGTCCTTCCTCGAGCAGCTCCTCCACTTCTCCTCTGCTGCCCTCCTCCCCTCACCACTTCACTCGCTGGACTCAAGGGGCTCACTCACCAATGACAGCCTCAGTCAGATCATACCCTGCAATCAAATCCAGTTTTATTAGATCTGTCTTGCCGGGCCAGCGCTCCACAGCAAAAACATGTTTTGTTCTCTTTAACCTATTCCACCGGGGACGCAAACCAACAGTGACACTGTCATTTGCGAGCGATGCAGTAAGACTCCCTTGTGGTCCAAATGTCAGATTATACTGTGCAGTACTAGTTATCCACCCTAAATATAGCTCTTCTGGTATCAAGGGCTGTCGCAAGAAATTCACCGTTTCAAATACTTGCCCTTTAGTGGAGCCTGTGACACTGTCACAAACCTTAAGAAGTTGTAGAGACGAGTCTAATTGTAAATGTATAAGTGTCTCTATAAACTCAGGCGAACCTCAAAACCTCACCTGGTCACCACTTAATACCGTTTGTATGGTCTTCTCAGTCAACATGAAATCTTAAAGGGGTAGTTCACCCTAAAATGCAAATGAAGTCATCATTTGGTGTTGTTCTAATGCCATATGCAATTCTTTCTTTTTCGGACCACAAAAGGAAAAAAAAAGTGGGACATTTTTTTTAATTTCTCCTTTTGTGGTCCGAAAATCAAAGAATAAGACCAAGACCAGGGTGAGTAAATGACTTAATTTTCATTTTAGGGTGAACTATCACTTTAATAAATGTCCTTGGTCATATTGTGCAAAACAGTTCCAAATGTTTCACATACGGTTCCAAAGAACATCACTAGCCGTGTTTCCACTGTCAGGCCAAAAGCGTACAAAGCTGTCACCGGGGAAGTACCCTAAGGTACATTTTTGTACCCTATTTACCCCTAAATGGTACATAATAGTCCCTTAAAGGAACATATTAGTACTTTAAAAAGTACACATTAGTAATTTAAGTGTACATATGAGTACTTTAACCCCCAGTTTCACAGACAAGGCTTAAGCTAGTACCAGTCTAAAATGCGTGTTAGAGCCGATTTAACTGAACACTACTGGTGTGCATATTTTAAGATATGTACGATATGCAAATTATGTTTTTTTTTAAGGCATGTTAATAAAAGCTATTTAAATGCCCTAATTCAACTAAAGCCTAATCCTGACTTAATCTAAGCCCTGACTGTGAAACCGGGCCTAGGTGTACATACATATTAGTACCTTTTAGCTTTTATACCTTAGGGTACTGCCCCAGTGGCAGCTTTGTATCTTTTTTTCTGATAGTGTGCGTGCCAGGGCCAGTTGCGTTTCTACTGTCACTTTTGGGACTTGAACGTTCCTCGTTTGGGGATTCCTCTGGGCCAACGGCCAGGGTTTTTTGGCCCGCTGTATACCTTGGTCCAAAGTGGGCCAGCTCTGGCTTGAGTGGTTACGAACAAAGGCAGAGTTTATCTGAGTCTTGAGACGTCAGCACCACGGATGATTTCATATAACAGCTAACATCAGCATTAGCTCAAAACACTCTTTCAGACAGCAGTGAGTGTTTGAGGGTGCTTTCACACCTGCCTCATTTAGTTTACTAGAGTTTGTTTTCCCCTTTGGTGTGCTTCGTTTGGTCAGGTGTGAAAGCAGCAATCACACTCGGGTGTGCACCAAAAGCGGACCAAACAAGTGTACTGAGACCTCGTTGAAGAGGTGGTATGCTTTCAAACGAACTCTGGAGCGGTCCGTTTGGGGTGAGAACGTGATCTGACCTCGAACAGACCCAACTGCAAAAAGTACTGCAGAAAGTATCATTTTTGGACTAAACCAGCTGCCGTAGTCAGCTGCGCTGTGCATTATGTGATGAGGAAGTGTTTGTTGACAGTTTGCACTATAGCATGGCAGCTCGCGAACAAACCTGGAGTAGTGAGGAGGTGCGGAGCCTCATAGAAATTTGGTCTGATGACCTTATTAGGTCCCAACTTTCGAAAACTTACAAGAACAGCGCGATCTTCGCTTGAAGTGACGAGCGATACGCGCTCGCCGTTTGCAGTGCATTAGAACGTTGTTTTCAAGCCGCATCCACGCTTCATTATAGAAATGTATTGTTTGCATATTGTGGTGTATACAAACAATGTAATAGATTATGGCCAGGGACAAAACCAGCCCGAGCAGTCGCAGTTTAGGAAATACGCCATGGCCAATGAGTGATGTGGATGTTGTCATGTGACTGCATTTTGGTTCGTTTCAACTGGTTCGGACCAAAGCAATCAGTGTGGTGAGAAAAGGAACCAAAAAAGCTAAAAAATGCTACAATGTATAATTGTTTGCCCTTGATCCGGACCAAATGAATCAAACTAGAGATGTGAAAGCACCTTGAAATAACTTTGTTTGTATCCAATGTGGATTCTGATCACCGTATGAGGCAGAAATGTATGATGCAAAAGACTAAGCACGCTAACTATTACCATAGTAAACACGGTAAATACGACCGCTTGAATAAATCAGACGAATCATATAGACTATCACAACCATGTATTCATCTGTCAGTCCTTCTCGTCTTTTTATACTGGACTGTCTGATAATCATATTTAACTCCACATATGTCATGAAATAAAGCAACTCTGGTCTTTGGGAGCTTCCTCGGTTTCTCTGACTGAAAATATAACTGTATTGGGACTGTCACTGGAGAGAGTGTTAAAGCTCCACGGGTCATATTTAAGGAATATACCTCACTTATTATGCGTACGCGAGGGTCAGCGTACAGTGCGCGTGACGTGAATTTCATCATCAGAAGAGTACGGGCGTGCTGAACGAGCACCGCCGAATTGTTGTAACCGTGCATACATTGTTTGCGCAGGTTGCACATGCACATTTTATTTTTTTGCAGTATTTACATGGATTGTAACTCGTGTCGAGGGATTTTGGATGCGCTGAACGCCTGTGTGCGCGTACAAGTCAAAAGAACTATACTTTGCAAGGCTGTGCGTTAAGCTGTGTAAAAAACTGTGTACTGTACTTTCGGCTTTAGATGGAAAATGTGTAGAAATGATCATTGTTCCTAAATGTGATGTAAACATACTGTCATGTACTACAAATAAACAGAAACAGACGCAACTGCTAAGTATGTATCCTCTTTCTTTTGTGAAATAACGCCATTAGTATCCGACAGAAGGCCGACAGAAAATGAAAAGTTGCAATTTTCTATACTCAAGGAACTATACTCTTCCATTATGCAGCGCCTGAAAATAGGCTAACTTCCGTCAACATAACCAACATGACAACCTGCTGGCACAGAGAGGGTGATGGGGACTATTTTCAGGTGCTGCGTAATGTAATTTTTTTGAGAGATGCTAATGGTCTAATCAGATTCAATGATCTATGCTAAGCTATGCTAAAAGTGCTACCGCCAGATCTGTTGAATGGATTCAAAAACGGTAAAACTCAACTGTTTAACTCTAGAGGACTTGGAAAATGAGAACATTTTCAAAAATAGTGGCATGTTCCTTTAAGCAAACAACAAAAATGGCAACAAACGGCCACTTTTATCATGTTCGTTTTGCGAACTCGCTAGTTTGCAGTGATTTATTTGATTCGTTTTCTGATAAACCTTCCATTTGTTGGTGAAATTATGGTTTTTGTGAAGTTGTTCCAGAGAGGTGTGTTATGGGCGTGTTTTAGTGAAGCGCTGCAGAGCTTCCAGCCCAACGGTGGAAACCCAGTATGGTTTAGAGCTCGTTGCTACAGGTCCGAGGCTATTGGGCCCAATCTAGCCCGTTGAAAGCTCGCACTGGCCCGACAGTGGAAAAGCAGCAACTGTGACCTTCTGAAGCTTCAGTTGTGATTTAACTTCTGCCTGGATCACATAACTCTAGTCGTTTAACTCTCTATTGTTTATCTTTGTGTCAATTTGCTGTAAACCAAAAGTCATTATGGTGAAACAGGAACTGATCATCACACCAGCCAGAGAGAGAGAGAGTGGGTACAATGTTGGCCGAGAGAGTCAAATGGCCCCGGTGTGTATCGCTGATGGTATATCTGCTCTCATGGCTCATTTGTTTCAGGTCACATCAGGAAGAGACGGCTTCAGTCACAACAACGACACGTGTGAAAGGCCATCTGCTGCTCCAGATAAAGATAAGTGTTGTGCAGGTAGGCCGTGACAATTCTGATAATGGTGAAGGTTGCATTGTCCATCACTGAAAGACAATCTACTCTCACACGTGCACAGTAAGCTGTGAGTGTTTGTTTAAAGAGAAGGAAGCACGGGAAGTTGATTATGAAAAACATTGGAGGTAAGGCTTAGGGCCCTTTCATACACACGCAGCAATACGAAGCCAGGCGTGTGATTTATACTAGTGCTTAGGGCAGGGAGATAAAACGATAACGATAGACACGTAATCGATATCAATAAAAAATGCGTTCGATAAAACGTTCTATAATTTTTTTTACTTTTACGAAGCAAGTTTGGTTGCATGAACAGAGGCCCTCACTCTCTGGTAACCAAGCAACGTAGGGAGTGACAAGCTAACAGCCAATCAGGTAACTGTATGTTCAGTTGAGCCATATCATTGTCTCGTGTTGAATTCTTCAGTAACAGAACCGGCGTGGAGTGATAAGTGGAAAATGAGTGCCGCAGCGAGCACGGAAATTGTTGATAAAACAGGAAAACAAGTCAGCTCGCCAGTATGGCAGTTTTTTGGATTTTATAAGTCTGACCGTAGTCAGATCAATGTCGTCTGCAAATTATGCAAGACAGTCTTGTTTATACTTTCGTCTGGCTCCATAGCCGTTGTGTGTACATCAGCTGTAGAATAGAATGAGTGCACTCAATAACGTCCACTATGGTTTTGGACACCACTACAAATGGCTGTCCCCTCAAATAATGCCCTATTTAAAACGACATGGAGAGGTACTCTGCATCAGTGCCTTATGACAAAGCATCTAAATGGTAACAGTTACAAATAAATAATGAAGGCACTGCACCTTAATGTTGAGAGATAATTGTTAAGTGTTCATTGTGATTTTAGTTAAATTTTAATTATTTGGGCATTTTCAATGATTGTGTTGACATTTCTACCTTTATAACTGAGGGGATTATAATCAGAGGAAGGTTACGTTTAAAATAAAAATGTTTAAATGTAAAATATTTTTCTCCTGGTCCTTATTTTAAATAGGTCATAAAAATATCAATAATCATCGATATTGACCGATATGAAACACTTATATCATGATACAGTTTTCAGCCATATCGCCCAGCCCTAATAGTGCTTTTTGCTAGTTTCAACCTGTTTTTCACATCCATCGCAACGTTGTTTAAATAGCAAATGCACTCGTGCCCATCTGTTCGCCCATGGGCGTGCTGGTCTGAAAACGAGGTGTGCTCAGGAGCATTGTTGGCGCGTTGCTATTTTGAAGCAACTAAAATCGACCATTGACCAACAAAAACCTGGTCTAAAGTCAACGGCGCAGTATTTTTTGTGTTATTCAAAGGGCGCATTAGTAATATGTGCCTATAGGCTGATACACAAAGCACGTACAATGCTTATCACACACACACACACACACACACACACACACACACACACACACACACACACACACACACACACACACACACACACACACACACACACACACACACACACACACACACACACACACACACACACACACACACACACACACACACACACACACACACACAAAATGGCTTTTAAAGGGAATGGGAGATGAGACTGATTGGTTAATTGATAATTGGCTGATTATCTGATTTGTTATGCCCAAAACACACCCATGACTCATTAAGAGACTAGATACAACCATTTTGGACCATGCACCTGGTGCGCCGACCGTTTTTCCCTTAGTTTTTTAAACTAGCAAAAGTGGATTCCCTAAGTGCACCTGCGCCATGCGCTTCAGACCATGCGCTTAGACCGTTAAAATAGGGGCCTTAGTGTTTGCTTTGAAGCTCATGTGAGTGACACATGGCTCAAAAAGTAGAGCAACGGCAAGGTCATGGGATCGATTCCCAGGGAGAGCAAGAATTGATAAAATGTAAATGTTGTATGCAATGTAAGTTTGGAAAAAAGCATCTGATAAATGTAAATTGTAAATGTAAGTTGAAATCTTACTTGCTCATCACATTTGCCCAATAATTGTCTGTCTGCTATTTTCTATTTACAGAGATAAATATAAAAAAACACCCAATTATAAATATCCAGAAGGCAATGCAATAAAAAAACAGTGATAAAAAATACAGCATAAACACTTCAATGCACTATACAAGTGGATATCAAATAATGACAAACAATTTTCAAAGCTCTTACATGTCTAGCAATTTGTCACAACTGTATCTCAGCTTTGAAAATTCAGATCTATTCTCAGCATTCCCCTTGTTCAGAAACAGACCTACTCTGTAAGGCAGGAAAATGCAACGTCAGAGATTTCCATATGAACATTTCTCATCAAAATCTTCCTAGATCAAATTACTTGAGCTACAGCCACTTGGATGTAAATGCTAGGCGGAAATCTTCATCCATGGAGCGAAACAGACAAACGACGTTCGACTCAAAACATGAGGCCAGCGGGCCATCTGTGCTCTACAAAATGCCATGCAACTGAAGATCTGCAAGTGAAAGACAACCGCTGAGCAACAAAATTCTCTGCTTTGACCTTTCTTTTGAACAGAAGGCAGAGAGATTTGTGAAATCTATGTGCATAAAATTCATTAAACAGTTGAACAAAACAGAATCGGAAATGGGACCATTGCAAGCAGGATTTCAAAAGGCAGCGATCAACATAAAGAGCCACAGGAGTCGTAATCTCAGGATGACAGGAAGTGAGATCACAAAGAAAAAGTTACCACATTATTTCAGCATGCGTCTTCACAGTAGTAGTTTCTACACAATTTTCCGTCTGAAGTTAAACAAACAGAATTGCACTAACCATGTCTACATTCGTTGCCATGATGCCAGGCTGTTGTGGAAGGTTGCCAGGGCATTGATATAGAGTTGCTAAGGTGTATCTAGGGTGTTGCTAGGCAGGCCAAATGTCTCAAGTTCTTCTTTTAATAGAAGTCTATGTCTAATGTTTTATATGTTGTATTGACCTGAAAGGGAAAAGTGAGTGAGACAGCAAATCTTAATACTTAAACTTAAGATTTGGTATTTCAGCATACCTTACAGCTAATAAATCCTATACTTAACAGGTGATGTCTAATTTTCCAGTTTAAATATCTAAAGAATTTACTTGAAAAGCAACACTGCATCTTTCCTAAAAGTGTGTTTTAGTCTAAATGCACTAGTAGATATTTTAAAGTTATCTTTATATTACGCGTTTGTTTTTGTTTTTTAAATGAGCCCATTTTAAAAAGCAAAAAAAAATGAAGCCATCTTATTAATCCTGTTTTATGGATTTTAAGATGTTTTTACTGGAAAACAAGTCAAAAATTTCCCTTGCCATACCAAAAGTTGCTGCCATGCCAAAGTATTGTAGACGGCTGCCGGGGCGCTGCTATACAGTTGCTACACCGTTGTAAGTGGTTGTTAGGGTGTTGCTAGGTGGTTGTTTACTTTCCCAAGCCAAAAGAGCTATTCTTAAAGGCCCACTGAAGTGCCTTGGAACGCGCAGCATTATTCAATGTGTTGACGTAATTCCCATTGAAACGGCTCCAGCTGTTAGCAGCTCCTCCCCTTTTTTGAAACAGCCAATAGCGTTTCGTTATTACCACAGTTTGACTAGCCTTTCTGTTTTTTTAAAGCCAGTTTTCTCCGAATCTAACCGTTTATCATCAAAATCTCTTCCATATCTCTTTGAAATACAGCACTCTTTGCAGCATTTAAATGGGTCTGATATGTTCCCTTTCGTTCAGTCACTACGACGTAACGTTAGTGACTAATGAATCGGAGGTTTCGCTTAGAAGCCTATCATCTTCAAGATCTTAGAAAACGCCCAATGGCAGTGCCAATGCCATGGGCATGCGGAATTTGCATACGTAACTCCGCCCCATCGTGTGGGTATATAAGGAAGTACGTGGCAATATCGCATTACGTTTCTACTTCAGAGCCAAGAGTACCTACCTCTTCGCTCCTCACAAGCCTTCTGAGACTCTGTCAGCTTCTTCGAGACGAGCAGCCTTCCAGTCTGTGTGATGGCGCGTTCCAGTGATCGCATACTTCCTGCCTGGTGATCTGTGCAGAGATCTGTATCCAGCTGGTGGTGTGTTTCCCTGGGCGCTTCGGCATCGACTGCGAGGTTTCCTCTCACAAAAAGAGCTTACACGTGACACGTCTTTTTCAGGATGTCTCGCCTGTGCGGTCGGTCTCTTCCGCCTTCTGATGGGCACGATCGCTGTTTGACGTGTTTGGGCTTTCAGCACGCTCAGGCAGCGCTCGTGGATGACTCATGTTCCCACTGCAGGAACATTGTCATCTCGGTGTTACGGTCAAGACTCCGTGAACTCCGTGCGGATGCCGGAGCGAGAGTCCCCTCTGCCACACCCCAATCTGCGGTCTCCACGAGAGGCGGCACTTTGGCTGGTGGCCAGGGTGATCTGAGGTGATCAGGGTGATGGTGTGGAATCAGAGATGCTCCGATGCTCATGCCTCGGCCCACACCCCCCTCTCATGCACCGAACCCGCCATGCGTTCAGACGAGTACATCGGGGCCGGCTCCTGCTGTCCCGATTGTCTCGTTTGGCGCCGCGGAAGACGAGGAGATGTCGATCGCCGCATCGCAAAGTGGGCTGGAGTCATCTGAGGATGATGATTCGGCCGGCTGCCACCTTCGGGTGTGCAAGCATTGCCCGAGTCGGACCCAGAGTTGACAGCCATGCTCTCCCGGACAGCCGCGACGCTTGGGTTGGAGTGGAACCCGCCGCCCCGACCTGAGCGCTCGCGGTTAGACGATTGGTTTTTGGGGGAGGCGCTTCAGGACACCCGTCCGCCCACCCCTCCAATTCCTTTCTTCCCGGAAGTGCATGAGGAGATTGTGCGGTCCTGGAAGAACCCGTTGTCTTCCCGCAACCATTCGGCGACCTTCTCCGCCCTCGATGGGGCGGCGGTTAAAGGGTACACTGGGGTCCCCCCAGTCGAGCGAGCTGTTGCGATGCAACTGTGTCCACAGAGTGCTTCGACCTGGCGCGGTGATCCAAAGCACGCCTCCAAAGCCTGTAGGTTTTTGTAATCTCTGGTGGCGAAGATCTATAGAGCTGCGGGGCAGGCCGCCGCTTCTTTGCATGCCATGGCAACTCTTCAGGCCTACCAGGCCAAGTTGATGTGCGACTTGCACGAGGGTGGAGCTGACCCGGGACCAAGAGATGAGTTGCGTGCCGCTACCGACCTCGCACTCTGGGCGACGAAGGTGACCGCGCACTCCCTGGGCCAGGTGATGTCCACAGCTGTGGTCTAGGAGAGACATCTACTCGGTTCCTTGACGCTCCCATATCCCAGGATGGGCTATTCGGCGGCGCGGTTGAGAGCTTCGCCCAACAGTTCTTAGCCACCCAGAAGCAGACTGAGGCCATAAAACACATACTGCCCCGGCGGTAAGCTGCTGCCTCCACCCAGCCGCCCGCACAGTTGCCTCAGCCTGCTTGCCGCCGAGGGCGCCTTCCCGCAGCTCCCTCTCCCTCTGCGCTACCCAAGCAGCAGCCTCCACCCGGGCCACGCAGAGGAAGCCGCAGGAAGGCACCCCTGTCCACTCCAGCCCCGCAGCCCACAAAAAAACGCCAGGCTAAGCAGCGTTCCTGACGAGGACACCTCAGGGATGGGCAGTTCTTTCCAGGAGATGGCAGCAGGGCCACTTGAACTTTTGAGAATCTTGAACAAAAGATTCTCCCCCGACCCTCCACTGTCGCAAGGATTAAGAGTTCGGGGAACCAGGTCCGGCCGTGCCAGTACGGGGCGACCAGAAGGACCTGCTCCTTGTCCTCCCTGATCTTGCACAGGAGCTGTGTGAGAAGGCTCACTGGGGGGAAGCCCCATGGCCAGCTGTGCGCCAGTGCATCCGTGCCGAGCGTGCCCTCGGTCAGGGAATAGAACAGGCTGCAATGGGAAGAGTCGTGGGAAGCAAACAGATCTATCTGCGCGTCGCCGAACTGTTCCCAAATCAGCTGGACCGTCTGGGGATGGAGTCTCCATTCTCCGGAAGTGGCTGAGACCATAAACTCATCGGCCGCACGGTTCAGTTCTCCCAGAATATGGACAGCACGAAGGGACCTCAGATGCTTCTGACTCCATAGAACGAGATGGTGGGCGAGTTGAGACATACGGCGGGAGCGTAGACCGCCCTGGTGGTTGATGTACGCTACTGTGGCCATGTTGTCTGTCCTGACTAGTACATGTTGACCCTTCAGCAACGCTCGGAAGCGGTGCAGGGCAAACCGTACTGCGAGCAACTCGAGGCAATTGACATGCAGAAGGCGCTGGGGTCCTGTCCAGGAGCCCGCGGCTGCTTGTCCATTGCACATGGCACCCCAGCCCGTGGCAGAGGCATCCGACAATACGAAACATCCCTGGAAACTCGTTCTAAGGGCACACCGGCCCGTAGAAAGCTGAGGTTCGACCACAGGGTGAGCGTCTGTAAGCAGGCCCAAGTCACTTGGACCCGGAGCGTGCCAGACCGCCATGCCCATCTCGGGACTTGATCGCGAAGCCAGTGCTGAAGCAAATTCATATGAAGCAATCCGACCGCCATTACCGTGGCTGCAGATGCCATATGCCCAAGGAGCCTCTTAAATAACTTCAGTGGAACCGCGCTCTTGCTCTCGATTTGACGGAGGCAAGTCAGCAGTGACTGTGCGCGCTCGCTCGAAAGCTGCGCTGGGCAGAGTTTGCTCTTCTCCCAGTTGACCTGAAGGCCCAGATGGGCTAAGTGTTGGAGCACTAGATCTCTGTGTTCGCACACCTGTGCTCGAGAGTGGCCCAGTATGAGCCAGTCGTCGAGGTAGTTCAGGATGCGAACCCCGTGCTGCCTGAGTGGCGCAAGGGCTGCCTTGACAATCTTGGTGAAGACGCGAGGGGACAGAGATAGCCCGAATGGGAGGACCGCGTACTGATATGCCCGCCCCTCAAAGCAAACCATAGGAACGGTCTGTGTCGAGGAAGGATGGAGACATGGAAGTAGGCGTCCTTCCGGTCGATTGCTGCAAACCAATTGGCTGGACGAACGCATTCATAAAGGCGTTTCACTGTCAACATCCTAAGTGGAAGCCTGTGAAGGGATCGGTTCAGGATGCGCAGGTCCAGGATTGGTCGTAACCCACCGGTTTTCTTGGTTTTCTTGGTACAATGAAGTAGGGGCTGTAGAATCCGGACTTCATCTCGGCTGGAGGGGCAGGCTCGATCACACCCTTCGCCAGCAGGGTGGCAACCTCCGCATGCATGACCATGGTATGGTGGACTCCCCTGAAGCGGGGAGGAGACTGCGCGAACTGAATCGCGTAGCCGAGCCTGATGGTCCTCGCGACCCAGCGGGACAGTCCCGGAAGCTGAAGCCAGGCTCCCAGGAACTGCACCAGCGGGGTCATTCGGACCACAGACATACCCAGGGTGGGGCAGCGAGGCAGCGTTACCGGCCCGGACATGGGAGGCGTAGCGTCCCGGTGTGGGGGCACAGTTAATGGCTGCGTCCTGACAGAGGAGACCAGGGAAGGATGCACCATCAAGAGGGTGGGGGACCTGCAGACATTTTCGGTTGATGGTTGGCGCTTACGTAGACAGGATGCAGTGTTTCAGGACCTCAGACCAGCTCTTTGTCTGTTATGGTGGAGAACAGAAGGGAAGAGCTCTCTCAAAGCAAAGACTGTCTCACTGGATAGTGGACACCATTGTTTTGGCTTACCAGCAGCAAGGTCGACCATGTCCCCTCAAGAACTTTAGGCTTTGTTTGATTATGCACTGCGAGAGAAAGCAAAACTAAAAATCTCTGCCGTGTACGTAATGCGCTATACACATAAACTTGACGCACATTAAGTCTAATAACAAGCACAAATTGTGTTAAATAGAATTTGAAGTAAAATGTATATGTTTTTTCTAGGGCACGTTTAAAGTTTCTTAAATGCCCTAAATTAACTAAGGCCTAATCCTGGAACAGTCTAAGCCCTTTCTGTGAAACCTGGCCTTTAAGAAGTATCTACTGGAAAACGAGTCAAAACTGTAATTAAAATCGGTCCTTTTAGCACTAAAAAACAACATTTGAAACACACATCTGCCATTGTTCGGACAGATGTGTTTCAATACCACCACATACACTAGTCTCCGCATTTACTCTCTAAAGCCTTACAGATAGGATCTAACTTTGCAAACAAACCTTTCTAAAATCACATTCAATCTTCGACACAGCCAGTATCCTTGCAGGTTCTGCACAGCATTGAAAAGATCGCAGTACTTTTTCCTGACATTCTCACTCAGCCTTGAAATTATGTTTAGTCTCATTCCTCCGAACCATTTGAAGAAGATCTTTTAAGATCATTAGTCCTGCCGGTGCGAGGCACATCCTATGTGGTCATGATTATCCTGAGCTCTGGAAGGGGAAAAAGTCCTCGTTTTCATGCATTATCACTAATGTGAAATAATTCAAAGCAGCGTATAAGGTTTTTTCAGACATCCGACCCTATAAATAATCAAGGGCCCATTCAAACCCTCTGAGTAATTACTTGTGTGTGGTGACAGCTGAAGGCAGGAGGAAAATGACAGGCCTCCAACAGGGAGATGTAGTGTAAATTTTATGAGTGACAAAGAAGATTAGCACAACGACTGGCTACATGCTACCCTGACCTCAGTGTGGGCGTGCGGAGAAGGAGGTGAATGGTGATCGCTACATCTGTACATATGTTTGTCCATGATTTACTTCTCGTGACTTTTGTTTTTGAAATTTGAATCTGTTCGAGATGCATCACAACGCCAAGGTCTTCTTTATAAATATTCAGTGGAGCTTTTTAAAGAAAGACTGAATGGTAACACTTTGTAATAAGGACCTATAAGTTAATGCTAGTTATTGCATTAACAAATGCATTGGTCATAGTATGTTAGTTAGAGTATTTATTAACCTTTGTCTACATTAGTTAATTAAAATATAATTGTTCATTGTTAGTTCATGTTAGCACAGGTTCACTAAATAATATTAACAGATACAACTTTTGGTTTTAATAATCTATTAGTAAATGTTGAAATTAATATTACCTATGATTAATTAATGGTTTAGAAGTATTTTTCATCGTTCATCAACTAATGTAGTTTATGGAACGTTATTGTAAAGTGTTCCCGCCCCAGTAATATTTATACTTAGATGAATAAATGCTGTAGAACTATCATTTATTGTTAGTTCATGTTAACTAATTTAATGTTAAATGGGTCATGAAATGAGAATGAGATTTTCTTTGAGCTTTTAACATATAAGAGGTCATCACACTACAAGTAAATCCTGTAAGTTTCACAACTGAAAACATCATTGTTAGTCCAAAAACAGAATGACTCGTTGTGGAATGTGCCTATCTATAAGTGGAATGCCGCCTCTGCAGCTACTTCATCAATGGACACTTCAAATCAACGGATACTTCATCATTGCAACTTTGGCCCCACCCACTGGTGTGTTAGTGAGATGACGAAGAGAGAAGAGCGATACAGGACCACTGGACTAAAAATAATATTACCTTAGGAATATGGTTATTTACTTTTAACAATGTGAATGTCTCAGTTGAACATTATTTATTTGTATTCGGTACATTTCACTGTGAAAGTGAAATGACGTGTGGCATTTAACCCATCCAAGTGCACACACAGTAGTGAACACACACCCAGAGCAGTGGGCAGCCATATTGTTGCGGCGCCAGGGGAGCAGTTAGGGGTTCGGTGCCTTGCTCAAGGATCTCACCTCAGTTGTGGTATTGAGGGTGGAAGAGAGCTCCAACGCTGGTTATTGACTCCAATTCCTGCCAGACCTGAGACTCGAACCCACAACCTTCAGATTACAAGTCCGACTCTCTGACCCAGGGCTCTTGCTTGCCTCAACACACCTGCTGGAGGTCTCTAGTAGGCCTAGTAAGACTTTGATTCGCTGTTTCAGGTGTGTTCAATTGGGGTTGGACTGGAGCTAAACTCTGCAGGACACTGGTCCTACAGGAGCAGGATTGGACACCCCTACCATTAGGCCACAACTGCCCTGTGAATTCTTTAATAAATCAGTCACATTTTGGCGCAGGCTTTGCAATTAGATTTTTACGATATGGACTCGACAGTAATGCGACAACATGTAAGTAACAGTGTTCATTTCTGATATGTAATGATTCATGTACAGTGAAATGTTCTTTGTCTCTGTCAGTAAATCAAACCAATGACTAAACGGTCAACTTCACATTGTTTCTCTTAGTAGGATGAAAATAATCAGCTATTTAAACTGTGATTAAATTATATAGAACGCGTTCAAAGAACGCTATCTTCAATCACTGGAGCTGTCAATCAAACTTGCTGTCAAGTTTATCAATGACTTGAGTTCTGGACTCGCGCCAAAACTCCCGTTATAATCAAAGAATCTCTTATTTACATTGTGTTTGCACTGTTAGTTATGATGAAAGCATTCGTTAGTCTGCAGAATGTTGAAATGACGAGATCACTGCATTCATGAGCTCAACATGTCTGTGATCGGCTACAATGCTCATCACTGCAACCTTTCATGCCACGATCTAAATATAATGCTATAATCAACACTTTTAAAAATTAGTTAACCTTGAGAGCTGTAATAGTAATCGTTACACAATTTCATATACTAAAATCAGGGTAATGTCTTTTATTTCTAAATTATGACAGTTTTTTAAATGTAAAAATCATATTAACTTTGTAGGTGCACCCCAGGAAACATTATAAAACAATGCAGTTCATGACCCCTTTAAAGGCCCAAAGTGGCTTGAAACGCGCAGCATTATTCAATATGTTGACGTAATTTCCACTGAAACAGGAAGACAGGACGGGACATATCTTACAGCTCCTCTCCTTTTTTAAAACAGCCAATATCCTTCAATTTATATTACAGCTCCAGAGCCGTTGAGCTTGGTAAAGCCACCGTTTCCTCTTAATCTTTAACTGTTTCTGCTCCTGATCTCGTCCATAATCGCTTTAAAATACAGCATTCTGTGCAGAATTCAAATGTGTCCGATACATTTTCGTGCATATGATCCGCTCTGGGCTATCGTGTCTCTGGACCAGAGCTGTGGCAGTTTGCGTGACACTAACGTGAAACCAGACGTCATTCGCCCCAATGGAAAGCATATTTACACTCTGAATCGTTCCCCATCCCCTATATATGTGCCATTCACCATGAAAATAGTAAATGTGTGAACAAATGATTGACTGAGCCGCAGCTTCAGCATCTGTTTATAATGTAGGGGGCGGGGTTTCAGAATCTAGAGAGCATTTGATTGGACAAAAAATCTGATGAGAAGCTGAAGTGCAGAGTGATGTCATCAAAATCATTGATCCATATTGGCGGAAGTGAGAGACTAAGTTTTGAATGCTTATATGTTTAAAATGTGAATTTTGCCATTGTTTTGGAGCACACTAGCTAATAGATAACATGACGGCTAACCAAAAAACTTCCATTTTGATTTCATGGGGATTTTAACAACGAAAGCTTATTTTAAAGTGTTACTGACTGAATGTACTGAATCGTTTCAATGACGATCTATGATTACCGACGCCTGAAAATTAGAAACACAAGGTTTTCGCCTCGAACACATGATGAGAAAAGACAACACGGGTTTAATGTGTAAGTGACACTGACAAAGTCATCGCAAAACATCCTTACTGGAGCGTGATAGCTATTTTGCTCCGACATCCACCCTTTTTCAAAGAGCTATTCAATGAGGCCTCCATCTGCAGCGTTACCGCCCAGCCTTCCGAGTGATGTGCCATTGATACTCCTTTGTGCTGCCTTTCCAAAGAAAGCCTTTGTTCGCTCTGTAATTACAGGGGTACTTCTCAACTGTACTTGCGGGGTTTTTTCGCCACTAAAGCACACACACTCTGAATCTGTAGGCAAACGACGGTCAGGGGGCTGTGGCTGGGTTTTGCAGAGTTGATGATGACAACATCGAGCGCATCGGTACAATCCCCAGACACGTTTTGGAAACGACGATCTTGCGGCACGTCCCGCTGTTCCAACAGGCTTTTCGTCGGTTTTTGTCTCGTCTTGTCAAGTGTCTGACATTCTGATTTAATCAACATCCGTGGCTGCCAGTTGAATTAGATCACTATCAAAAATGTGCCCGATCCGCTGTGTCCCTCACTTGTCAGAGACCAACTCATGTGCTCATTTATTTATCACACTCATCCTCCCATGGAGACACCTTGTAGTCCCTCACAGAAACATGAGAGCTATCTGTCCATTACCGCCTGATTTGGATCTGCATGCATGAAGACATTAAGAGGAAAAAGTCATGGTAGCTGGAGAAAATAAAACTAGAGATTGCTACAAAAGAGTCAGGCTTGTTTAAAAAAAAGGCTAAGACTATAATTTCACCAGAGAAGTGGAGCCCTTGAGACCAAGAGGTTTAGTATTTGGGGAAAAAAAAGTCCACATTATAGGTACAGATGAACCTATAATTCTGAAAGTGTTCTGATTTGAAAGTCGACATTTCAAGTGATTCTGTATTGACCGTATGTATAGACAGTCACAACTGAAAAACTAACCAAATGTTGAAATAAACAGGGCTGAAACGAAAAGGTTTATTTTGTGCTAATAACTGAATGGTTATACCACTTACTGTGCAGGAAAAATAATATAAAATAAATCAAATAAAATAGGTATTATTCTATTATGCAAGAATAAAAAATGTTGAAACGAACAGGTTTAAAAATAAATGCATTTATATTGTGCCAATAACTGAATGTTGTAAATTATCCCACTTATTTAAAATGCATTTTTAAAAATGTATTAAATTAAAACAAAATTAAATAAAAAAATTTATAAAATGAATACAATGTAATTTAATTAAATAAAAAATAACAAAATGTATAAAATTAAATACTGATTAGTTGGTATTATTCTGTTATGCAAGGGTTAAAAATAAATATATATTGTAAATAACACATTGTACTTATACATATATAAATAAATATATTAAAATAATTTACCGTTTACTGGTTGTAAATTATCCCACTTTTTTTAGAATAAAAATAAATAAATAAATATATTATATATATGATACAACTGATGAGTTGCAAATATTCTAATATGCAAGAAGAAAAATGCAAGCAACAAATCTATATATGTGTAGGACATAAATCTATATGTAGGAAATCGAATGGCATGATTGACCAATCAAAATTACATATTCAAGAGAGCGGAGTAATAAATAAAGATTTGTAATCAAATGATCACGATTTCACATGTTTATAAAATGTATACTACAACTTGTAAAATCATAAACATCATCATAACAAATACTAAAATAGTATTTTGCACATTAAACCCATATGCTCTTCAGTGAATATATATGACAATAAGGCCTCAGTTAATTCAAAACCATGCCTATTGCATGCAAGCTGAATGTGAGTGGTGCTATGTGAAAAGCTAAAGAAAGATGAAATCTTGCACACGAGAGATATGGACATTTTAAAAGGGATTGGAAAGATGCTATTCATTTCAAAAGTGTTTTTTCATTGCCAGAGGCAAATCAACTAAATGGATGTCAGTCATTCCATTCGGGCACGGCGTGCAGAACGCTTTTCACCAAACCCCACGATTGTGTTTCTCCTCTTCATTCATCTGCAGTTGGCAATATGAGAAAATATGCTGCATGCACATGCAACCCTCGGATGTACGCAATTTATATAAGCACAAGGGGTTTCATATTAAACTGATTGGTCTGTTCTGGAAATGGGGTGAATCGTTCTAGAAGCAATGGGGCAAATCTACCCTGTGCGTTTGTATGCTCCAATAGACCACTTTGAGAATTAAATGTCATATTTTTAATGCTTCCATTACAACTTTGAAATATTTAGCCAGCATACTTTAATGCCGCTCATGTAGAGCATCTAAGCACCGTGTGAAGACACTTCCTGTGCATTTGTTGGGCCACCTGGGATCAAACGGCTTCTTTCTATTGCTATCTATTTAATAATATGGTTTATGATGAGTAAAATATAGGGAGAACCTCATTGTCTCAAGTCATCTTTCTTCAAATGTCTTTCTGCCAACAGTTTTCGATTCGGTTTTGCTTCAGTATGCAGATTTTTGATAATGAGACAAGTGTTGACCCAACACAGTACCAAAATAGTTTTTCATACAAACAATTTTCACTATACAAGTAATTTTCAACCACAGTAAGGAACATCACATTATAGTAACTCTGCCTGAAATAACTAAATGAAATTAAAGCTATACCCTATATTTCTCAACATTGACAATATGCTAATCAAATGTGGAAAATGTTTAACTCAGAACGGACTCTTTGACAACCAAATCATTTCTTCATTAATGCTTTTCGGAGAATGGTTTACTTTCACTTGCAACAAAACTGATATGAAAATACAAGTGCTGGGAATCGATTAAAAAAAAACGAATTAAATCACATTGTTTTCTGTAATAAATCACGATTAATCGCAAGTTTTTAATATTTTTGGAGTTTTTTATATTTTGATATTGTAATAATTTCAGTTACTCTTTTAGCATCTTTTTATGAATGAAGGCCAGTATCACTGATACTAATGTCTCTATGAAACATTAATGACGTTACATTACAGTATAACTGAAAGCTACCAGTTTCAACATTTATTAGGCTTTAAAAAAACAACTTTTCATTTAAGTGAACTTTACATATCTTTACATAAACCCATTATAATAAAGGTAATTTACCCGTGGCCTTCCCTGTTAGACATATACAGTGTTATCAAACACTTTTCTTAACTGCATAACTGCATAACTGCATAACTAATAAATAAAATATAGATTAATCATCATTAAAGCTACACTTTTCGCTGTTCACTTTGTTATTTGATGAACATTAATGACAATGACAAAATGACAAAACTGGCATTTGACAACATTCTTTGTGTTGTTTGTTCAAGAGCGAAAGAGAACTCGATGTGTGCACGAGACTGGCACAAATCTTTCTGTGCGTCGAGTGTGTGTGTGTGTGTGTGCTCCCTATTTTCCTAGGTGGTGAATCAGTATATCGTGTAACGTACATGAATGCGGTCCATATCAGTGTCCTGACTACTGAACTAAGGAGCGGATTGAGACGCAGCCACACAGACAGGACATTGACATACAGCGCGTTCTCTTGTGTCTTGTCGCGCTTAAATGGTTTAAAAGCATTTACATGAATAAGAGCGTGATCGTATAATGTCGTATAACAGACGCTGCGTTAATTGCGTTAAATATTTTCAATGCGTTAAACTGAAAAAACAATTCACCCGCGTTAACATGTTAATTTGCCCAGCACTAGAAAATACATATGGCAAAATATACAGTCAGTCAGTCAGTCAATACTGAAAAATAATCCAGTATCCAACAAAACTGTGGCACTGACATATACAATACAGCTACCGGTAAATCTAAATCCGAAGGATGACTTGTATCATCGTTATACACTCACCTAAAGGATTATTAGGAACACCATACTAATACTGTGTTTGACCCCCTTTTCCTAATAATCCTTTAGGTGAGTGTATATCATCCAGCTCTGAAACATCTCCACACCATGACTATAACGATAATGATATATATATATATATTTTTTTTTTTACATTTCTAAATATAAAAGAATAGCAGAGTCCACATCACAACTAGGCTATAACGACAAGGGAACAGAGAAGCAGTTTTCCAGCTGATAAACGCTAAAAACAGCCAATCAAAATCCATCCTGCTTTAACGAGCATGAGCATTTAAAGCGTCAGACGACAAAACTGCAGTACACGCTTAAAATAAACAGAACAATATCGTGCGTAAAGGCCCGTTCACACCAACAACGCTATCTATAAAGATAATGTTATAATTCTAAAAATCATTCTCAATATTAAAAATAGCAGAGCATTTAAAAAGTGACAGTCGTGCTTAAATATTTTCTGCTGGTGTGGACGCTAATATAGTTATCTTCCTAGTTATCGTTCTTGTTGTGAATGGGCTTTAAGGCATTATAGACTAAAGCAATAATGGCTTACAGTGAATTTATTACAGATGGGGCATTGTTAGGCACGACACGGAGCGGAAATCGCTTTTATAAAACGGTTACCACACGATACAAATATTAAAGCCAAAATATAGGGCTGGGCGATAAAACGGTAAAGATATATAACGTGACACGTAACCGATATCAATAAAAAATCTGTCCGATAAAACATTCGATCATTTTTTTTTCTCCGTCGGAAGAAACCAGAGGTTGCAAAGCAAGTTTGGTTGCACGAACAAAGGGTCTCGCTCTCTGGTAACCTAGCAACGTAGGGAGTGACACACTAACAGCCAATCATGTAACAGTATCAGGTTTGGTTGCGCCATATCATTGTCTCGTGTTGGATTCTTCAGTAACAGAACCGGCGTGGAGTGATAAGTGGAAAATGAGTACAGCAGCGAGCAAGGAAATTGTTGATAAAACAGGAAAACAAGTCAGCTTCGCCATCATGGCAGTTTTTGGGAGTTTATAAGTCTGACCGTAGTCAGACCAAACTTGTTTTACCACCTTAAAGGGATAGTTCAACCAAAAATGAAAATTCTATTTAAATTTTTGGGTGAACTATCCCTTTAAGCCTTGTTTATACTTTCGTCTGGCTCTGCAGCGTGAACCTCCGCTGACTGCGCGCGCGCCTCGTCCGTTTGGGGACGTGTTTATACTCAACGCGCTTGCTGTTGTGCTATTCTTTGAAACGACATGGAGAGGTACTCCGCATCAGTGCCTTATGACAAAGCATCTAAATGCTACCAAGAAATAATGAAGGCACTGCACCTGAAATGTTAAGAGATACTTGTTAAGTGTTCATTGTGATTTTATGTTTACATTTTAATTATTTGAGTGGTTGTGTTGACATTTCTGCCTTTATAACTGAGGGGATTATAATCAGAGGAAGTTTAAAATAAAAATGTTTAAATCTAATATTTTCTCCTGGTCCTTATTTTAAATAGGTCATAAAAATATCAATAATTATCGATATCGACTGATATGAAACACTTATATTGTGATACAGGTCACAACACTGTTTTGAGAATCAAGGGTTCATAAACTTTTGAACGGGGTCATTTTAATAAATTCACCTATTTTTTTGTCTTGTGGACTTTATGTAAACATATTTTATGTAAAATATCTTAATCAGGACAGCACTAAATAAAAAACAATATGCATTTTGTATGATCTCTCTTATTTAGTTAAAATTACTCACATTTTCACAGATACTGCAAGTGGATCACATACTTTTTCTTGCAACTGTATATACACACACACACACACATTCAACATACGATTTCCAAAAATAAATAAAACATTTAAATGAACTGATATTAAGCCGGTAAAGGAAAATAACGGCCCCCCCAAAGTCATAGTGTGCATCCGGCTTTACACAAACAGAGCAAAAAGGGAAACAGAAAGATAAAAAAAGAAAAGGTTGAACGGCATCCAGTGAAAGCTCACAGCGCATAAATTATGTGGAGGACGTGTGTGATGGTGGATGGTGAGAAGGACTTAGATTGAGATGTCCACTTCCAGCTCACTGGTTTGATATTTCTATCACGGACAGCGAAGGAGACCCTGACAGTCAGGCTGTTGGTAGCCAGCTGTTTTCATGCTTTGAGGATTCCGGAATGTGCAGCCAAGTTGAAGGATTGTTAGGAGATTATTAAGCAAAGTGACATGCAGAAAACGTGAATCCAGTGATGGAACGGTTGAAGAGTTTCACATGCAGCAGATCTTTGGCACTCAGTCAGCCATGAGTGTTTCAGCATCAATGCTGCTGTAACATCGCATCTGAGTTAATCAAGAAACATTAACTAAATCCACCGAGAACATGAAAGTTGCAGTTTGAAACAGTTGAAACATACACAGTCCTGTCAGACTGAGATCCAAACATAATCGTTTTCACTTGGAAATGCGAGATGTAAATGTAATACGAGTAGTAAAACTGTTTGGCACCGGGTAAGCTACTAGGCCCTGTTTACACCTGGTATTAAGATTCAGGGTTGCTGCAGGTTTCACCCAGTCAAATTTAAGACTTTTTGAGACCTTTTTAAGACCATTATGAATTAAATTTAAGACCTATAAAAGGAAATGCAGTCACAAAATTACTTGCAAAGTAAATTAATTTATTCAAATTGAACAAATCGATAAATTTGCACTTCCTCATAGCTTAATCCCACCAGTATTTCACGTCATTGTTTTGGTGATTTTTGAGATCAAAATGACTGAATTTGTGGTGGTAATTTCCAGAAATTTGCATTTGTTTTTCATTATTAGGATACCACATTTACTATATGATGTATTATGTTAGATGCACAATAGTCACACATGACAATAGAACAAACAAAATACATAAATCTTGTTTATTTTGGTTTAGGAATAATGCAGAATCTCAAAAAAATGCATGTTGATTTTTTTGTTGTATTTAGTAATCGCAGAAACATGAAAAACTGGAGGACTATCAGCTGAAGAATAAAATCTGTTTTATGTGTCTGTGGTACAATCTGAGAGAGACTCCAATAACACGAAAGCTGAAGCACGATTGGCTGCAATATAAGCTGCATGTTGGTCTCATTTGTAGTCATAATGCAGCAAATTATATTTAGACTAGCGAAAGAAAGAACTACCATGGAATACAATTTTAAAAAACATTCTAAAGTGCTGCAGGATTTCAATGAGCATTAGAAGTAGCGTTACATGGACGTAGGAAAATTAAGACCGGTTTAAAATTATTTAAGACCTAAAAAACAGAATTTAAGACTTTTTAGGGCTTAAAATTTAGATTTTGAAATTCTAGACTTTTTAAGACCCCGTGGAAACCCTGGAATCACAAGTGGACGATGCTAAATACAGGTGTAAACAGGGTTTAAAATGTTTAAACTTTGCCGGCTGGAGACCCAAATTTGGTTTGAAGATGAAAAACGTACCAAGCACAATGTTCTCTCACCATTCCTGATTTCTAACACACACTCACAGTGTTCGGCTAGTCTTGCAGCTGTCAGAGTAGAAACAAATACACTGCTCTCCGCATGTTAAATTGCGCAAGCTTATTTTGTCCATTAGATTGAATGATCTAATAGACCCTCCCCTTGAAGAAATCAGGACAGAAACGGTTGAAAGTGGACAAAAGAGACGGATTAAAGCACCTGGGCCCATATTCATGAAAAGTCTTAATGCAAAGAGTAGATCCTAGTGACAACATTCTAAGAAAATTCGTAGAAAAGTGGGCGTTTCCTCTTAAAGTTAAAGAAAGTAATTCAGAAAGCAACCCTTAAAAGAGGTCCTAAGGTCCAAGTGTTAGGAGTACGGACAAGGACTTTTAAGAGGCTTAAGAGTTTCTTTAGCAGAGAAAATGAACGAAACTCGAAGAGGGAGAAGAAATGTGTTGGATACAATGCATGAGTGAGTTAACATGACACTACACATTAGAACATGCTAACATCTCTGACACAGCGCAGGAATGCCATATAACTGATGTTATAACATATAACATCAAATAACTGCAGCCTTGGTGAGAAGACATTTTAGTGCACTAACAGTAGTTTTGAGTGTTAAACTACCTTTGTTGAAATAAATGTTTTATATTGCTCAGTTATATCACCAACATAACATCCAACAAACAAATATTTCTTACTCAAAAACACACATGCAAAAAAAAATAATAATAATTTCAACATTTACTCTCCCAAACGGTCCCATGCAAAGCATGCTGGCAAATTAGAAGACCACTGTCCAGTTTCAGATGTCAACAAAACAATCCGATCCATGCAGTCCCGACACAAATGGATTAAGTTAAGTCCCATATTACAAATTTATGTGAACTGCAGGGGCCAGTTGCATAAACATATCCATCAAGTCAAGGCTGTGTCTTAAAAACTGTCTGACCAACTAGCAAAAGGCTAATCAGTCTTACTTTTCAGTTTCAAATTAAACCAATCTACCTTTTTATGCAACTGGCTTAAAAGAGTTAGGACCAGTCTTGAAGAAAAGAATCTGATGACTAACTTGTAAAACTGGTCTAATTAAATAGCAAATGCACTTGCGCTCATCTGTTCGCCCATGGGCTGCTGGTCGGAAAACGAGGTGTGTTCAGGAGCATTGTTGGCGTGTTGCTATTATGAGGAACTGAAAACGAATGAGCCACTGACCAACAAAAACCTGGGGCCCGTTCTTCGTACCTCGCTTAATACATCTGAGATGATTTGACAGATCCCAGATCTTTTAATCGTGATAACTGATGTCTGGCTAATTTGGTTCTTCAAACGAATTTGCGGATTGGATTTAAATATCTGGATTAAATGATCTAAGATCACTGCGCGTTCTTGTTTTCCCTGAAGAGGGCAGATGCATCGATACTCGAAACCATGATCAGCAATGCAGTGATTGGCTGGCGTCAAGAGAGCAACGTAATGACATCATATAATTAAAAAAGCCACCTGGCAAAAAACTTGGCAAATTACACACAAAAAAAAAACCCACGAATATCTGGACCTTTATAAGGAAACAGCTAAACGACCAAACCAACATAAAAGTTATAATAGATCAATGATAAATGTTTTTTTTTACATGATTACCAATTATTTATATTTTCGATTTTATACAGTATTTGTACACCCTTTACATTTTTATTTCAATGTTGTAATTCAATTTGAAGCAGATTTGTAATGTGACAGTAATAAAGTTTCTTAAGGGTCAAGATCAAATTCTCTGCATCTCCTGCGCTGCATCAAGCCATCCCATAATATCCGTCATCACTTAAATTAATGCACGGCTCAGATTAACTGCACAACATGTGTGCAAACTTCCAATAAAATTATAAAGTAATTATTCCATCACAAATAAATCGCTCAATCAAGTGGCTGTGTCTATAGTATTATACACAACATTATATTATATACATTCTCATATACAATTTAAAATTTGTGTATTATTATTATTATTTAAAATGATTATTATTGCCCCTGGTTCAGTAATGAACTCTTGTAATAAAGTAGAAGTGGCTGGGACAGATTTTAAGTATCACCTCAAGATGCAATCTAACCCTGTTTACATGAAATAAGCCTGCTCGCGAGCAGTTTTAAGCTAACAGACCTGTTGCTATGACAGCAAGTCCAGGATGAGAGTCGAAGAACCAAACAATCCAAGATCATGCCAAATCGTCAACAATCAAATCCGGCTAACTGAGTTAGCGAGGTACGAAGAACGGCCCCCTGGTCTAAAGTCAATAGCGCAGAATTATACCACATTAATATTAAACTCTAACAAGTCATTTTAACTTTCTAAAAAACATAAAATAATTAATTTCAACATTTTCTCTCTTGATCCAGTCCTGTGCAAAGCATGTCGGGAATTAGAAATCCCCTGGCCATTTCAGTAAATGCAGCTAAAAGGATTAATATAGTCACATAGGACTTCCATTGCACAAATGTAAGTGGATTGAAAACAAACAAATATGGTTCTAACAGGACAACAAATATGCATTTATAAAGTACTTTGTGCTTTGAGGATAAAATAAATCACTAGATTTGCCAAAATTTGACATAAAAATATATATATATTTTTTTTTTAAACCATCATGCCATTATTAAAATAATTTCCATACTAGAGTGGTATAATACTGTATATCTCGCACAGCCCTGCCCCCAAATGCCACATAGGAGCAATATGAAATGTGACTGATCACTTTAAACTGCCAGTCAAACTGCTCGTTCGGTCTAAGTTTTCGGGTTTTGACTGAGGCAGTATGTACCAAAACAACTTATGATGACTAGTCAAAGCTCTGGCTATATGAAACTAAATATTCATTATTGCAACAAGTAACATATTCAAGTTGGGGGAAAAATATATGGAAGTAGCCAAAACAATTAAACAAATCTGCCTCACTTTTACTCAATCAATACGATGTATGCTCGATTTATGCCCTGAAAACTAAAATAACTTCACCGGAGAGCTGTCGCTTGGCCTGCCTTCAAGTGCAACTGAGAAATTCCTGAATTTGTGGTGGTAATTTACAGAAAATAGCATTTTTTTTCATAATTAGGATACCACATTTACCATATTATGTATTATGTTAGATGCACAATAGTCACACATGACAATAGAACAAACAAAATACATAAATCTTGTTTTTAGTAATCACAGAGACATGAAAAACTGGAGGACTATCAGCTGAAGAATAAAATCAGGTTTATGTGTCTGCAGTGTTAATTTTGACAGCATATCTTGATTTAGTTTTAGTCATAGTCTTTTGACTAAAATGCCATTTAGTTTTAGTCATACTTTAGACACCTGAATTGTTTTTAGTTTTAGTCTAGTTTTAGTCTACTAAATATCATAAGATTTTAGTTGACTAAATCTACAGTAGATTTAGTCTTCTAAAGTCTAATGAGTTTAGTTAAATTGTAATACATTAAGCATTTAAGCCTTACATAACCGACTGTCACTTGAACTGACATTTTGACATCATTTTGTTTTTGACATTAAAAATACACGAAAGAGCTCAATTCACTTTTTTGTTTGTTTTTAAAAACATCTATATAGTTTTTATAATTTTGTATTTCTGTTTAAGTTAGTATATCATGTTAAGCTAAAGCTTCAAATAAGTTTGTTTATTTATTTTTTTTAATTTCAGTTAACATTTATTTAATTTCAAGTAACAAAGATTTTTAAAAATGGTTTTAGTTAACTAACTTTATTGAATATGTGTCAAATACTGGTCTTTCCTCCTGACTATGAATTAAATGGGAATTAAATTAAATACAGTTTATTGTGTAAGCAAAAACGAATATATAATGCGTGACTTAATTATAAACCAGCAGGAAATACACCGGGACTTTTATTTTGAAATCTCGCCTTACTATTGCAGTTGTAGGAGCTCATTCAAGTTCAGAGATGAGGAGATCAAATATGCATTGTTAGAACCGTCTAAAACACATTACTATATAAACATTGTAAAGTAAACATTGTCATTATTCATCAGCATTAGTTCATAAACACTTGCCTGGCATAAATGTGTGTTATTCATTGATTGTGAGCCGCTCTGGAGTGCTGTACTGGGGATGTGTGAGCCGTGTTCTCCAGCGGTTAGATCAGCTCAACTCAAATGTGCGCATCCATTACACACGACATCAGTTCTGACTGGATCGTCCTTCTCTAACATTTTCGTCTCGTTTTTATTTGTTGACGAAAATGACAGTTGATTTTCGTTATAGTTTTTGTCATCCATCATTTTGATTTAGTTATCGTCTCGTTTTCGTCAGTGAAAAAAGGTTGTTGACGAAAATTATTTTTCTGTGGTTTTCTGTTTCAGTGTGTCTGTGGTACAATCAGAGAGAGACTCCAATAACACAAAAGCTGATTGGCTGCAATATAAGCTGCATGTGGGTCTCATTTGTAGTCGTAATACAGTGAATTATATTTGAACTAGCGAAAGAAAGAATTACCAATAAAATAAAATAAACTTTCTAAAGTGCTGCAGGATTTCAATGAGCATTGTGAAAGTGCAACTGAAAGTGAGAAATTCCTACTTCTGAGTTGGGAATTCCTTATTACAACACGTCACACAATCAAGTCGGAAATAGAACACAGTGTAAACAAAGCACAACGGACAACCTGTAAAACATAAAATGGACGACCTGTAAAACAAAAACAACCTGTTGACATACGATTTCATACCTGGAAATTCCGCTCCACTTCCCGGTCGACCTGCAAGGAAGCTGATCCCTCAAATGTACGCGTTACACCGACCGATTGATACCACTGTCGGTTCAACAGGTCAGCCTGGTTAAGGAGAAAATTAAATGTACATATTTACAGCTTAAGAAACATATTTTTATATATACACACACACACACACACACACACACACACATATATATATATTAGGGGTGGCACGGTACATGAAAAAAAAAACGAACCGTTCGGTTCGCTTGTCTCGGTTCGGAGTGTGTGCGTCGCACGGTTTCGACGCATGCGCAATGTATCCTCGTGCCCGTATGTTACCTCAGACAATGGGTGTCCTTTTCGCGCAAAATAAGAGGTGTGTGTGTGTGGACATACAGTAAAATAAAGTAAAAGTGGAGTGCTGCAGGTCACGTCACGTGTAGAAATGCAAGTGGGAGAGATAAGGAAGGCTGCCCGGAGTTGGAGGATGCGCCAGCGTATAGCAGGCAGGGCAGATGCAGTCGGTATGGAGAGCGGGAGCCGCGCGCATTCACACACTGGCAGTGTTTGTCTCGCGCAGCTGAACCACGGCTCTTGCAAATACAGAAAAAAATATTGTCCATTCTGTCACATTTTCCGGTGTTCTCCTCCGACCCCTGTCTGTCTCATGCTTTGATTTATGATAGGCAGCATATATTTGCAGCAAATGTGACCGTGTTCCCCTCTGTCTCATACACACATTCATATAACATGTTGTCTATAAGTAGTTCACATGATAAATGTAACATTTAAAAGTTAAGATGCTTCTAGTTTTAATCATTTAAACATGCCTTTGAAGTTTGGGCAAAAACTTCTGGCCGTGTTGAGTTTTCGTGTATTTTTTTTTTCTTTTCACAGCGCTGGATGTCATATGGTGATTGTGAAACACACGGAACACTTCATGGTGAAATTGGTTAATCAGGTCAGCTGAATTAAAGCCACAGTGCATTGTTCTGATCAAAATTGACATGATTAACATGAAAAATGTTACGCCAATGTGTCGGACTCGGTAGACAGCCAGTTAGGAAACAACTTCTACATGAAATAATTTTTTAATACTGTATCCTAAATTGTGGATGATTAAGCTATATATCATATGCTGAAGTAAATTTCTGGAGTGTTGACGATTAAAAAAAAACAACAAGAACCGTACAGAACCGAAAACCGTGATACGAACCGAACCGTGGGTTTTGTGAACCGTGCCACCCCTAATATATATATATATACATACACATATCATATCATATTCTGTCTTTTTTAAGGATTTTAGACTAAAGATGTGTGTAATTTTTCTGTGATCAGAACACGACAGTATTTAAATAACAATTTTGTAGTGCTCATGTAAAAATTATGTGTGCCATGGGTATTGCTTGTTTGGTATTTGATGTTTTTGAGTCTCAAAGATTGAAAGCTTTGCTTCTTAGAGTCCTAAAAACTTCAACACAGCTCTTTGAAATCAGTAAATATGGCTTTATGCTTCATATGCAAGATAATCACATTGTGGCTGGCCTACAAAGGTACAACATAATATGAATATATAATATGCTGTCATCAATTAGTTTTGGAGGAATTCCAGATACACAAAACAGTGTGATCACAATGTCTCTTTCATAAACATGCTCTGGTCAAATATTCTTCTGTTCTGACACTTAAAACTTAGATTTATTTGTAATTTTCAAGCTCAGTCAAACTGGATGGGATATTTTAGGTGAGCGTGACAAAACAACTGACACAAGAAAACATCACAAACACATTGCTAATACTTACAGGTGTTTGTGCTGTTGATTCCCTCCAAAATGATGTCACTTCCTGTAGAAGGATGTCACTAAAGAAATGGATTTGAATTTAAAGTGATGCTACACATCATTCACATGATGGAAAGTGATGTTGACAAAGGCACATTTATTACGAATTAAAACATTTTTCCCAAGAAAAAATGGTTTAAATTAGATTAAAAAATACATAAATACCTGGAATATTTCATAAGTTTTCTTCATCAGAAGTGTATAGCCCCTGGGCACGAGTCAAAAATAGCAGATATCTGAAACCAAAGTAGGAAAATTATTTTAAATTATGTTCACTTAATAGTGTTATGAGAAAACTAATATAATATCCATCTTTGAAAATTGTTAGATTAAATATATTAAGAAATCAATTAAAATTGTGGTGAAGTAAATACAGCAGATATTTTGTACTGTCTGTATCCAATAAGTTAGTTCAAGTATTAAAAAATATTAAACATATTCTACATGTGTACTCAAATCCAGCAATGCAAAATAAAAGCTCTTAGCATATATTACTTATTTTTTGTTATATTTATAGTATGTTAGTATATAGTGATATTTTGCAATTTATCCCCAAAAAAATATTTTTATTTTTTTGCAATGCAGGTATTCCCAGCATGCACTAGGGTATGAATAATGAATGTCACAGTTTGCATTGTTACTTTTATTGATATTTTTGTCAAGTTTGGTAACTTGTATTGCAACATATAATTCATTTTCTACATAGAATGATACGTTTTTGGCCAAAAAATACCCATTGGTTATCCTGTTGTGTCAACCCTCTGGTGCTCTTCGTTTAGGCAGGGGTTGCATTGGTCGTCTTCCCGGTCATAAGTGACCGGACACCTAAAAATTAAACTTCCTCCACCCCAGTAAAACCAATGCAATTTATTTCAATAATATTTTTTCTTTTTAATTTTGTATTTTGAGATGATTTGATGGTATTTTTTAATATTTATGCAATAATTATGATCTATTTTTGCCATTAAAATTATTAAAAAAAAAATTTTTTGTAATTTATTTGTATCTTTATCATTGCAGTATTTCAGGTTAAAATAGAGACTAGGCCTTCAAAATATATTTTTTGAAGGCAGATTAGCGCCCTCTTTTGGAATTATTTAAGAAATCATACAACCATGGGTGTAATCACTAGAGGTCTCTATGGAGAGGCTTGAGAATTCCCTAGTTCTCTTTTGAACAGATTTATTTATTTATTTATTTTTTTGATGGATTTGAATATATATTTAAAAAATCTCAAATACTATTTATTATAAAGTTTTAGATATTTTTTTGTTTGTTAGAAATATAGATTTTTTTTTCTGTGAATTTGTGTTTTTGCAGATTTCCCATTCATTTCCTATGGTGGTCATATTTGACCGAAGAGCACACATGGGAGTATTTTTTTTACGACATAGGTTCAGTTTTTCATAGGTGTGTGTGTGTGTGTGTGTGTGTGTGTGTGTGTGTGTGTGTGTGTGTGTGTGTGTGTGTGTGTGTGTGTGTGTGTGTGTGTGTGTGTGTGTGTGAATGGATGTGTCAATATCACACTCTTGATGTTTTAGAGTGTCACCCCTTTACTGCTGTGTACTTTTTTTCAGCATTATGGCCGATTTGTAGATTGTACACACACACACATTCAGAGAATTTTTGTGTTTTTGCCGATTTCCCATTCATGTCCTATGATCGGTCATTTATGACTGAAGACAATGAACGCTACTTTCTTTTTTTTACGACCAATTAGCATGCTCGAATCATGACCCCCTTTTTTTTGTGTTTACATACCTAATGCTAGAAAAGTCACCAAGTTTCATATCATTCCAATGAAGCAGTGATTTTTAAAATTTCAAAACAGAAAATTTTCCGGTCAGAAATGACCGAAGAGCACCAAAGGGTTAAAGTTGAGACCACCTAGTATGACGATTTAACATTTTAATGTTTTCTATTTAAATGTTTATAGTTTTTTCTTTACATGCTATTGCAATTTTTATTTTATTTTTATTAAAAAAAATTGACATTGACGAGCGCTGTTAGACCACTGAGGCAAACCATAATAAAAATGTAACTTTAAAAACTTTTTGTCATCCTGATCCTAACATAATGAAGTGCAGCAGAGCAGTGCAAAAATGTCAAATATTGGCAGGGACAATTTGGCCATTTCTGATTATTGGGGGGGACTCAATGTTTAAGGTGGTTACGGCCCTGTTATACACAATGTGATTGGCCTGACTAGAGTTTGTTTTTTTTATGCTTGCAAGCCAACGGAGAGTTGCTAGACAACCCTGGCTCCAAATTACATTTGCTGCCGCTAGGGTGCGATTTCTAGGCTAACTTTATTCAATATTATGTTTAAAGGATTTTACATAATATTACTGCATGCAAAAGAAACACTACCGCTCATTATGCGGGCTTTTATGTTCCTTTGTCCTCTCAGGTGATATCCATCATTATTCATTAGCTATCAAGCCTCCTTGCATACAGGCTTTGTGAAGAAAAACTGTCTTACAAATTTTAAATCAGTGTATTGCTTTATGTAAATGAGTAGGTTCAATGATTCTCACATCAGTTTAAAGCAAAAACTCTAGGCAACAACACCCATTAGTCAAAAGTCTTGTGGACACATATCTATTGTGTGTTTTGAGGCCTTCATTTTAAAACAATTTTTTGTGTTTTCTCAAACAACATGCATTAACATTCTCTCAAAAATACAAGCATGTACATACATGTTGCTCACATATTATTGTAGCCCAGTTTGTGCTGAATACAGTGTAATTACACTTTTGCCATTAATGTGTTTATAAGCAACTGAAAAAAACACAAATGTCAGAGCATGTCAAAACTTCTAAAGGTCCCCAAAACAGCTCAGACTCCTAGGAGTTAAGGTAAAATATAGCCGTCATTGTTAGAATTAGAATCAAATACTGGAAAATAAGAGAGTATCATCTAAAAATGTAGCCCTAACAAAACTTTTACTGTCTCACTCTGTGTTTACTGTATACCATAAACTCTACAAAACTTTATTAGCCAAGACCTCTTATAAAGATAAATGCAGGCCACATGAAAGGCATAAGCCCCTGCTTTTTTATTATATTCTGAACATACACATGGCCTTTCAGTGTGACTCTTGCAATGTAAGCTGTTTCCAACATGCACACAACAAAACTTTATTTACCCTTTGAAAGCAATAGGCAAAATGTGGCGACCTCGTGCGCGTGACCTCAGAGAGCGAGAGGGTTACTAAACCACACGCTGCAGATGTGCATTGCATCAAATTCGCTTTAATAACTGTTCTCGTCACCTTTTGCACTGAAGAAAGGGAGGGAAAACAATATCTATTTGGAGGAAGCTTGCATTTATCTTTGAACGAGACTTTGCAACCACACTACACATCAAGTCCCTTTGAAAAGATGAAAAAAAAGGTTTTTGGAAGAAATGTAACCTGCAGTGCTGCTCAGTCTTCTAAGAAGCATTAGCTGTATGGTTTGTTTACCCGTGTGTGCACTTATGAATCCCACGGGTGCCGCAGCCTGTGTCTAACTCACCCTGAGGGCCTGCGAGTATTTTTCACAACAAAATGAAATTTTATGGCATGCGAGATTAGCCGACACTAATGCAAGGTCAAAAATAATAGAATCAATAGGTAGGTCTGACCGTGTTAACATTTACAGAAAATTACAGGCTGAAAAGCGCTGTCTAAAACAGAATGAAACGAGTCTCCGCTGAATTCATATTGATGCCTTTTCATTATTTCTCATAATTTGACTTTTTTGTGCACTGTGGCGGTCAGCGATCGTGGTTTATCACCCTTTGTGTGCGTACAAGTGTGTGTGAAAGCGATTTGAGAAAAAGACTGTAATGTGCTGTAGGGTCAATGTACCGCTGTCAGCTTCAAATGACTACTCGCAACCAATCAGAATGTGTCGTCTTAATTGATCAATGATACTAACGCTGTTAAGATGTATCATGTGACCTTGATCTATGAGCTGTGCTGATGCTTTTCAAACCAGTGCGGCAGAATAAAACCAACACTGAAGCTTTGTAATGGGGAGATACCCCAATCCCTATGACCAGAAGTAAAAGAGCAAGATTTTCCTGTTCAATAGAACATTTTATATAAAATGCAAAAACAAATGCTTGAAATAAAGAAATTCCCTAGACAATTAAGCTTTCTATTTCTTAAAACTGCAATAGTTAACTACAGTAACTAGATTAGACAGCCGGACGGACGGACGGAGAAATATACAACTATAGAACGATAGAATGACAGAACGATAGATAGAATGACAAACGATAGATAGAATGACAGAATGATAGATAGAATGACAGAACGATAGAATGACAAAACGATAGAATGACAGAACGATAGAAAGAACAATAGAACGATAGATAGAACAATAGAACGATAGATAGAACGATACAACGATAGAACAATAGAACGATAGAACGATAGATAGAACGATAGATAGATAGAACGATAGATAGATAGAACGATAGATAGAATGACAGAATGATCGATAGATAGAATGACAGAACGATAGATAGAATGACAGAATGATCGATAGATAGAATGACAGAACGATAGATAGAATGACAGAACGATAGATAGAATGTGGCAGAACGATAGACAGATAGATCGACAGACAGACAGACAGACAGACAGACAGACAGACAGACAGACAGACAGATAGATAGATAGATAGATAGATAGATAGATAGATAGATAGATAGATAGATAGATAGATAGATAGATAGATAGATAGATAGATAGATAGATAGATAGATAGATAGATAGATAGATAGATAGATAGATAGATAGAATGCCAGAACGATAGATAGAATGCCAGAACGATAGATATAATGCCAGAACGATAGATATAATGCCAGAACGATAGAATGACAGAACGATAGATAGATAGAACGATAGATAGATAGAACGATCGATAGATAGAATGATCAATAGGTAGAATGATCAATAGATAGAACGACAGAATGATCGATAGATAGAACGATAGATAGAATGACAGAACAATAGATAGAATAACAGAACGATAGATAGAACGATCGATAGATAGAAAGATCAATAGATAGAACAATCAATAGATAGAACGACAGATAGAATGACAGAACGATAGATAGATAGAACGATAGATAGATAGAATGATCAATAGATAGAATGACAGAACGATAGATAGATAGATAGATAGATAGATAGATAGATAGATAGATAGATAGATAGATAGATAGATAGATAGATAGATAGATAGATAGATAGATAGATAGATAGATAGATAGATAGATAGATAGATAGATAGATAGATAGATAGATAGATAGATAGATAGATAGATAGATAGATAGATAGATAGATAGATAGATAGATAGATAGATAGATAGATAGATAGATAGATAGAACGATAGATAGAATGACAGAATGATCGATAGATAGAACGATAGATAGATAGAACGATCGATAGATAGAATGATCAATAGGTAGAATGATCAATAGATAGAACGACAGAATGATCGATAGATAGAACGATAGATAGAATGACAGAACAATAGATAGAATAACAGAACGATAGATAGAACGATCGATAGATAGAAAGATCAATAGATAGAACAATCAATAGATAGAACGACAGATAGAATGACAGAACGATAGATAGATAGAACGATAGATAGATAGAATGATCAATAGATAGAATGACAGAACGATAGATAGATAGATAGATAGATAGATAGATAGATAGATAGATAGATAGATAGATAGATAGATAGATAGATAGATAGATAGATAGATAGATAGATAGATAGATAGATAGATAGATAGATAGATAGATAGATAGATAGATAGATAGATAGATAGATAGATAGATAGATAGATAGATAGATAGATAGATAGATAGATAGATAGATAGATAGATAGATAGATAGATAGATAGATAGATAGATAGATAGATAGAATGCCAGAACAATAGATAGAATGCCAGAACGATAGATAGATAGAACGATCGATAGATAGAATGATCAATAGGTAGAATGATCAATAGATAGAACGACAGAATGATCGATAGATAGAACGATAGATAGAATGACAGTACAATAGATAGAATAACAGAACGATAGATAGATAGAACGATCGATAGATAGATAGAACGATCAATAGAAAGAACGACAGATAGAATGACAGAACGATAGATAGATGGATGGATGGATGGATGGATGGATGGATGGATGGATGGATGGATGGATGGATGGATGGATGGATGGATGGATGGATGGATGGATGGATGGATGGATGGATGGATGGATGGATGGATGGATGGATAGATAGAACGACAGAACAATAGATAGAATGACAGATAGATCGAATGATAGAACGACAGACAGACAGACAGACAGACAGACAGACAGACAGACAGACAGACAGACAGACAGACAGACAGATAGATAGATAGATAGATAGATAGATAGATAGATAGATAGATAGATAGATAGATAGATAGATAGATAGATAGATAGATAGATAGATAGATAGATAGATAGATAGATAGATAGATAGATAGATAGATAGATAGATAGATGAGGGGATTGTTTTGTGTAAAGCTGCTTTGAAACAATATGTACTGTGAAAAGCTCTGTGCAAATAACTGATACGATTTCAAATACATTTGATTATTAAATTACCATTAAAAAAAACTCCATCATTCCCTCGTTTCCTCATAAATAACTTATCTCAAGTGGTCTGAGTAATTATGTCTTTGGTCCCAAATATTAATTCTCTGTATTCTTAACATCTTTAAGAAACGAAATGGAAGATTTCTAATAATGTGTGAGCAGTGATCAGTCACAGCGGCGGCGGAGGAGAAGCGCTTCAGAGGCGTGTTTGTACATTCAGAAGGATTACAGCAAAGAAGCACCAAAGCCAAACAGCACCAGCTTCAACAACCTAGTGTTCCTTGATCCTAGTTTTACAGCTCTCATGTACAATGTCAATATGAGCTCGCGACTCACGGGTGAGTGTTGTGGGCAAAGCGTCTGCTCGGATCCATTGTCACTCTCCCCCTGAAATGAAAATAACAGTTATGAATGAGCTTCTGTCGGCTGCCATTGTTCCATCAAGTGTTTTTATTGCTGTCATTATAGTTTAACATCGCACTGTTAATTCTGTTAATTAAAAAGCTGATTGCTTTTGCCAGTCTGTGATCTCCATTTGGTGAGTCCATATGGTAGAAGATTACTTGTTGTAAATTTCAATGAAGTCGTATCAGAGCTCGGATACATATAATCAAGCAGTACAAGTCCTGAAATTAAGCCTATAAAACCTCAATTATATATTCCTTTGCATTCGTTTTGTATACCTCCATTTCGCAGAATATCTAACGGTTGTGCTAGGCAATTTAGGGAGGATGTGAAGCCTGATGATGTTTCATGTACCTGAGATGCTGAAAACACACATTCAGGTTAACACGTTTAAAAATGTGCAATTTACCATATTTATGTCATATCCAGGTGTGCGCTATAAGTTAACAAGGTAAATACACAAGCCTAGCCGTGCTAATAAAATTAAATGGGACGATACAATGAGGTGCTGTCTGTATTTCAGGAATCGAATGCAAAGGCTACACTCAAAAAAAAAAGGTTCTATATGGCACCAAAAATGGTTCTTGGCTCGTAATCATAGGGGAACCTTTTTTAGTGCTATATAGCACCAATTTTGGTGCTTCAGTGGTTCTTCAGCGGTTCTTCAGAGGTGCTATATAGCACCTTAGTCAAAGAACCGGTTAAGAACATCTGAAGAACCGCTGAAGAACCACTGAAGCACCAAAATTGGCTCTATATAGCACTAAAAAAGGTTCCCCTATGATTACGAGCCAAGAACCATTTTTGGTGCCATATAGAACCTTTTTTTTTTAGAGTGTACTGTAGAATTTACAGTAAAGTTGGCATTTTGTATTATGCCGTAATATAATAGAGGGCAGGACCATTGAGATTTGATTGGATTGTAAAAAGTAGCCATTGATATCATCTTAATGCTTCAGGCTTTTTGGAAATTGTAAATATGAAGCAATGTGCATGCAAGTCTATGGATGCACTGGACAATTTGGTATTACTTTCTCTCTTTTTCACATTCTGACCAAAATAAAACGATCTGGCACTATAGCAGTGTTAATTTTGACAGCAAATATTGATTTAGTTTTAGTCATAGTCTTTTGACTAAAATGCCATTTAGCTTTAGTCATATTTTAGTCACCTGAATTTTTTTTAGTTTTAGTCGACTAAATATCATACGATTTTAGTCGACTAAAGGGTCCTGCACACTGTGCGATTTTTCTAAATCCTCTGCGAATGTTGCTTGTCAGACTGTACGAACATGATCCCCGATGCAATACATGTCACACTGTAGGATCTCAGTTTTCTTTATGTCAGACTGTACGACAGTCAGACGCGAAAAACGGACGCAAGCAAGAGACTCGTACGGTCTGAGTTTTACGTCATCAATCCGTGACACGTTCGGTAACGGTGAGCCGCATCCACAGACACAATGGTAGCGTTCAGCAAACAACAAAAACAAGCGGTGGCATTTTTCATTCACCTGACTCTTTTCGACATGTTCCCTGTTGTGATTTGATGTTGTCGCACGAAATGCGTCATCAGGTTCTGCGCTCCTATTGGTTCTTGATTTGACGGTCGTCCTAGGAGAAGTCACACTGCAGGATTGCGCCTCAAATCTTCTGACACTGCCAGAATTTTTTCCGCGGTAAAATTTGATCGCAACGGTCATTAATCGGTTGTTGGTGCACATGTCAAACTAAGGATCAAAGACTTCAGATTTTAGCCTAGGATCAGAGAAATCTTATAGGATTTCAAAATTTGTCTCAGACGGCCAAATCATGGACACAATCGCACAGTGTGCACCCGGCTTAACTCTACAGTAGATTTAGTCTCCTAAAATCTAATGGGGTTTAGTTAAATTGTAATACATTAAGCATTTAAGCATTACATAATCGACTGTCACTTGAACTGACATTTTGACATCATTTTGTTTTTGACATTAAAAATACATGAAAGAGCTCAATTCACTTTTTTGTCTGTTTTTTAAAAACAACTATATAGTTTCTATAACTTTGTATTTCTGTTTCTGTCAGTAGGCCATATCAGGTTAATCTAAAGCTTCAAATAAGTTTTTTTATTTATTTTTTTATTTTATTTCAGTTAACATTTATTTAATGTCAAGTAATGAAGTTTTTTTAAATGGTTTTAGTTAACTATTATAACCTGATACTTTATTGAATATGTAATAACATATACTATGTACAAAAAAAATCAGATGAGCCCAGAATATGAACGCAACGCGTTTAATTACACGTTAAGCGTTTTCCTCCCATAGAAAACCATTATTAAAAAAAACGCTAAACGTGGCTTAATGTACTAAGACAGTGTTATTAAGAGACCAAAATCAGGAAACATAACAAAAATACTGTTCGATAGAACTGCTTGTGATTGGTTTGTTACCACAGTTATCTGCGTATCTGTGTTAACCACAGGACTCTGCTTGAGATCCTTTCCATTTAAACTGGTTTCATCTCTTAAGCCTAAGTAGTGAATGTTTTATGAGCAGTGTGATAACCATATTCATATTCATATTCATATGTAGTGTCACGCAGAGCTGAACCGTAACCAACACAATGTCTCATTCACTAACTGTGCGTACGCACTGATTTGCGAGTGAAACCTGCACGTAAGAACGTTTTCACAAACCACAATATAAAAAAAAAATTCACATACTAGGATTGGTCCTATAAACTTGCTTAGATGAAATTGTATAGATACAATTTTCATCTTACACATATTTCATCATTAGCCTATAGACAGACACACATTCACTGTATATATACAGTAAATGAGTATGAAAAGGTACGTGAATCACAGCTCAAGCTGCGAGTTTCTGCATAAAGATGCAGATTTGTGTTATGTACAGCTGGCTAATCAGAGGTCTGTAATCTGGGTCTGTATTAAAAGTGTTTTTTGAACTTGCTTTGAGGATGGCACACTTCTATGGACATGGTTTGGGCGTGTTTTATGCAAATCACTAATCTTGTGCACGCGGTCGCTCATTTGAAAAACTCCAAATTCATAAGAACAAATCCAAGTGAATTAGGAGTAAAAAAAATAATATCCTGTGCGTATAAATACGAATAATCTACACAATTAGTGTCCACACAATTACTAGGGCCAAAAGTTACATAGTGTACCTTTAACATATATTGATGAGAAATTTAGATTTCATGTTATCGTAAAGATTTGGTAGTTTTTGAAGTTTAATAACTTACTGATCACATGAAATGGCCATAGCATCTTAGCAAGACCAACAATCCTGCAACAAAAAACAAGACCACCATATGAAATCCACCCGTCAGCAAAACAAGAAGCCCCTTTTGCCACAAAGCATACTCGTAAATCAGAATGACACAAAGGCTGATAGTCTCTGATAGGCTGCTTTTATTGGTGCCCCGTGGCTCTATAGGAGCTTGTGTGACTGCTCACATATGCTACTGCATCTCGTAAGAAACCCATAAACTGATGGCGCACAAACTTGGGAGGCATATCTACCCAATGATTTGCAAAGAGAAGCCACTGAGGGATCAGTGTTCCTCAATTAATTCTGTCAGAAATGTGTTTTCAGCAGGCCAGATGCAGTGAAGATACCACATGAGATCCCACAGCGGGCCGCAGCGAGCGTTAACATTGACGTGGTCGGCTAGCAAAGAACGGCTGCTATATGAGATGCAAGGTGACTTATCAGCTACGTTTAGGATGGACAGAAAGAGTGCACGTCCACCTGGAAAACTCAATGACAGACGGTATCTTATTTAAAACACGTGTATGTGTGTGTGTGTGTCAGACTTATGCAAAATTTACCACCTCACACTTCCCATGAGGCCGTCTTTGCAGAACATTCCTGAGTGGAGAGCGCTGCTGATGGGAACTAGGTCTAACCTGAAATAAGCTCTACTTCTCATGTCAGAGGAGCTCATTGTGTTCTGATGGTGATGAGCGAGAGGGAAGCAGGTTTGTTATGCAAGTCTGGGCTACTGTTTCATCTAAAGCGGACATTTCCTGGCCACAGGCACTTTACAAACTATTTAAGGATGTCAAAATAGAAGTTTGTGAGTGACACTGACCTTTTCATGACAATGAGTATGTAGGCATATGTGAGGGTGAATCTTACAAGGAAATGTGTCATTGGTGTCATATACACAGGATCAGTATATATATACACAGATAGTATACACTCACCTAAAGGATTATTAGGAACACCATACTAATACTGTGTTTGACCCCCTTTTGCCTTCAGAACTGCCTTTATTCTACATGGCATTGATTCAACAAGGTGCTGAAAGCATTCTTTAGAAATGTTGGCCCATATTGATAGGATAGCATCTTGCAGTTGATGGAGATTTGTGGGATGCACATCCAGGGCACAAAGCTCCCGTACCACCACATCCCAAAGATGCTCTATTGGGTTGAGATCTGGTGACTGTGGACCCATTTTAGTACAGTGAACTCATTGTCATATTCAAGAAACCAATTTGAAATGATTGGAGCTTTGTGACATGGTGCATTATCCTGCTGGAAGTAGTCATCAGAGGATGGTTACATGGTGGTCATAAAGGGATGGACATGGTCAGAAACAATGCTCAGGTAGGCTGTGGCATTTAAACGATGCCCAATTGGCACTAAGGGGCCTAAAGTGTGCCAAGAAAACATCCCCCACACCATTACACCACCACCAGCAGCCTGCACAGTGGTAACAAGGCATGATGGATCCATGTTCTCATTCTGTTTACACCAAATTCTGACTCTACCATCTGAATGTCTCAACAGAAATCGAGACTCATCAGACCAGGCAACCTTTTTCCAGTCTTCAACTGTCCAATTTTGGTGAGCTTGTGCAAATTGTATCCTCTTTTTCCTATTTGTAGTGGAGATGAGTGGTACCCGGTGGGGTCTTCTGCTGTTGTAGCCCATCCGCCTCAAGGTTGTGCGTGTTGTGGCTTCACAAATGCTTTGCTGCATACCTCGGTTGTAACGAGTGGTTATTTCAGTCAAAGTTGCTCTTCTATCAGCTTGAATCAGTCGACCCATTCTCCTCTGACCTCTAGCACCAACAAGGCATTTTCGCCCACAGGACTGCCGCATACTGGATGTTTTTCCCTTTTCACACCATTCTTTGTAAACCCTAGAAATGGTTGTGCGTGAAAATCCCAGTAATTTAGCAGATTGTGAAATACTCAGACGGGCCCGTCTGGCACCAACAACAAAATTGCTTAAATCACCTTTCTTTCCCATTCTGACATTCAGTTTGGAGTTCAGGAGATTGTCTTGACCAGGACCACACACCTAAATGCATTGAAGCAACTGCCATGTGATTGGTTGATTAGATAATTGCAGTCATGAGAAATTGAACAGGTGTTCCTAATAATCCTTTAGGTGAGTGTATATACAGCCACAACCACCAGGGAATACCGTTTCCGTGAAAGGGTGTACATGGTCTGCAACAATGCTTAGGTGGTACGTGTCAAAGTAACATCCACATGGATGGCAGGACCCAAGGTTTCCCAGCAAAACATTTCCCAAAGCATCACACTGCCTCCGCCGGCTTGCCTTCTTCCCACAGTGCAGGGTGCCACGTGTTCCCCTGGTAAGCGACACACCCGCACCCGGCCATCCACGTGATGTAAAAGAAAATGTGATTCATCAGACCAGGCCACCTTCTTCCATTGCTCCGTGGTCCAGTTCTGGTGCTCACGTTGGTGCTTTCGCCGGTGGACAGTGGTCAGAACATAGCCACCCTGACTGGTCTGCGGCTATACAGTCCCATATTAGTAATGTGCGATATAAACAATATGCAATATAAATGATACAAAATTGGCCTACGACAGAGATTTTAATTCCATTATCTCGCTAATGCATGTTGATGATGCAATTTACCCATGAAATATAGAGCCACGCGCTGCAACTGGCTGCAACGCATCATTGTATTCGTCATCTTGAGTAAACATAGCTGAAAGCGAAACGGAGGAGCTGGTGAAAAAAACCGGTGCAACATCAATTATTTGGACTTGGTTTGGATTTAAGCTGTCCGACGAGCAGCAGCAAACTATACTCTGTAGAGCTAAGAGAGGTAACACGACTAATCTGTTCTACCACCTCAAATAATTGCCTAATACTGGAAGTATTTCCCTAATAGGGATGTCACAAGTACTGGTTCTTCGTTTTTTAAAAATGTGACGATACCAGCAGTAGTGGTAGTACCGGTAGTACCGAAATCATGAGTATCTGGTTGTTAAGTCTGACGTCACGCGGCAGCGCTTCCGGGTCCAAGCGCTCTATCTCATACCACAAGAAAAACAACAAACGGTGCTAATATACACACACAATGGGGTGTAATACTACAAAAAAATATATAATCATAACTTTATCTCCATACCAAAATTCCAGATGGCCGGACAGTGATCTTTTATAAATCTTTAAAATATTAATGTCTGTGACGCTGTGAGCACAGTTGTGTAGACTGTATTTAAAATGTTTAACTTTTTAAAATGTTTGATGTTTAATGTGAGTAAATAGTGCTCATAAACGCCCGTCGATGACATTCTCAAGTGAAACGAGTTGAGGTTTGGAACCAGAAACAGCGTTATTTACGTCACAACTTAACAAGCGGATATTCGGTACCCGCAGCTGCGTTCAGTCACTTCTGTGTTTATCTAAGCGCAGGGCTCCAGACTGTTGCCGAATATATACTGGTGTCTGTGAATATTAAACTGCAAACTACTATTTAAATATTACTCATGCATGTTCTGCATCTCTGTGTGGATGACGGGCGCACACACGCGCACACACACACGCACGTGTTGACACTCGCTCGCTTGTCCAAACTGCCGTTATAATGAATGACACTGTTATGCTGAACAACGAAGCTCTTACTGTATTCATATCGATGCCGTGTTTGCTGTTAGTTGTGGTCAAAGCATTTTGTGAGAGAAAACGTGTTGCAATGACGAGATCACTGCAACGTGATCAACAAGACTGCCTGTGTACTCAATGTTCATTACTGCAGCCTTTCATGTGATGGGAAAAGATCTAAAAATAATGTTATAATCAACACTTTGACGATTTGTTCATCTCGACGGCTGTAATGGTTAAAAAAAACATAGTAAAAGCATTCGAGAGGGGTTCTCGCTAAACCACACCCCCTCTGCCACATAATCTAATACTCATTTCAAATGCAAAGATGTCAGCCAATCACAACAGTGGGCGTTTTCACTGAAGTCTCACACCCCTTCAAACAGAGCATTCAAGCCAGAGGCTAATATCAAGATAGAAAAAAATGCCTCTTACTTCTAAATTATGACATTTTGTGATGTAAAAATCATACTAACAATATAAGTACACCTCAGGAAACATTATAAAATAATTTTAAAAAATCCACGCCATGGGACTTTTAAATGTTTATTTATTATTTACTTATAATGATTATCATCATAAATAATAAACGTATTATATTAAACTTAAAACTATTATTTATATATCGTGATATATATCTCATTATTGCAAGAGGCTGCAATGTATATCGCAATATGGATTTTATGCCATATCGCCTATCCCTACCCCATATGCAACAAACTGCGATGCACTGTGTATTCAGACAACTTTCTATCAGAACCAGCATTAACTTCTTGAGCAATTTGAGCTACAGTAGCTCGTCTGTTTGATCGGACCACACGGGCCAGCCTTCACTCCCCACGTGCATCAATGAGCCTTGGCCGCCCATGACCCTGTCGCCGCTTCAGCACAGTTCCTTCCTTGGAGCACTTTTGACAGATACTGACCACTGCAGACCGGGAACACCCCACAAGAGCTGCAGTTTTGGAGATGCTCTGACCCAGTCGTCTAGCCCTCACAATTTGGCCCTTGTCAAACTTGCTCAAATCCTTACACTATATGCAATAAGGTCAGCCGCAAAAATAACCCTGCCCACGCATTTTCAGTGAAAAGCCAGTGCTAATTTATCCTTTAGTAAAACCTGAAAGTAGTTTTTTAATGCAAAAAGAGTGTTTGTGCTGGCACAAGCTGTTGGTAAACCTGGCCCTATATGTATGAATTATGATATGTGCGTTAAATCTCACAATGCAAAACTATGGCAACTGCTCGTTGGTAGGGATGGGCATTTTTGTCAATTTCTCATTTCGATCATCGATAGGTCTCAAAAACGAGTACTCGAGTAATTGGGGGCGGGGCATGTGCAGGGGGCGGGGCATGTCCGTCATTGAGATAATGAAAATACTGTTATGAAAATGGTTGTTGACAAATACAAACGTGACATGAAAACGGGTATATGAAAACATGAACATATAAAACAAAAAATAACTGCTAGATTATGATGCATAAATGTCTTTGAAAAAGAAACATCTTTATAAAATGACCGTCTCAAATAACCAAGTCAGTAATATCGAGCATTGCCTTTGAGCTGAAACTGTGAAATAACACCACCCTGCAGAGCTTGCTAGCTGGTTAATAAACTCAACCAAACGCACCATATATCAATATTAATATGAAGATCATTATGAACCTATTACGACATAAATCAACACAAAAGGACGTGAATGCGCACGTGAACTTCAGCGTGCTAGATTTTACAGGCGACGGGTTTGAAACGGAACATTTTGAATGCGCTCTTCCCTTAACAACGCTCATACACGGACAACGAAAGCACACAGAAACAACATTTTATTAAAATCCTGTTCTCATTATAATGCTTTGACAGATTGACTCTGCACATCATGCTCTTAATTTTATTATTCATGATCGAAGCGTTTACAGACATCACTGCACGGTTTCGAACTCATAGCGAAAAACCAACTTTAAATAAACTAGGTCTACTGTTAAAAAATACGAGAACAGTATAGCAGTGCTGCATTACTAATATCTATGATTCTGAGAAAGAAATAGCCTATCTGAAAAGAATATGACCGTCTCTAAAAACCATCATGTCGAGCATGAAATATGCGTTTGAGCTGAAACTGAAGAAAATGAACAACAGCCGGTATAACGGCAGCGCTTTTCTAGCTTATTAAGCTCAACCAAACGCTTCTTATATTAGATTAATCAGATATAGACAACATAAAATCTGCATCTGCAGATGAGGACGCGGATGCTCACATGAACTTCACGCGCTAGTCTGAGTGTTCTCGCTAGTTTCTCTGTGGATCAGCTGATACACGGGGAACTAAGCACAGATCATTTACAGCATTCTATTTCCATCGTGTTTTCATTATAATGCTATGTAAGCTATGACAGATTGGCGCTGCACATCTTGCACTAACCATTTAATGATCTCATGATTCCAGACATCACTGCAGTGCACGCCTTTATTTCGCCGCGGTCTGGAGGCGTGCTGTAAAACGCTAACCAATCAGACCTCCGCAAAACGATGCAATAACCAATAAAAAAGAGACAAATATTTTTTTTTCAGGGCGATCATCGTTCTCATGATCGATGATCGCTGTCACGTTCGAGTACTCGATTACTCGACCACTGTTGCCCATCCCTACTCGTTGGTGATATTTTTTTGTCACAAAGCAAAAATCATAATACTCGTGATCATAATACAGGCATAATTTACCATGAATGCAAATGCAAGTACATATTTTCTTTCCATAGAAATTCTTGCATAACAGCACAACAGTTGAGCGAGTCAAACGGGCTGTTTTTTGGTTTTTTTCGCTACTGTACCTTTAAGACTTTAAAGACCTCAGTTATGATCTGCTAACTGTTTGCATGTGAAATCAGTATCAACACTTGTTTTCCATGATTTGTTTCCTTTAAATGACAACTTTAAACATATGGCATGCATAGAAAATTAATTTACCAGCCAATTAACTGACTAAGCATCTGCAGACTCTGGTCATGTGACAGCGGTGACAAGGATTCAATGACAGCTTTATTCTGGGAAATTTGCAGGGGCCGCACTGCGTGCTCAATATCTTAGAGAATAATTTGCAAATGCGACTTCCTCCATGTATCTCAATCCCAGAATCCAAAGCAAAGACTTTCAGCTGTTCTCACTTGCCCGTGACTATGACAGGTTGCAAAACCAGCCTTCTCATCCCTCTGATGACCAACAGCAGAGGCGTTTTGATCTCGAACCCTGACCCACCAGACCTCAAAGCTCTAGACCACCACACCTCCCGTCTCAACCAGCAGAGCGCTGTCACAACTGACGTTCTCATGTCGAGCGCACATTGCGCAGATAGGAAGGCGTGTTTGACCCAGGAGAGTGAGGACTGACCTACTTTGGGCGATTCCACTCGTTTCTGCAGGCAGGGACAGCAAACTAAGGTTTGAAGGACACACCAGACCTCTGCTTCAGCTCAGTGTCTGCTTCTTGGGGATTTGTTAACTTGGAAGGCTTTAAAAGTAGACCTAATAAAGCAGCGATTCTTGAGCAATGGGACAAATCTGACTGCAAACCTGAAAACATAAAACGTTTTAGGGTTATCAACCGATGGATAAAGAAATATGGTGATTCATTAATCAAATGTATTGCATTTATATCAATATTGGCTGAGAAAAGATCCCAAATGGAGATAATTCAATGACATTACTGGGTTAGATGAGTAAAACATTGAATATATGTTAGAAGTTGATATATTCTTGGTTTTCCTTCCATATACAGTACATGTGGTGTGTTTTGCATAAAGAATGTTAAGTAAGTACTTTTAACATTGACAAATAAAGGTGTTTTTTCAATAGCTTTTCAAAACTGATGAAATGCATATTTGAGTCATAAACAATGCGTTTAAACAAGCTTCAGTTGTTAAATAACATCAGGTGTTTCAATTAATTTTTGTGAATTCAGTTATGTCAGGCGGTACAATCAAATAGTTGTATGTATATATAGCTTGACATTAACTTTTTTGCTCACCAGCCACTGTGGCTAGTGGTTTTCCAAAGTTACTAACCACTTTTCACTGGCCACAATTTTGATGTTAGGAAATGTGTTGTTGGCTATAATGTAAATTACCACTGTAGACATCCAAATGAAGTCTACATGAAATGTATAACATGACAGGTCATCAACAGCTGTTTGTCTGAAAAAAATAAGATTTTTAATTCTATCAGCTATGACCTATTTAAATCTAGCATATTTTGTGTATGAGCCCATACAGTAGCGTGAAATAAATATCCATATTTTCATGTGATTTGACAGTTTATTTTATTAAATATAAAAAATATATAAAAAGGTGTGCATCATACCTGACACCTAGATTAACAATTTACAGTAGGTTTTATGACTGCAAGCCATTCTCTTCAAATGCTATTGAAGTTAGAAACATCTATAACTTTAGAGACGGCCCCTAAATTCACGAATATCGAACATCCAACATCAAGCCAGCTTTATGCCAGTCACATCATGTGCGTTGGGGTTCGGTTGTGATTTATGTTTTAAACTATTTTCGCTGCTGAAATAGAACAAAACCAGTCAATCGCTGTATGATGAATGAATCTCCTACGTACATCGCACGCACATCTCAACAAGGTTTCAAACCCAAGATGATGCCATGGTATTTAGTTTTTAACTTTGTATTAAGACACCATTTTAAATAGTTTTCTTAGTCTGTTTATTTGTACGGACAGTTGCACCACCTGACATTTTGGGGGCTTAAGATAAAACATAAAATAATATGCATTATTTAAATGTACTAAAAATGAATTAAATAGGTTTTATAGAATAAAGCGATATGTCATTAATTTATCAAGTTATTTTAAAAGGAAATAATGCATGTGGACACAAAAATATGCACATCAATGTCATTGACCCAATAATATATTGTAGCGTATAGTCCACTGAAGGCAGACTTGATGAACCTAAGTGCAATTTTATTGAGAAAACAAAAAGGGACTAGGACTAGGACTAGGACTAGGACTAGGACTAGGACTAGGACTAGGACTAGGACTAGGACTAGGACTAGGACTAGGACTAGGACTAGGACTAGGACTGACAGAGAACTCACCGACAATGGTTACAGGTAACAATACTCGACAAGGACACATAGCAAACATGAGGGTTTAAATACACAAAGGCTAATGACTAAACAAGACAAACCTGTGAACAATCAAATAAATGAACCAATGACAGAACAGAACCACGAACACATGACTAAAACAACCAATGACAACATGACACAAGAGACTAGGGAAGCACATGGCATGAGGTGTGTTCGACATCGGCTGTGGCCGGATTCAACTGATCGGCGAGAGTAGCCGCGTGCAGACGGGGAGGAGCTGCAAACAGAGATGAAGTCGGACACTTTCTGCTTCCCGCAGTGACGCTCGCGCTGTGTTTGCATACTTTATCAGCTGAAGTGAAATAAATGCAATATTTGGCAATGCACAGATGTTTCAGAGACATTATTGTCATGTAATACTTTATGTACTGCTTAATACAGCGTGTGTCAGGGTATCTGCACATTTTTCAAGTGCAAATTTAAAGACTTTTAAGACCTTTTCAAGACATCTAAATGGAAAAATTAAGACTATACCACGGCAAAAAAAGATACATACGACAACTTAAAACTGTTTTCTGTAATAGTTTTTTTTTACTAACTTTAGCACACATTTGGTGAACAACAGGGTGCATAATTGTTAGACATGCAAACAGCTTAGATAAGCCAAGTCTTGTGTTTTGGGCCTGCAGTTGCAGCCACTGTAGCAGCAAGGAGAACACTGAGTTACTGGAGCAAGCACCGTAAAACATTTAAAAAATGAAAAAATAAACGGCAAATAGTACCAGCTGAAAGAGAACCGCAGCTGGCATTATATGAAAAATTAAAACTTTATAAGACGATCCCTAATGTAGAGAGTGATCCTGCACCTCAAAATGTACACCTCAAAGTACATAAATAACATAAAATATCCACTGCAAATGGTAACAAAATCAGTATAAAAAATTAAGATAAAAATAAAGTGCCATTTAAAAATGACAAATAAGATTGAGGTGTTAAATTTTGAGCTCAGAGAGTTTGTCCTCAATTTGTCCATTTACTCCCTTCAACTCCTCCTACTTCGTCAGGAAAAAGCTCGTCTCCATTGAATGATTAACGTTACGTGTCCGTGTTTCTCAGCTGTCGGCGCGAATGTTTTGGAATGTTGGAGCTCTGAAACGTCGCAAACTCGCGTCGCGGCTGGTGTGAATGCTTTTGACGCGAACTATTCGCACACGAAATATTAGCTTTTTCCGCTTCGCTTTTTCGTTACGCGTCCGGTGTGAAAGGGCCTTTAGACGTGTAAGATTGGTGGCGGCTAACTGTGCGTAAAACCCAGAGCACTTCTGCCTTTAACGTGGCCGTGTTAGAGAACGCACTGAAGGCAGAGGTAGACGCACCGGAGGTAGACGCAATAGGTCTACTAGTAGCAGATGTAGGCCTACTTGGCGGAGCACTGGGTGATGGTGTTGTAAACATTTGAATAGGTAAACTACCCAACTGATCCGCAATGTAGCGCTTGTGTTTCTCGCATTTCGCGTGGGAATCTAGGGCTGTTTGACCCATTGTCCCCAACTGTATATTTTTTTTGCAGAGATCACATCGCGCCTCGTTCAAGTTGGCAGTTTTCTTCAACCAACCCTTATATTTATCATCCACCAACCACCTGTCGTTAAACAGACATTTGCCCATAATATCACTTTTAGTCCTACTGGCGCTTCGCTAACTGGCATACCAACTCCTCCTCCCGCTCACTCGCGTATAGGCTACCTGCATATCCACTACACTTCCTCCAGTAAGCTTCTAGTTCTTGTTCTACGGAATGCAGATGACACCCGCACAGAATAAATACTGCCCCCAAGGTACGCTGGTCAGTTATAAAATTGCGTCTAAAAAATATACGAAACCGGACGGAGACATTTCACTCGCTCGGTCCCATACGGAATTTAATACCTCCCTTGCGAAAATTCAAGACATTACATAAAATGTAAGACTTTTTTAGGCCTTAAAAATGGAAATTTGTATTTAAGACTTTTTAAGGATCCGCGGGGACCCTGGTGTGTTTGTACAAGAATAAAGTGGGGTAATCAATGAAGTGGGGTCTATGTTTTTAATCAGTTTTATTTTGATAAACATGACAATATAACATCGCGACTACATGAAAGGAGGTTTTACTGTTATAAAAAAAACAGATTTGTGCGCATTAGTGGAGCTGAAGGTTTTGGAATAAACACGAAACACATCGCTGACATGCGGTGAATCCAGCCAATCGAGGAACAGCTGTGTCGTCATCAGAGTCCGTGCAGCCTCTTGCAGCTGCTCTGGAGAAACTGCACCGGCTGTATCAGCCGACTGCTCTCGAATCGCTCTCGCGGCACTTTGTTGACATGCGTCACTGTCACGTGGCGTCGGCGCTGCATCAACTCGGACAACATTTCTAACCGGCATGCACTGCTTCAAGTCAGCCGCCGATCGGTCTGCGCATCGCTGGGTGAAGTCGAACAAGCCTAATGACAACATAGGCACAAATCTGTTTTTTTTATAACAGTAAAACCTCCTTTCATGTAGTCGCGATGTTATATTGTCATGTTTATCAAAATAAAACTGATTAAAAACATAGACCCCACTTCATTGATTACCCCACTTTATTCTTGTACAAACACACGCTGTATTAAACAGTACATAGTACAAGTATTACATGACAATAATGTCTCTGAAACATCTGTGCATTGCCAAATATTGCATTTATTTCACTTCAGCTGATAAAGTATGCAAACACAGCGCGAGCGTCACTACGGGAAGCAGAAAGTGTCCGACTTCGTCTCCGTTTGTCGCCCATCCGCCTCAAGGTTGTGCGTGTAGTGGCTTCACAAATGCTTTGCTGCATACCTCGGTTGTAACATTTACATTTATGCATTTGGCAGACACTTTTATCCAAAGCGACTTACAGTGCCCTTATTACAGGGGCAACATGGAGTAAAGTGCCTTGCTCAAGGACACACTGGTGGTGACTGCTGGGATCGAACCAGCAACCTTCTGAGTATCGGTTCCATGGTTTAACCCACTGGACCATCATCTCACGAGTGACGAGTGGTTATTTCAGTCAAAGTTGCTCTTCTATCAGCTTGAATCAGTCGGCCCATTCTCCTCTGACCTCTAGCATCAACAAGGCATTTTCGCCCACAGGACTGCCGCATACTGGATGTTTTTCCCTTTTCCCACCATTCTTTGTAAACCCTAGAAATGGTTGTGCGTGAAAATCCCAGTAACTGAGCAGATTGTGAAATACTCAGACCGGCCCGTCTGGCACCAACAACCATGCCACGCTCAAAATTGCTTAAATCACCTTTCTTTCCCATTCTGACATTCAGTTTGGAGTTCAGAAGATTGTCTTGACCAGGACCACACCACTAAATGCATTGAAGCAACTGCCATGTGATTGGTTGATTAGATAATTGCATTAATGAGAAATTGAACAGGTGTTCCTAATAATCCTTTAGGTGAGTGTATATAAAATTGTGGGCTGTTTCATCCCATACTCTCAAGAATCACTGAAGACTATGTATGACTAAGCTCGGACAGAACAGGACTTTTCCATTTTAAGCAACTGGTCATTTGCAGATTAACAGATTATCAGTGGTATGCGACTGACAAACTTTTCTAATGATGTCAGCCGTTTCTGAATAGTTGACCCTCAAATTCCATTTTTGTCACCAGCGTCTCGCCCACATTTCGTTTCAACCCTGTATTATTTTCTGTCCACGTTGAAGCACTTCTTATGAGATCATCAGACATTATTCCTTCACAGAAAAGCATCATTAAAGTATTTACACCGCTACTGCTAAAGCACCACTTTACTGCATATTACAAAATCAACTTAACGTGAATCTCAAGGCTAAAATGGCCTTGTATTACCTGTTTCAATTTAATGGGAATAAGTAAAACATTACGCTTTATTTTTTTCAAAACCACTAAGATGTGTCTCATTGTTATGGTTTGTCTAACAGCTTAAGGAAGAACAATAAAGCGTCTAAATCGGAGTACTAAATGCGTTGCACACTCTCCCGCTTCATAACTCTTGTCTTCACAGGTCTTTGAATGCTTTGACAACGCTGGACTGCCTGTGCCAGACGGTGTTCTCATGGCAAAGGAATGCCACCGACTACAGAAGAAAGAAAGAGGCACTGCTCTTTCTGACATACAGTATCTCTCATGTCTCCTCCTGTGGGTTTGACATCTATCAGTCCAGGACTCTGAATCCGGTCTGAAATACAGTTCCATGAAGTGAGACTGGCAGACAACTGATGTTTCGCTGCACAAAAACACACGGCGAGACATTCAACAGGTACACAGTGAATCACAGAATAATGGCACCATCTGCATAACATGTTAAAAAGGCACTACATGCTTCACTACAAGAAATCATTTTCATAATCAATATTTTTGTTGTCTTAGTCTCCATTAGAAATTATCGTAAAGTAATTTAAACATCCTAAAAACTAAATAAATTCTCAAGAAGCAAAATTCTTCACAGGCAAATTGTACCTTTTACATATTAAACTTTTATTCATTGGCCAAAAATATGTATTATCTAATATAATGTAATGATTTATTTTTTCTTTTCTTTTTTTAACCCCTTTGTGTTCAGAGATCGCCGACGGCCCCGCGTTTGATAGTGTTTACATTGATCGCTAGTTTACAATATCATTTTGTCAAGTAATAAGGTCAACCAGTACATTGTTTGAAAGATAAGAGACTGCAGATTCGTATCTGTATAAGCATTATACAATCAAGATAACTTTGCAACGTTTTTTTGTCATTCTGTATGAATCTAAACAATGTGATATGACAACAAAGAGAGAGGATGTCCCTTACCTTTTTGTGCTTTGGAAATGTAATGTTTGGCAGAATAATGGTGACTTCGACCTTTTTTCCATGGGAAGAGTGCAGTGTACGATGTCCATAGTAAATAGTTGTCCAAAATCAAGCAAACTGGTAAAAAAAGCTATAGAACTTCTGTTGTTTACTTCCTGAAGTTTACTAATCACGAGGACGCGGTCCTGTTTATTTGATGAACTGTACGCATGAAGCGCATTATTCAATGAAATATAACTTATCAATGTATTTAGTAGAGTGTCTGGAACTGAATGAGAACCGCCCAGAAGATATCTGATGAAAACTAGCCACGCAATTTTAGAAAAGATTGAAAGATGACAGTCACTTTTGGTGACGCATGATTATCCACATGCAAATGTGTTTGGTAAAAAAAAATAAAAACAGCAATGGGAAAGTCTTGTGTTGTCATCTAACATGTAGTCTATGCAATAACGAATACGCCGATGTGTTGATTAGCATAAATCTCGCGAGTATCACATTGTATTTTTGTTTGCGTAACCATTTGCATCCTGGAAAATTACTCACGCGCGCCCCTAGCAGTGTTGCCAAGTCCGCGGTTTTCCCGCGGAATTGGGCTACTTCAACACTGTTGCCGCGGGCTGTTTTTCATGTCCGCGGGTTGAAGCGTTCCCAATTATATGATATTTAGCCCCGGGAATGCGAATTTTAGTAGGCAACCATGCCAAAAAAACACATATTTAACCTCCCAATTGCGGTTAAATCTCCCCCTGAAACGAGATTGGGCTTGTTTTGGGCTAGTTTTGAGTAGCAATTGGGCGGGTTTTGTTGTGAAAACCTGGCAACCCTGTACACTAGCTCACTAGCGCTCGCTCTGTCAGCATTCGCCTGCAATGGATCCACGCTGAGATCGGTAAGTGTCTACATTTAGTACGTTTTTGTTGCTTTGTTTTGTAGTTTTGTGTTTCTACACTATTACGGCTTATTAGTACATTCAAGTACCGCAAAAGTCCTTTTTTATTCAAGTGCTGAGTTAGAAGCTAGTGATGTAAGTTGTAACAATGTATCGTGGATAGTGAAAATCTGTATTGTGTATATTTCACCCAAAATAAAAATGACAGTGTGAGGAAAAAGTTAAATTTCACAGTGTTTTAGTGTCAGTACTACATTCAATTACTATAAAATGTTGAATATAATGTATAGTAATGCAATGGGGGAATATTTGTGGGACCTGATAATGACAAATGTCTTATGTTGCCACTAAAAAGTGACCAGCAATATTTTAAATATATCTAGTCAGTGAGTGGGTGAGAGTGTAAGCATATTTGTCTAAAATAATTCAGTCTTTTCGGCTATTATCACCAGAATAGTTTTTACTCTGTTGTCACCATTGTCCTGTGCGTAGTACTTTGTGGTAAGCAAATAATGTGAAGCAAGTAATGTTTCTTGAGAGAAGAAACTGTTTTGGGGTATGATTATTGTCTGATTACAGTCTGAGTCATTAGCTGGTAGTGTAAATGTTTCAATAAGGGAAACAACAGAGTGGGTATGGAGGTAGATCACTGTATGTGAAAGATCCTTTGAATTTGAATAGAAAATTTGTAAGCTTGTGTAAATGTGCCATCAGGGCAACAATAGAGTGGGTATATAGGTAGATCACTGTATGTGAATGATTCTTTGAATTTGAATAGAAAATCAGTAAATATGCACATACATGCATTTTTATAAACATTTAGGGGTGAAAAATATACCAGAGAAAGTATATAAATTGAGCTTTGTCATGTAGTAATGAGAAAATAGATTGAAATGATCAAACAAACCGGTTATACCTCATGGTAAAAGGTGGTTACCAAGTGTCCCTTTGGAGTCTCCAAGTGGCCTTTTTGGAAAGGTGCCTAGACATACTCCGAACTAAATGCTTGTAAAAAAGTCATTTTGGCTTGTATCAACTTCAAATTTGAAACGTACATTTAAAAGACATGTGGCTTTAGTTTACTTGTGTTTCCAGATCCATATATATTTCTGCCTTATGTATTTTTCTTGTTCATAAACCGTTATAATTTTTTTTTTAATTGTCCATTGTGTTTGAGCTTATTTATCTCTCTACTAGTAATTTCTAGAGTAATTTTGAGTCTTTCATGGTAAACTGTCAAGTGTCAGCTTTCAAATGATACCTTTGATTTGTGTGTAGTCAGAAGGACTCATTAGCAGCAACAATTTTATTTTGGGTATGTCATTTTGCACTCCTTTGCCAAAAGTGGGGGTGACTGGTAAGGGGTTAAAGAAAATAATGATATTTTACAAAACTTTTTCTCATGGAATATAATTTGTATTTAAATCAAATTTTGCTATCTATTTTAAAGCTTTTTTTTTTTTTTTTACTGGAAAACAATAACAAAATAATGATTAACAAAATAATTTTTGAACTTTACACTGACGTGACATGAAATCAAAGGAAACTTAATTTGTAATTGTGCTAATTTAAAAAGCAGTTAAGTGAGAAACAGACACTGTGACTCATTTTTCTTTTATGAAACACCAATTTGACATGAACGGGTGGATTTGCGATGCTCTTCTGACTGTGGGTGTGTCGCAGTCATCATCAAGTATTAACTTAATTACTTACATGAGTGATCAAATCATCACTAATGAATTATGAGATTTTTGGGGACGTGTTTAAGGCTGTAGTGTTCGAGAAACGGGCAGATGGGAATCTTGAAAAACCAGCAGATTTAAAAAGGATCATTTTATGTTAAATACAACTTAAGCTCTACATTATCCCAGTATCTCTGTGCTATTTTGTCGATTACAAAAGCAAATCATTTCCGACTCATCCCTTGGTTTATATAAAACAGATATAAAACAAGTTCACAGTAAGGCACTTACAATGAAAGCAGATGCCAGGGGTACCAGACGTTTTAAAAGCAGAAATTAAATGTTGTTTAGTAAAAAAAAAAATGTTATTTGATCTGTATGCCCTTTTTAGGTGAGACTACTTTTCTAGGTGGATGAACTTCTATATATGCAGTACCCACATACTGTAGTTCCAGTAGTTTAAGTTTGTACCATGCAAACCCGCAAATGAAACCAGCAAATCGGATTAGTCTGATGAGGTTGACCAGCAAACCATAAGGCTTTTTTTGTTTTTAAAGGCCCCCATGAAATCAAAATGAAAAGTTGTTTGGCTTTTAGTATGAATATGTTTGCCTTACTGTTATCTATAAGCTAGTGTGCTCCAAAACAATGACACAATTCATATTTAGAAGATATAAGCGTTCAAAACTTACAGTCTCACACTTCCGCCAATGTGGATTTTGATGACATCACGCTGCACTTCAGCTTCTCATCAGATTTTCTGTGCAATCAAATGCTCTCTAGATTCTGAAGCCCCGCCCCTATATTATAAATACGCTGAAGCTGTGGCGTAAATGGTCGCTTGTTCACACATTTAATATCTTCTACATGGTGAATGGCACACAATGCACTATATATGGCATATGGAACGATTCAGAGTGTAAATATTCTTTCCATTGGGGCGAATTAAGTCTGATTTTACGTTATGAACCGTTGCAGCTCTGGTCCAGACACGAGAGCGCAGTGCAGATCATTTGCGCGAGTCAGCGCCGACCAGAAAACATATCGGACCCATTTGAATTCTGCACAGAATGCTGTATTTTAAAGCGATATGAAGAAGATTAGAAGGAAACTGCGGCTTTACCAAGGCTCAACGGCTCTGGCCGAGCTGTGATTTAAACTAAACGCTATTTTTAAAAAGGGGAGGAGCTGTTCGATATGTCCCGCCCTGTCTTCCTGTTTCAGTGGGAATTACGTCAACATAATGAATAATGCTGTGCGTTTCAAGGCACTTCAGAGGAACAGTGCAACCAAAATTACAATTCTGTCAGGTTTAATGAGCTTTGGTGAAAACTAAACATATTAATTTATATATTTACAATATTTAATAACTACAATATGAATTTCTTGTTAGAAATTACATCAAATGTGAAAACTTTTTACGCAAAAACTGACCACAAACCTCAAGTTTCAGACGGGATTTTTATATTTTAGCTCAACTGTCACAAGCGTAGACTGTAAAAAAATATGGACTATGGATGTGGTGTCCATGATGTCACCCGTAGGTTTCTGAAGAGCATTTTTGAAGCCTAAAGTGGGCCGTCACCATCTTGGCAGCGTGTCACAGTGCGTCACTCCCGGATAACTGAAAATGGGCAAGGAGGGGCGGGACGTGGGTGGAGCTGAGGTATCTGGTTGCTGAAACCACGCCCACCTAGCTCGACCATAGTGGCAATGCACCCAACACTCAAGTGGCCATGCCCTTATTTATGCAGAACTTTAAGGCTTTATATAATTGACGTTATAAAAAAAATTCACCCCCCTCACAGTTGTCATGAAGGGCAAAATTAACTCTATAGACCAAACCACTTTATGTACCAGGCTGTAAACATATTTTTTTCTGCTGTAAAGTTGGACATTTTAACATGGGGCGATACAGATGAGACTCCCTTTTGGAGCCTGTCTCTAGTGGCCAGTCGATGAATTGCAGTTTAAGTCACTTCCGTGTTGGCTTCAAGAGAGAGACCGGAAGGTTACCGCTTGGTTTCAAGGCCCTTCTGTGGGCCTTTAAATGAAACAGTGCATCCAAAATTACAGTTATGTCAGGTTTAATGATCGACAACAAAATAGCAAGAGCTTTGGTGAAAACTAAACAAATATTTAATTACTACAATATTTCTTGCTAAAAAGGTGAAAAAAATGTACACAAACTGACAAACCGCAAGTTTCAGATGCCATTTTTATATTTTAGCTCAACTGTCACGGAATAGAACACAGAGGATTGTGGGATCTCAGACAGGATGTGACATTGGATTCGGACGTGCCTTATTGCCTTCCTACCTGCAGAGGCAGCATTTTTCAACCATTTTGTAGCCCATTTGTAGCCCCCCCCCAAAAAAAACACTACAAAGTTAGTCCATACTATACAATGTGCATTATTATAATGTGTTTTGATTTTGAAGCCATACGATAGATGAGATTAAAGAAAAGCCCACTAAAAATCTTCCTCTCTGCCAAATCCCATTTGCACATTATGCCAAGTTTGACATACCAAGCACATGTTGGCAGTTTCCTCACACAAAGCTTGTTATGACTTCGGAAGAGTTGGAATTTAAGTCATATGCTCTACTTTTATGATCCTCAATATATCTTCTTTTGTGCTCAACGATAAAAGAGAAAAATTTTAACAACAAAGATGAATGAAACAATGAATTAATTATTTCGGAGTTAAACTGTGGAATGTGCTGTATGGACATCTTCTGTACACAAGCTTTTCACTTTTCACCTACTTAGTATATAATCTTAGCAGAAAAGTTTTATATTGAACCTTGAAGGGTTCTGTCATGCACTTCATAGAATCTTTTAGGGGTTCCCATCATGGGATCATTTTATGGATTTCGTTTTAATTTCATTTTGCTTCAAATAAATGTCATTAATTAAGCCGCCCAATAAACATACTTTATCACTAGAAAAAAATGTAAATAACCTGTTAAACATGAAAGTACTATGGAATCATTGAAGACATTTCTCCTATAGGGTTCTTTAAAATTGAGTGTATATGTATATATAGCATTTTATATATTTGTTTCTAAGAATGTAGGCAACTACAATCACTGATGATTCCCTCTTACAATGCACTGAATAGTCCTTTCCATAAATGCATCACTTGCTAATGCTTGTTCCGGCCCCATCGCCTATAAAACCCCTACAATTTGATGCAATTTCACTTTTTAATTAAGCCGTACCGTGTCATAAATCAAGAATCAAGATAATTAACAAAATAACAGAGGCTGATAATGTACAGACTCGCCTTAAATCTCCAAAGGTCCCGTCACTGGGCAGTAATAAAGAGCAAATAATGGTGTGGCTGCTTGATATTTTGGTGCTGGAAGTACTGGGAAAATAACACCTTTAACAGCACTGCGGTCTTAATTTGTAGAGGCCGCCTTGCACTGCTCTTCTCGGGAGGCAGGTCATTTATCATTTAGGCGGCCGTTATTTTTAATGAGTCTGTTATCATTCATTTTAGGGCATCCCACCTTTCCTTGACATGGATAGTATTTCTTTTTATATAGGACACAGGATTTATGCCTCCCTCTCTCTGCATTTTGCTCGTCAGCCACAGCCGCTCTCTTTCTTTCTTTCTTTCTTTCTTTCTTTCTTTCTTTCTTTCTTTCTTTCTTTCTTTCTTTCTTTCACTAACTCTCTCTCTCCAACCATTTTCTCTCTCTCTCTCTGGACAGGAAGACATCTTCCTGATGGCTCTTTTAGGGGTAGAGTTGGAAATCAAAAGCCAGTATTGATTCATTATAATTTTAACGGTGAAGTGTGTCATTTTCTGATGTTAAACACGTTCTCCTATCCCAGTTTTTATGTGTAGAACCAACAATAAGCAAGGCACCCATGAGCAGATTCAAAACATTGCTCTGCTGTTTGAGCATCCCAACCATAAACTAATAAAAATATGGCCGACACACCTTCACTCTCTTCCATTGTAGAAAAGCCACCAATGTCCCAATATGGCGCTGACAGTAGTGAGACAGTAGTGAGTGTGACGTGAAGCTGCGGTATCAAGGTCCCGCCCACACTCCCACAGAATCGGTTAGTACAGGAAATGTAGAAACTGAAACTAAAACTATAAACTCTAATCACGAAAATCCCAAAAAACAAACACTTGAACTAACATCAGCGTGATAAAAACTACCAAAAATGACAGAAACCATCTTTGGGGAAAAATTATTTGAAGTGCAATTTTTTTGTTTAGTTTGTCTCATTGTCTCAAGAAGAGAATGGGGTTTATGAGCAATAATGGATCTAGCCACCTGGGAGCGATCAAAACGCTTTGGCTTCACTTTTCAGGACATGTGCGGCACACTTGATCCTAACTGTGCGTTCACAGCGCCGCCGGCGAGAGCGTCAAACTTCGTTCTGGCCGCTCTGCCAACAAAGCTGTAGAAAGATTCGTGGACGCGATGACGCTCTGACATAGAACGAATGCTTGGTCTTTTTGTAAACTTTATTTAAAGGGGCTGCAACGCAAACAATCATGTTGATCGGCATTTGTGCAGACTGACCACAGGTAGGGTATAACCGTATAAGTTAACCTAACAGTAACACAGCAACACAGGAAAAAAAAAATTGTATGCGTTAATAAGACTGGTCACGTTGTATATTTGTCCTTTTCAAGAATAACTGCAATTGAATGCTATGAAAATAATAGACCCTTTTCACTAGGGCTGGGTATCGATTCGCAAACTCTCAAACCGATTCGATTTCGATTCTCGATTCAATTTCGATTCTTGCTTCAACTCAATGAATATAGATTTAATACAAATACTATATTTATAAAAAAGAACAGTGTACAAGTTTACAAGTGGGTAATTAAAAAGAAATTAAGAGCCACAAACCTGTATATTAAACTCTTTTTATATTAGGTACACTTGTGTACATTAAAACAGAACCCATCTCTATATTTCAAATGCATACAATTATGTTAAATACAATAAAATTGTGTTTTTATGGATATTTTGATACATTTATTCTAAAACATAAAAAGGATATTGGATGATTTTCAGCAATTTTCAGTAAAGGACAAGCTTTTCTTGCGATTTAGCCGACCGTCATTCAGACTCGGTCCGTTTTTATGAAGGCTTTTTCCTCCAGGGGTGTCTGTGCTTTGATTCATGCCCCGGTAATGCATTATATTTCGTCATTCAATCTCTGTTATTCGCGTGCCTTCCTTAAATGCGATTGCCATTCAAGTTTATCTTTGCGACAAGCATATATGCGATACCGGGCAGGATCGACTGGAAACCCCTGGGACGGAGAACCGAACAAGACCAGTTGAAACTTTAACCGGCTATATCTCGGAAACGCGCCGGCGAAACCGTCTGTAATTCGGGTCGATCGTAGTGCCTGACGAGGCCTTTCGAGGATCGAGGTCGTAACCGGGGATGGGTGCTTTCTTTGCAGGGTGCGCCGCACTGTCATCTCTCTGCAAAGTTTTTTGTATTTTAATTTTTTTTTTTTTTATGTATGTTCATTTATAAAACTAATACTTTGTATTATATTACTTTTGCAATGAGTTACCGCTGCTGTGAGGGTGTTTCTAATACAGCGTCTATGGGAGTGATGGTAAAAATTAACAGCTTTCTCTCTTTTCTCTTTTCCGTTATCAATCTCACTCTATTTTTCCTCCTCTTTTTAAAAGTTGTGAAATCACTATTGTGGAGACCACGTCCCAAGATTCTGCACTCAAATGGGGCGTCATCAAACTACGCCTTTGTTTTGAACAGGCGACCTCTAGCGGACGGAAAAGTCACATAGTGCACCTTTAAATTAAAAAGTTGTTACATTTTTTAAGCCTAATAAATGTTAAAATTGTTAGCTTTCAATTACACTGTAATGTTGAATGGCTATAATTAAATTATTAATTAAAAAGAGACATCAGTAACAGTATTAGTTAGGAGATAAGGATGATGGGAGACCAGGGTAGAGAGCAATCAACAGTCTTTAATGAGAAACTGGACTTCGTCCTCAGTGATACTCAAACACAAATAGCAGGCGATAAACAAAGCCCGAACAGAAACAGCCAGTAGTCTGGCAAATGGAAACAACTCCCACAAGGAACGATAGCCTGGTACCCAGAGAAGCCAACGGCCAGTCAGGAATAGATCGAACAGCCGAGCGGGTGTACAGCTGTGAACTGGTGCTGAACAGGTACTTCTGCAAACAGGCACGGCTGGATAACTCACAGTCTTTAAGCAGTCTTACTCACGGTTAGAGCATACGATAGAATAGTCACGCAGATAGGACAGGACAGGATAGGACAAGGTGTATAGACAGCCGTTTCTCATGTGTAGTGAACGAATAATCCGACAACACGACAGGGAAGGAGAGGGAATAAGAAGCCGAGACAATCAAGGTAGAAAAGGGATAGGTGAAGAGATTGTAACGAAAGGGGAACCAGCTGTAAGAGATAATGAGGATGTGAGTGCGTAATAGATTGAGTGATAGCGAGAGTGACCACAAGAGGGAGACAGAGAAAAGGTGGAAGAAGCCTCGGATCATAACAGTACCCCTCACTCAACGAGCACCACCCGGCGCTCCCAAGGGCATCTGGCAAGTCCAGAGGAAATCAGAAATGAGAGAAGGATCCAGGACATCCCGGGAGGGAACCCAGCTTCTCTCCTCAGGACCATACCCCTCCCAGTCGACAAGATATTGATGTCCGTGTCCCCGGCGACGCCTGTCGAGGATTCGACGAACCCTGTAAATAGGGGTATCATTGACAACACAAGGAGCGTGAACCGGGCGGGAGGGAAGGCGAACAGTTGGCTTGATGCAAGAAACATGGAATACGGGATGAACCTCTGCGAAATTTAGGCGGAAGGCGAAGCTCAACCGCGACAGGACTAATGATCCTCTCAATACGGAATGGTCCCACAAAACGGGGAGATAACTTGCGTGAATTGGACAGGAGAGGCAAATTAGACGTGGATAACCACACCTTCTGACCGCAAACATAACGAGGGCTTCTTATCCTGCATTTATTGGCCGCGACGATCATGCGTCTTCAAGCTCCACAGAGAGCGGAACGCACTCTCCTCCAGGTGCGCTTGCAATGGCTGATAAAAGCCTGTACTGAAGGTACATTAGACTCAGTGTCTTGGGATGAAAATAACGGAGGTTGATAGCCAAGACAGCAGTGGAAAGGCGAAAGACCGGTGGCGGAGGACGGGAGAGAATTATGGGCGTATTCTGCCCAGGAAAGTTGCTGAGACCAGGACGTGGGATTCTGATGGGTAAGACTGCGCAGAATGCGGGCGACAATCTGATTGGTCCGTTCCGCTTGATCGTTCGTCTGAGGGTGATACCCTGACGAAAGGCTGACGGACGCCCCAATCAGAAGACAAAACTCCCTCCAGAATTGAGAGGAAAATTGGGGACCTCTATCAGACACTATATCGGAAGGTAGACCGTGAAGTCTAAAAACATGGTCAACCATGATCTGGGCAGTCTCCTTGGCAGAGGGGAGTTTAAGTGGGCCGATTTAGAAAAATCGATCTACAACGGTAAGAATCACAGTGTTACCCGCCGAGAGGGGAAGCCCAGTGATAAAGTCGAGAGCCAAGTGAGACCACGGTCGAGTAGGAACCGGCAACGGTCGAAGAAGACCGGCAGGAGGGGAATTGCCAGCCATAGTCTGCGCGCACGTTACACAGGAGGCAATAAATCGTTGCACGTCACGTTCCAACGAGGGCCACCAAAAACGCTGACGAATAAACGCAAGGGTGCCGCGGACGCCGGGATGGGCAGTCAATTTAGGGGTGTGTGCCGAGGCGAAAAGATTAAAATGTCGTCGAGATAGACGAACACGAACGCGTTGAGCATGTCCCGTAGGACTTCATTTACTAAGGCCTGGAAGACTGCGGGGGCGTTTACTAACCTGAAGGGAAGGACTCGGTATTCAAAGTGCCCGAGGGGCGTGTTAAACGCGGTCTTCCATTCATCCCCCTCCCTAATACGCACAAGGTGATAGGCGTTACGCAAATCGAGCTTTGTGAAAACCCTGGCTCCCTGCAAGATCTCGAAGGCCGATGACATCAGTGGCAATGGATAACGATTCTTGACAGTGATGTCATTCAAACCCCGATAATCAATACAGGGACGCAGGGAGCCGTCCCTCTTCTTAACAAAGAAGAAGCCGGCTCCCGCTGGGGACGAAGAAGGAACGATCGTACCAGCGTTGAGTGAGTCGGAAAGATATATTTCGAGCGCCTCTCGTTCGGGAGTGGACAACGAGTATAGTCTTTCCCGAGGAGGCTTGGTCCCCGGGACAAGATCTATGCTGCAATCATACGGGTGATGAGGTGGGAGAGAAGTGGCCCGGGAGCGGCTGAAAACCTCCCGCAAATCATGATAATCCTCCGGCACCCAAGATAAATCACCTGGCTCCTCCTGGAAAACAGTAATAGAAGAGACAGGGGGCACAGCAGAAGACAAACAAACTACATGACACGACAGTTTCCAAGACAAAATAGATCCCTCCGCCCAGTTAAGCTGGGGGTTGTGGAAGACTAACCACAGATGGCCTAAAACTATAGGAGAATAAGGGGACTGGAAAACAAAAAAAAGAAATAGCCTCTCTATGATTTCCAGAAACAGTGAGAGTCAATGGAGAAGTCTCTCTGTACCCTAGGAAGAGAGCTGCCATCTAGGGCGAACAGAGGGGTGGGGTCTTGTAAGTCCAAGAGAGGAATACCTTGTTCCAAGCCCAAGTCTCGTCAACGAAGTTCCCCTCTGCCCCAGAATCAATCAATGCAGAGCAAGAAACTGACGATCCCTGCCAACGGAAATGTACAGGAAGAAACGTGCAGGAATTGGATGGAGAGACCCTTGAAGTAGCGCTCGTCAGTAACCCTCCGCCTACTGACGAGCGTTGGCTTTTACCGGACATCTGGAGACAAAGTGATCAGCGGCAACACAGTACATACAGAGACGATTCATAATCCTGCGTTGTCGTTCTCGAGTCGAAATGCGAAGACCTCTAAGTTGCATCGGCTCGGGATCGGCTGCAGGTAAACGTAGTGGCTGTGTCATCGTGGAGACAGGTAACAACGAAGCCTCCATTCTGCGAGCCCTTCAGCGCATATCAAAACGCCTCTCGATGCACAGAGCCAGCTCAACGAGGGAATCGAACGTGTCCGGAACCTCCCGGACAAAAACCTCATTCTTGATCTCAGAGTTCAGACCCTCGAGGAAGCGAGAGAGGAGTGCTGGATCATTCCATCCACTAGAGGTGGCCAGGGTTCGAAATTCAATCGAATAATCAGAGACTGACCTCTTCCCTTGGCGCAAAGTGGAAAGGAGAAGGGATGCCTCGTCACCGTGAGCAGACTGGTCGAAGACTCTGATCATCTCCTCCTTAAAAAGAGAGAACTTGAAAACAGAGTCAACCTCTGCCTCCCAGTTCGCCGCCGCCCACTCACGAGCCCGTCCGTTAAGGAGAGAAATCACATAAGCCACTCTTGAAAGTTCCTTGGCATAAGTCAATGACTGGAGAGAGAAAACAACTTCGCATTGGGTGAGTAAAGCTCGACACTGTGAGGGCTCACTCGAGTAACACGGCGGGTTGTTGATACGGGGTTCTGAAGTTTCGCGCTGTCCAGCTGCACCCGTGGCCTCATGACGGTGGTGGTGGAACAGCTGAGACAGATCCGAGAGCTGGGCGGTCAATGAGTCTACAGCAAGCCTTGCGGCGGAGAGATCCTCTTCATGCTTGCCCAACGGCGATCTGAAGAGGACTGCCACTGCCGCCTGGTCCATCTTGTTGGTCGGATTATTCTGTTAGGAGTTAAGTATGATGGGAGACCAGGGTAGAGAGCAATCAACAGTCTTTAATGAGAAACTGGACTTCGTCCTCAGTGATACTCAAACATAAATAGCAGGCGATAAACAAAGCCCGAAACAGAAACAGCCAGTAGTCTGGCAAATGGAAACACAACTCCCAAGAGGAACGATAGCCTGGTACCAAGAGAAGCCAACGGCCAGTCAGGAATAGATCGAACAGCCGAGAGGGTGTACAGCTGTGAGCTGGTGCTGAACAGGTACTTCTGCAAACAGGCACGGCTGGATAACTCAGTCTTTAAGCAGTCTTACTCACGGTTAGAGCATACGATAGAATAGTCACACAGATAGGACAGGACAGGGTGTATAGACAGCCGTTTCTCATGTGTAGTGAACAAATAATCCGACAACACGACAGGGAAGGAGAGGGAATAAGAAGCCGAGACAATCAAGGTAGAAAAGGGACAGGTGAGGAGATTGTAACGAAAGGGGAACCAGCTGTAAGAGATAATGAGGATGTGAGTGCGTAATAGATTGAGTGATAGCGAGAGTGACCACTAGAGGGAGACAGAAAAGGTGGAAGAAGCCTCGGATCATAACAGTATCAGTGATACTTGGCTTCATTCAGAAAAGGATGCCATTAGAAAAACATATATTAAAAAGTAAAACGGAAGTGTTTTTAATATTTAAAAAATGTGTGATTAATTAATATATATCATTTTATATATATATATATATATATATATATATATATATATATATATATATATATATATATATATATATATATATATATATATATATATATATATATATATATATATATATATAGTGAGGAAAATAAGTATTTGAACACCCTGCTATTTTGCAAGTTCTCCTACTTGGAAATCAGGGAGGGGTCTGAAATTGTCATCGTAGGTGCATGTCCACTGTGAGAGACATAATCTAAAAAAAAAAAAACCAGAAATCACAATATATGATTTTTTAAACTATTTATTTGTATGATACAGCTGCAAATAAGTATTTGAACACCTGTCTATCAGCTAGAATTCTGACCCTCAAAGACCTGTAAGTCTGCCTTTAAAATATCCACCTCCACTCCATTTATTATCCTAAATTAGATGCACCTGTTTGAGGTCGTTAGCTGCATAAAGACACCTGTCCACCCCATACAATCAGTAAGAATCCAACTACTAACATGACCAAGACCAAAGAGCTGTCCAAAGACACTAGAGACAAAATTGTACACCTCCACAAGGCTGGAAAGGGCTACGGGTTGCCAAGCAGCTTGGTGAAAAAAGGTCCACTGTTGGAGCAATCATTAGAAAATGGAAGAAGCTAAACATGACTGTCAATCTCCCTCGGACTGGGGCTCCATGCAAGATCTCACCTTGTGGGGTCTCAATGATCCTAAGAAAGGTGAGAAATCAGCCCAGAACTACAAGGGAGGAGCTGGTCAATGACCTGAAAAGAGCTGGGACCACCGTTTCCAAGGTTACTGCTGGTAATACAGTAAGACGTCATGCTTTGAAATCATGCATGGCACGGAAGGTTCCCCTGCTTAAACCAGCACATGTCAAAGCCCGTCTTAAGTTTGCCAATGACCATTTGGATGATCCAGAGGAGTCATGGGAGAAAGTCATAAGGTCAGATGAGACCAAAATAGAACTTTTTGGTCATAATTCCACTAAACGTGTTTGGAGGAAGAAGAATGATAAGTACCATCCCTAGAACACCATCCCTACTATAAAGCATGGGGGTGGTAGCATCATGCTTTGGGGGTGTTTTTCTGCACATGGGACAGGGCAACTGCACTGTATTAAGGAGAGGATGACCGGGGCCATGTATTGCGAGATTTTGGGGAATAACCTCCTTCCCTCAGTTAGAGCATTGAAGATGGGTCGAGGCTGGGTCTTCCAACATGACAATGACCCGAAGCACACAGCCAGGATAACCAAGGAGTGGCTCTGTAAGAAGCATATCAAGGTTCTGGCGTGGCCTAGCCAGTCTCCAGACCTAAACCCAATAGAGAATCTTTGGAGGGAGCTCAAACTCCGTATTTCTCAGCGACAGGCCAGAAACCTGACTGATCTAGAGAAGATCTGTGTGGAGGAGTGGGCCAAAATCCCTCCTGCAGTGTGTGCAAACCTGGTGAAAAACTACAGGAAACGTTTGACCTCTGTAAATGCAAACAAAGGCTACTGTACCAAATATTAACATTGATTTTCTCAGGTGTTCAAATACTTATTTGCAGCTGTATCATACAAATAAATAGTTAAAAAATCATACATTGTGATTTCTGGATTTTTTTTATTTAGATTATGTCTCTCACAGTGGACATGCACCTACGATGACAATTTCAGACCCCTCCATGATTTCTAAGTGGGAGAACTTGCAAAAGGGTGTTCAAATACTTATTTTCCTCACTGTATATAAACACACACACACAATTGTATTAAAAGTATAATAAAATAAAACTACTACTTTAAGTACTACAAGAATCGTTAAAGGAATGTAATTGTTAAGAGGAGGTTTCTTATAATTACCGTTTATATTTCTCAAGGGCTCAAAAGGCCTCAAAGGCTACGCAAACATAAACAACGGTCTGCATGGAATCTTCTTACTGAATATGAAACTGCCACTACCTCAGAGTTTGGCAGCTGAATGTGGGTGGGTTGCTGTGGCACGTCTACAGGTGTGGTTATTTCAGGGCAGACTGGAGCTTTGCTAAACGCAGTCACTCTTCCCTTGATGTAGCCTATCATTCAACTCATGTCAAGCTGTGACAAGACATGACACGTTTTGACAGATTATGACATGTTGGCCCACACATCTGATTCTCAGCTTGTTAACCAGCGTTAACTAGCGTATTCACTCAAGCCTGGTGATGAAACTGATGGCGAGATTGATGTTAGTTGTTATTTCTTGATGTTTGATGAACGTCTGTCTTAATGGTGAGCAAACATAATGCTTAGAAATGTCAAAGGGATAGTTCACAGGGGAAAAAATGGGTTTAGAATGACATGGAGATGAGTAAATATAAATAAATCGTTTTAATTTTTGAGTGAATTATTCCTTTAATACGCCGATTACTGTTTATTATTCACTTATTCCTGACATGTAAATACATAAGCTGTCCATCAAGTAAAAATCACACTCCACTTGTGTCTTGCAAAACAACACAAAACCCTTTAGCCAAAAAAAGGAGCCACTTTTACATTCCTCTCCCAGACAATTACGTAACGTCCCGTGACGACTGACCCTCAAGGTTTCTCTTGATATATGAGCCGTTCATTCTGTCTGTTTTCCTCTTCGTTTTAACGTGATGCCTCAGAGTAAATATTATGCTTTTTCAAAAAATATCCTGCTAAAGGAAGCCGGCGTCTTTCCCTGCGTTTGCACCGCGGCGCAGTCTAATAATGCTAGTTTATTGTTCAATGTGGTACGGAACGAGGATATGTCAACAGTCAAAAATGTGCACTGGAACAATGGAATGTCTGTTTAATGTGAGATGTGTGGGTGGCGTGTCAGGATTGTTCTCTTGATTTATGAGGTTCCTGTGCCTTTTTTTACAGTAAGGCTTAGCGCAATATGTCCACAGAGCTACATCCTGTTGGGAGCAGTGACCGACATGTGTTCCTGTGTTGGAATGGTGTGGCATTCGTCTCTGGCCAGAATCTCCATGGTGCTTATCACCGCCATATGGGATACTGGCACGGAAAGACGGTGCGGCAAAACAGGGCTGCATCACACGACTGTGGGTGAATGCTTCTGCATTAAGAAGTCGAATGCATCAAATGTGCTTGAGAAAATGTATACAGGTCTATTTATGTGGCGTAAAACTAATGGGTCATAGTTTGAGGATTTTGGACTAAGCAGGATTAAATTATTATTGTTATTAGTCTTATATGAGGGAGAAAATGCTGGACAAGCTCAGACAAAGCTAATAATTCTGACCAAATATTTCATATGTGGTGTAGGAAACTTGTCCACTTATGTTAAATGACATTTTACAATGCAATGTGTAACAGGGTGGACATAATAAAGTCCAAGACTAGTTAGGAAAGAACAGCATCCTACCAGAAGATTAACATTTAGGAGGAATTTTAATAGATATATGAAATCTATTTCATGTCAAGAATAAATTGACACAACAGGGTGGACATGTTATGTTTTACGCTATTAGATATGTCTTCAATAAATGAGCAAAAGAGAGAAAATGTTTATGACTAATACTTGGTTCTTGGACTTGCTTTCCCTCCAAAGAAATTATGTCACTTCTAGCAAGTCATGTGATTTAGGACAATACGCTTATGATTTTAAAGGGCAAGAAGTACCAATGTATCAGGGTGGACTGGAGTTTGAGAGACAAACTATTTATTTGGTTGTTTTTGAAAGTCTTTTTTATGCTCACCGAGGATTTATTTGATTAAAATACATTATAGACAGTAATATTGTGATCCTTCTATTAAGTATCTTGGCATCTGCCTGAAAACTAATTCTAACAGGTAAGAGGTAAAAAAGTTTTTGTGTTTTATGTAGGGCAAAACAGCCCTTTATAAAACACAAAGAACAAAGAAAGGAAGACAACAACCAGATAAAATGTATTAAATGTGTACGATTTATTTTAATGTTTAATTTTAATTTTTTTTATTACCTTGTAATGTCACTCTTCACAAAACGTGAAAAAAAAATCAGTTATCAAATTAATACTTTTATTCAGTAGTACACACTAAATTGGTCATAAATGACAGTTAAGACATTTATAATGTTATATACAAAAGATTATAATTTCAAACAAATGCTGTTCTTTTGAATTTTCTATTTCAACATTTATGATAATAATAAGAACCATTTTTAATAGTTGAGCACCAATAATAATTCATAATAAACATGCCAAATCCTCATATTAGAATGATTTCTGAAGGATCATGTGACACTGAGGACTGGAGTAATGATGCAGAAAATTCAGCTTTGATAACAGGAATAAATTATATTTTAAAATATATACAAATAGAAAACAGTTCTTTGAAATTGTAATAATATTTCACAATATTACAGTTTTTACTGTATTTTTGATCAAATAAATGCAGCCTTGGTGAGCTTAAAATACTTCTTTATTCTTTATATATATATATATATCTTTTTTGTATCTTACCTCAAACTTTTGAATGGTAGTGCATCACGGATGCCACAAAAAATATTGAAGCAGCAAAAATCATTTTCAACATTAACAATAATAAATGTTTCACCAAATCAACATATTAAATTGATTCCTCAAGGAAATTATAATTGATTACACAGGAATTTGTCTGTCAAGTGCTTCAAGTTTTTTTATTATTATTATTCTTAGGTACTAATCACTATGATTTTCTGTCCCGCATTGTCTATGCATGGAAAACTATGTTGCATGAAAGTCGATTAACATGTTATGTAAAATATGCAGTATTCTTTCATGGGGACAAAGTGCAGGAATACGATGCATTGGTATAGTTGCACACAGCGTACTCCACAACACCATGTTGCGCATGTATGCCAACACGCCCACACACAATCGCCCTGTGCCCGCAACTCCATCAACACACACCTCCGCACACCCATGTACCCGGATAACCACGGCCAAGCCCACACACGGTTATTTGGCTTTGGTTTCGTGGCAGATAGAGCGAATGTTTGCACCAAGGGCCCTCATTCGGAGAGGAAATGTGTCTGCCAAGCTTCGGAAATCCTTTGATGGCGTTAGAACTTGAGCGAATCTGTCCAAAGTGCTTGACGTGGGAGATTATTGTGGCGTCGTGTACTAGATAAACCTACAAAGATCATGTTTATGTTTAAAAACAGCCATATGTCACACTTCCACAGCTGCCACCACGGGTTGCGAGCCTCGCGCACGCCGTTACGGTCGAGATATCAAGCAGGATATGCATTACGAAAACACAGTCCCCAGACAGGCAGGCCTTTCATCTGAAGTTATTGCCACGCTGCCTGGGGTAATACATCACGAATTCTGTAAGGACAATGCTAAGAAGCGCAATCTGAGGACAAATGCATCATAGTTGCACAGTGAGCATTTTGTTACAAATAATGTTGTCATCAATTTTCATCTTTTGTTTAAACATATTAGTCTTTTGGACAAGATAGGTCATATTTCAGCAGTTTGATAAATTCTCCCTTCTTGCCTTTTCACAGAATGTGCACTTAATTAATTACACAACCTTTAATTGGACAGATTATTCCTAATGGTTGTGCGATGCTAAATGTACAAACTCAGAAGAGGCTCAGGAGTCATTATTTTAATGCCACATTCTCAGCTCGTTGCAATCAGTATATTTCAAATAATTAATCAGTTTCACATCGCAAGAAACATTTGGCCTAAAATAGACAAATTACACTCACATTTGTGGAGGGATTTTTTTTTTTATATATCTCCAATACCGTCCTGTAATATCACAGATGCAGTGCTTTATTAAGGGCGAGAGAGAGAGAGAGTGTGTGTTTTTTTCTTCTTCTAATTTTATGATATCTGCAGGCATTTGGGTGTTTAATTAGGGCGGTAATGTCCGGTGATGTACGTGATGGATTTTTACGGAAGCCGGCTTTAACTATCTGAGGCGATATCATAAATCACAACCTTGGCTGTAATGCTCGTGTGAGTTTGTTTAATTAGGATGTCCACCGAGAGATTCAGGGTGTTGCTTGGTTTGCACAAGGAATGCCAGTTATAAAAACACAACAGAGATTTTACATTTCATTGTGCTCCGAGGATTATCCTGCTGATGAAAAATGAAAAACTAGTCATTTGTGTATTGATACTAAGAAGGGTGTGTGTGTTGTTTGTGCACATCTCTAGAACCTTGTCTTTTTTTTTTTTATCTCTGATGGTTTAAATAATTCTCTGTAACTCCCTTGGAGAACCACATATAATGCCTTCTTATAATGCGACCCACTCATGTTAATAAGCCAACAGATGCTATTTTCAAGTGAAAATGTTTCCAATCAGGAAACGGTCACGGCCTGTGTTGTTTGTCGGACTAAAGGCGCATTTCAAGCAGCTACGACCTCTCGAGGGACCTCTTTCACAGACTGTGATGGCGCGTTTTAACAGTCATCAGCATTGTTAATCCAGCAAAGTTTTTTAAAGTTTCATGTTTAAAAAGCTATATGTACATTTATAACACTATACTTTGTATACCTTTGCATCACATAAAAAAAAAAAAAAAAACGAATAACGCTGTTGTGAGGGTGTTTCTAATACAGTGGCCGATGGTAAAATATACATATTTTTCTCTTCCGACTGCCGTTATCAATCTCTCTCAGTTTTTTTTATCTTTTGAAAGTTGTGAAAACACTATTGCTGAGTTTTTCTTTTACCATTTGAGCAAATGGGAACACGAAAAATATATTTAATCATTGTCTCTCATTCACCGCTATAGAAATTTACCCAACTATGATGACTTCCACTTCTGAGAAACCCGTAAATGTGAAAAGTGTTAAGTGCAAGCCAAATACTGAATTTAAATTCAATAGGTGTGTTCGCCTTCGGCTACGGCTGGATGTAACCGATCGATCTGCAAGAGTTGTCGCTTGCAGTCGGGGATGAGCTGAAAATGGAGACGTCGCACACTTTCTGCTTCCCATAGTGATGCTCACGCTGTGTTTGCATACTTTAATCTCACAGCTGAAGTGAAATAAATGCAATATTTGTGAAATACACAAAGGTTTCAGAAACATTTTCATTCAATACTTTATGTACTGCTTAATATACATATACATTTGGCAGACGCTTTTATCCAAAGTGACTTACATTGCATTTTAAGGTACACATTTTTACATTTTGTCAGTTCTTGCTTTCCCTGGGAATCGAACCCATGACCTTGGCGTTGCTAGCGCCATGCTCTACTGTTTGAGCTACAGGAAAGCTACATGAAACATTGATGATGTTACATTACAATATAACTGAAAGCTACCAATTTCTACATTTATTAGGCTTTAAAAAATAACAACTTTTAATTTAATTGAACTTAAAACAATCTTTACATAAACCCATTATAATAAATGTTATATTTACCTGTGGCCTTCCCTGTCAGACATAGTCTACACAGAAATTGAATAAAGTTATCAACACCTTTCTTAACTGCATAAATGATAAGTGAAATAATAGATGAATCATCATTAAAGCTACAATTTTCTCTGTTCCCTTTGTTCTTTGAACATTAATGACAGACATTATCAGTGCTACTGTCACTTTAAGATCTACCTCTGCTGAACATGATGCGGATCAGACGCGCTGTCCCGCGCATCTCATTTTCTCTCAAGTTCATTTAAGCGTCTGTTTGTACAAGAATAAAGTTAAACATAAGCCTATTCTATTTAAAGGTGCAGTGTGTAATATGTATGAGGATATATTGACAGAAATGCAATGTAAGTATGTTTTCAGTGGTGTATAAAGACCTTACATAATGCACCGTTGTTGTTTTTTTATTACCTTAGAACAGGCCTGGGCATTGTACGGCCCACGGGCCACATCCGGCCCTCTGGCTATCCTTGATCGGCCCGCGTAAGGTAATTCAGGGTTCGACAATAAGGACAGTATGTAGGGCCCTATGATTTCCGCGATCACGGAATCGCGGACGAAATCGCGGAATTGGCATATTAACGCGGAATCTATTGTTAACGTGGAATTTCCCAGAAATGTACATATTTGGAATGAAATGCGGTTTTGTGTGGGAGAAGAACGTATGTCTGGGGAAAATGCAGACCAGGGGAAGCAAATCTGGGCAACACAACCCCTCCCGTCATTTCAGCTCTCCCTTCAAAACAATGACAGTATGGAGAAGCGGCTCTCCACGGCTCTGCTTTCGTCTGCGAAAAAGTTTAGAAACTCAACGCTAAGCCCTCAGTGCCGAGCCAAGCAGCTCCCTCGCGGGGAGTGCTTGCTGTATTTTGCCTTGTTTTTAATGCACTTTAATGTACTGTATGGAAAATAATGTCTTAAATGAACTTGAGAGAAAATGAGATAGCGCGGGACAGCGCGTCTGATCCGCATCATGTTCGGCAGCGGTAGATCTTAAAGTGACAGTAGCACTGATAATGTCTGTCATTAATGTTCAAAAAACAAAGGGAACAGAGAAAATTGTAGCTTTAATGATGATTCATCTATTATTTCACTTATCATTTATGCAGTTAAGAAAGGTGTTGATAAATTTATTCAATTTCTGTGTAGACTATGTCTGACAGGGAAGGCCACAGGTAAATATAACATTTATTATAATGGGTTTATGTAAAGATTGTTTTAAGTTCAATTAAATTAAAAGTTGTTATTTTTTAAAGCCGAATAAATGTAGAAATTGGTAGCTTTCAGTTATATTGTAATGTAACGTCATCAATGTTTCATATAGACATTAATATCAGTGATACTGGCCTTCATAAAAAGATGCCATTATAACACACATTTAAAATATGCTGTCTTTAAATTGTTTCTAAATTCATTTGGAGAGTAACTGAAATTATTACAATATCAAAATATTAAAAACTCCAATGTTTTTAATTGCAATTAATCATGATTAATTACAGAAAAAATTTGATTAATTCTTTTTTTTTTTAATTATCAATTCACAGCACTAATGTTTTGTTGTGACTTGAAGTACTTAGAGTGCAGTGCAGTGTTATCCCAGTCTCGGGAGCAGTTGTGCGAACACAGGGACATGGTGCTCAGTCACCTCAGCCTGTTGGGCCTTCGGGTCAACCGAGAGAAGAGCAAACTCTTTCCCACACAGAGGATCTCTTATCTCGGTATGGAGCTGGATTCGCTCAGCCAGACTGCGCGCCTCACGGAAGAGCAGGTCCGGTCGGTGTTGAACTGCTTGAAGTCATTCAAAGGCAGGACAGCGGTCCCACTGAAATTTTTTCAGAGGCTCCTGGGGCATATGGCATCTGTAGCCGCGGTAACACCGCTCGGATTGCTTCATATGAGACCGCTTCAACACTGGCTTCATGGCCGAGTCCCGAGGTGGGCGTGGCAGAGCGGCCAGTACCGGGTCCCAGTGACTCCTTACTGCCGCCAAACTTTCAGCCCGTGGTCCGACACTTCGTTTCTCCGGGCCGGGGTGCCCTTAGAACAAGTGTCCAGGCATGCTGTGCTCTTCACGGATGCCTCCTCCACGGGCTGGGGGGCCACGTACAACGGGCATGCAGTTTCAGGTCTGTGGATGGGACCTCAACTGCATTGGCATATCAATTGGCTTGAGATGTTAGCAGTACACTAGGGCACTGCGCCGCCTCAAGGGGCCGCTACGTGGCAAGCATGTACTGGTCCGTACGGACAATACTGCGGCCGTTGCGTACATCAACCGTCAGGGTGGTCTACCCTCCTGTTGCATGTTCCAACTTGCCCGCCACCTTCTCCTTTGGAGTCAGAAGCATCTGAGGTCACTTTGTGCCATTTATATCCCAGGTGCGCTCAACCGGACAGTCGACGAGCTCTCACGGCAGCCGACACCTCCGGAAGAGTGGCGACTCCATCCCCAGGCGGTCCAGCTGATATGGGACCTCTTCGGAGCCGCTCAGGTAGACCTGTTTGCCTCTCCGGACTCGACTGTGGTACTATTCCCTGACCAGGGGCACCCACGGCACGGATGCACTGGCGCGCAGCTGGCCCCGGGACTTGCGCAAATATGCGTTTCCCCCATTGAGCCTTCTTGCACAGACCCTGTGCAAGGTCAGGGAGGAAAAGGAGCAGGTCTTGTTAGTTGCGCCCTACTGGCCCAACCGGACCTGGTTCCCAGAACTAACTCTCCTCGCGACAGCCCCTCCTTGGCCGATTTCCCTGAGGAGGGACCTTCTTTCTCAGGGACAGGGCACTCTATGGCACCCGCGTCCAGACCTCTGGAAACTCCATGTCTCCAGTGTGTTGAAAATGATGTTATGACGTCTGTGCGTTTGCTCGGCGGCTGCTATGATACTTGTTGCACACTGCAGAACAAGTAAAGCGTTTCTTCAAAATAAAACCGGAAACCGAGGGTAACGCAGATATGACGCAGTTGACAGGCGACTTCCTCACACGTCCCGGTTCATCAGTTAAAATAGCAATTTCTCAAGATTTACAAATAGTTTGAAACATTTGGGATATTGTAAGTACTCAACTGAACAAAATATATAACACTGGCCTAGTGTTTTTTGCATATTTTACTCAAAAACAATTACATAGTGCACCTTTAACCAATATTACACAAATAGTGGCATTTTTCTCCAAATATCATGCAGTATAATTACAATTGATATTCATTTTATACAACAGTTCAATAAACAAGAAGATAATATTAAGATACTTACTTTTTAGACAGCATATTGCCTGTTTTTGCTCTATTTCGCCAACGAAAGTAGTTCCAAACAAAGATCACAGCACTGTTTTGCGTCTTTGAGCAACACGCGACAGTGAAAGACGGCGATCTCAATGACCCACTTATTAACGCAGTCAAATGCTTCGTTCTTGAATGAATCGGTTGAATCTCACTGACTCACTCATTAACAGTGACACGCTGCCAACTACTGCCGATTTTAATTTCACATTTAATGTATCTTTTCATTTTAAATAACTTCAAATATCAATATTCAACATTTTATGTTTACGTTTAAAACATCAAAACACAGAGCCAATAGAAAAAATCCTCAGCGTTGAGCCCTGTAATTGGTCAATTAAAAGTCAAACACAAATAGGTGTAATTAGGTGCATGCAATACAACTGCACTGCTTTTATTTATTTTTTACAGAAACGGTATGCACCGTCATTTATTTACTGAATTAAATTGGTCCGGCCCTCTACAACCGCCCCAGTTTCTCATGTGGCCCCTTGGGAAAATTAATTGCCCACCCCTGCCTTAGAATGAGCCATTTCTATCTACATATAGTGAAGTCGGCATTTTGTGCCACCATGTTTTTACAGTGGCCCTAAACGGACAAACTGCTCAACAGAGCGCTAGCTACTCTCTGCTGTCTCAGGCCGGTTTCACACTGCATGCATTAGCAGGGCATAAGCAGCGCAAATTTTTTTTGGCGTCCATGTTAACAGATTAGACATTCACACCGCACGCAGAGGCGGCGCAGCAGCGCGTAGCAGGAGCAGAAGCAGCAGTGCCGCGATCATTTCGACGCAAGTCTATTTTTGCCACGCTGCTCACGCTGAATTAAAGCCACAGTGGATTGTTCTTGATCAAAACTGACCTGATTAACAAAGAAAATAACAAATTTCACCATGAAATCATGTAGTGAAGTGTCCCGTGTGTTACACGATCACCATGACATCCAGCGCTGTGAAAAAATAAAATAAAATACACGAAAACACAACACTGCCAGAAGTTTTTGGCCAAACTTCAAATGCCTGTTTAAATGATTAAAACTAGAAGCATATTGTGGCGAGCAGCGAGGCCGAGGGACCGTGAGGGCGGGACGAGGCGGCGCTCATCAGGGAGGATGAGCGCCAGCTGCGCGCCGCAGCGATCTCAGCCCTCGCGGAGGAGTGAGGGACTATAAAGGAGGAGCGACGACAGTGAGGGACGAGAGAGGACCAGGCCTGGATTTTATGTTGTATTTTATTTTAGTTCTGTTATGTGTTGCTGCAGTCGACCGTGAGGGGCTGCAGCTTATTATTTTCATTTTGTGTTTGTGTGTAGGCGGCAGTCGACCGCGAGGGGCTGCCGCCGCCATTTTATTTTGTGTTTGGTTTTTATTAAACACTTTAAATGTTCGCCGGTTCCCGCCTCCTTCTTCCCGTATGAACGAGATTTACTACAGTGGTGCCGAAACCCGGGAGGAAGGAGGGACATGCTGTCGAAGAGCCCTCGCAGCTGAGGGGGATCGCGGTGCTGAGGAGTTCGGGCAGCGCGGATGAGAGAAGACCGCGAGCGGCTGCCCGAAGCGGTGGTGCTGGATGGATGAAGGTCGGTGGGACGGAGAGCTCGCTGCCGTGCCCCTGGGTCGAGGTGGGGTGGCTGCCGTCCTAGAGGGAGCGCGGAGGAGTCACCGGCGTTCGCCGTGGGCCGGAGCCTGTATCCCTCCGCCGTGTAAAGGAGGGGCAGGGAGCGTGCGGGACTCGCTGCCGGCTACCCTCGACAGGAGGAGCCACCGCCGGCCGCCAGGGGGCGGAGGAGCGTTGAGCCGTCCACCGGCCGTCCAGTACCACCGCATGGCACCGCGAGGAAGAGCCTCTCGGCTGGCTGAGGACCGAGTGGCAGTGTGTCTGGGAACCGGACCAGAATATTTTTTTTTTTTTTTTTTTTTCTCCTCTCTCCACTCTCTCGTCTCTGTCGCTCCTCATGTTCCTCGCTCCATTCTCTCACCTCGCAGTTCTTACCCCCAGGTCCCGGGGGGGCCGATCAGGGGGGGGGGGGGGGGGGGGGGGGCGAGTAGAGCGCAGGCTCGGGAGTACCCCCCGGCCTGCGAAGGGCGTTGGGGGTATTTGGCGAGCAGCGAGGCCGAGGGACCGTGAGGGCGGGACGAGGCGGCGCTCATCAGGGAGGATGAGCGCCAGCTGCGCGCCGCAGCGATCTCGGCCCTCACGGAGGAGTGAGGGACTATAAAGGAGGAGCGACGACAGTGAGGGACGAGAGAGGACCAGGCCTGGATTTTATGTTGTATTTTATTTTAGTTCTGTTATGTGTTGCTGCAGTCGACCGTGAGGGGCTGCAGCTTATTTTCATTTTGTGTTTGTGTGTAGGCGGCAGTCGACCGCGAGGGGCTGCCGCCGCCATTTTATTTTGTGTTTGGTTTTTATTAAACACTTTAAATGTTCGCCGGTTCCCGCCTCCTTCTTCCCGTATGAACGAGATTTACTACACATATCTTCACTTTAATGTTACATTTATCATGTGAACTACTTATATACAACATGTTATATGCATGCGTGTATGAGACGGTCACATTTGCTGCAGATATATGCTGCCTATCATAAATCAAAGCACGAGACAGACAGGGGTCGGAAGAGAAGACCGGAAAATGTGACATAATGGACAATATTCGTCTGTATTTGCAATACACGAACCGCGGTTCAGCTGCGCGAGACAAACGGTGCCAGTGTGAATGCACAACGGGCGCGCGCGGCTCCCGCTCTCCATACGCACCGCTCCTGCCCTGCCAACGCACTGCTTGCGTGTGCGGTGTGAAGCCGGCGTCAGACGTCATCTTTGTCCTGTGTCGGCCACTGTAGCTTCTCTATGTGCTTTGAAAGGGAGGTATTCGAAAGTATACTTAAATATATAAATATAAATGGATACAAAACACAATTTACTTAACAAATTCACATTAAAACCTAAGCCACCTAACCTAACCTAGCATGCACAGCTTCAAGTCAGCTGCCGAACGGTCTGTCGCAGCGCTGCATGAAGTCGAACAAGCCTAATATTTCACTCTACATCACGATTCCCTCACATGATTTTGAACCAGTCATGAAAATTCACTTTTGCTGTAGGCGATAAAATCTTTAACTTACCATTCACAGCATAAGTATGTTCTATTAGTTTTTGTAAAGAGTATGAGCAACTGCTTTCACATAAACCATAACTCATAAATGACAACAGAATTTCACGAGTTTGTTTACCCATATACTCTTTAGCTGATATGGTTTAAGCGTATTTGGCTTGCTGTCCGCGGTGGAGGGGCTCGAGGAAGCCACTTCCACTCAAGCTTAGATTTACCCCGCAGGGACTATTAGTGCTAGGAAGAAGAGAAAGGTAAACATAAATTTAAGTAGGTGGAGTTGGGGAGGTGGAGGGATGCAAAACGACTGATGCCTGAAGGAGGTAGGAGGCTGCTTATATGCTTAACAGATGATTGAAAGATTAGATGGGTTCACGCCTCCCGAATTTGCGTTTGTGTACGTTGCTAATTGAAAGATTAGATGGGTTCACTCCTCCCGAAATTATGTTGTGAACTTCACTTAAAAGAAAAACGAATATCCAGAAAAAAAGGAAATAAACACATTCTTTGTTAACATTACGGGACAGTCAACGAACATGCATTGCCGGATAAAAAAAGTTTAAAACACACAGAACAGACCAAAATATAGACGCTAAATAGGCCATGTACAGTATTTTCTGTCAGCTGTTTAAAATCAGAACAGGTGTATCGATGTTCGATTCGTGAATAAATCACTGGGTGCGTCTCAAACAGCTCCCTAGCTCAGTAGTCAGGGCACTGATCAGGGAATCAGTCAATGGGCTGACAACCTGAACAGTGCCCTGACTACTGAGCTAGGGAGCTGATTGAGACGCACCCACTCTTTCAGTTGATTCTTTACAATGAATCAGAGTCGCGATTCACTCACACACGTTCGTTTGGCGCAAACGATTCATTTTTTTTAAATGTAATACTATGAGAACACAGAAAACAAAACCGAGAACAATAAAAAAGTGCTTAAAAAGTGGACATTTACCTATAATCCATCGAGTCGAATCGTTTTCCAGCGATGAAGAAAGTCATCTTTCGGTTCAATCTGCATGTGAACACCATGTACTACAAGTAAAAACATTCAAAATTCATAATGTTACATATCAAAACACTAACTGTACACGAAAACATGACATTGGCTTTGCTTGGCATTACATGCACAGTGGCATTTTTCATTGGAAAAACATTTTTCACACTGGAACTATTTAATTTGTCTACTATCAATGTCCATCAGCCCAGCCGAATTCTGTAATTTTGTTCCACCTTAAAAGTCATAACTTTTTTCTTTTTTACCACAGTCAGTGTCATTTTCATTACATCAAAAAAAATATATATATATAGTATTGAGTTTAATACATTATGTGAGTGCTGGAAATTATATTTTTAACAAATGGCCTAACGTTACTCCTACTATGCTAAGGCTAATTTCCTAGCTAGCAGTTTGTACATCGATAGATGCACAGAGTTGAATAATATTTTCACGTGTTTTACACATTATAATTAGAGCTTGATTGGAAATGATGCACAGTAAAAAAAAAAAACACAAAAAAACATGTTTAAAGGTGATATTTACCTTCGTTGTTGTCTTGACGCATCAAGTCTCATATTTCACCTCAAGCTCTTGACAAGGCGGACTCCTTGGTAACCAATTTAGCACAAATATTTGTTTTAGGGGGTGAAGTAAATATCGGATACATTGGGGAAAAAAAGGGTCTAAGACAGTTTTAATGTGATTTTCATATAACAAAAAGAGAACAAAATTTTGATTAAAATAAAAAACGCGTTAATTAGCCCTTTGGCCTTAAAGTGATAGTTCACCATAATTTTCTCTCCCTAAAGATGTTCCAAACCTGAACGAATTTCTTTATTCTGCTGAACACAAAAGAAGATATTTTGAAGAATGCCAGTAACCAAACAGTTGATGAACCCCATTGACTTCCATAGTATTTATTCCATGAAAAGCACTTAAAAAAAAGAAAAAGGAAAAAAGGGTAAAAAAAAAGTTAACTGTAAAACAAATGTACTATACTAATAATGTTATACTAATACTTTACTAAATAATTTCAATCTAAAATTGCAATAAAATCAAAGCCATTTGTCGAACCAAAATGTAAGTTGATATCGCACAAAAAAGAGGTCCTTGTGAGATTTTGTTTAGGCCCTATACCAAAAATATTCACCAGGTGACACCCGCATTCCATTTTTTAATTTGTTCTCCTCTAACAAATTTATTTCTGTCACAATATCACAAAATAGTCACCAAATATGGAACCTTGAATGAATCTCAGACCTTTCCGACGATATGTGTTTTGTCAAAATTAGAAAAATATTTCAAATACATTTTGTAATATGAAACATGACACTGCCCTCTAGGGGGAGGAGCCTGATAAAAGGTTTAAAGTACTGTTCCCATGGTAACACAATGTCCTGTTTTCACAGGATGAATTTTGAGTTTTTAAGCTTTCGAATGATACCTAATTTATGATGCTTACTAAAATATGCAATACAATCAGGTTAAAATCAACCTCTAGGACATAAAAATGCAAAAGTTGAATCAACACCCTATAGTTTTTTTATTTATTTTTTATTTTTTAGACACAAACGCATTTATTATACTTGTTCTGTTTGTATGTGAATATGCAAATAAGTAAAAATATTTTTGTGTATGTTTTTTTATGATTGTTTTTTATAAGTAGGATTTGTAAAAAAAAAAAAAATCATTACATCATGTAGTTTAAAAAAAAATGAATTTACTTGAAAAAAAACTATAATTATTCAGATCCTATTTTGTACCATATTTAAAGGGGTAGCTCACCCAAAATTTAAAATTCTGTCATCATTTACTCAAGTTGTTCCAAACCTGTATGAGTTTCTTTGTTCTGCTGAACACAAAAGAAGATATGTTGAAGAATGTTTGTAACAAAGCAGATAGAGCAACCACTGACTACCATAGCATTTTTTCCCTGGTAGTGGTAGTCAATGGTTGCTCTATCTGCTTGGTTCTTCAATTCTTCAAAATATTTTCTTTTGTGTTCAGCAGAACAAAGAAACTCACACAGGTTTGGAACAACTTGAGAGAGAGTAAATCATGACAGAATTTTCATTTTTGGGTAAACTATCCCTTTAAAGAATTTTGGTAACCAGACAGTTGACGATAGCCATCATATTTTTTTTTCCTACTGTGGAAGTCTGTGGCTATCGTCAACTGTCTGGTTCCCAACATTCTTTTATATATCTAATTTTATCTCATACAGGTTTGGAAAAGCTTACAGAATTTACAGTGAGTAAATAACAGAATTTTCATGTTTGGGTGAACTATCCCTTTAAGTGCGAATGGTGCTTACTTTTAAATGAAATTCGCTTTAAATCTCAGTTTAGGTTGATCTGAATGTTCTATACTAGACCTCATAGAGGCAGGATCAAATTCGGGGGCTATCAATGTTTAACGTGCCCAGCTGGATGGAAACTGGTAAATGTGGTGCATCGTGGTACCGGGGGCACGTAGGCCAGGTGACCACAGCAGGCACGCGTGTCAGTCCGTGCTCATTAACGTGACTGATAATGCCATCTATCAGCCATCTAATTGGCGATGAGGATCTGCGGAGGGTATTTTAACCAGGCCCACGTATCCATCACACAGCTGTGGACAAGATGATGGCACTTCATTACCAGAGTGCTAACCAGGTAAAAGTCACATCCATTTGTAATGAGTGCGGGGGCTGCTTTCACTCCTGTCCATTTTCATTATGTAAAGTTCAACGCATATGTATGTGTATTGTAATTATCTTGATGAATATGCAAGCTTACTTCACTTTGATTTTTCCACATAATGTCACAGGCAGAGAAGATGAGCAAGTGCTGTGGAACAAATAACTGTGGTGAGGTAAGCATGTTTCACAATGATACATATGCGAGCAAATGCTCTCTCTCAAGTTTCACTTGATCATGGTCTTTTTTTGGTGCTTTATTTATTTTTTACAGTAGAGAAAGAGGACAGGAAACAATTGCAGATTGAGAAATGTCAGATACAAACCAAGGAGTCGAGAAGTGGCTGGTTAGCATGGCCTAGTTCGCCCCTTCCGGTGGTAACTGTAATTAAGAACTTTTATACATTGAATGCAATTCTGCATATAAATATGAAACATATTGCAAATATTTCGTTTGAACATCAGCAAGAACCAATGAGGTTCATTCTCGTGTTACGCATCACGGTTGAGCTTCCACAAGAACCAGTGAGGTTCATTCTCGAGTTACGCATCATGGTTGAGCTTCCACAAGAACCAATGAGGTTCATTCTCGTGTTACGCATCACAGTTGAGCTTCCACAAGAACCAATGAGGTTCATTCTCGAGTTACGCATCACGGTTGAGCTTCCACAAGAACCAATGAGGTTCATTCTCGAGTTACGCATCACAGTTGAGCTTCCACAAGAACCAATGAGGTTCATTCTCGAGTTACGCATCACGGTTGAGCTTCCACAAGAACCAATGAGGTTCATTCTCGAGTTACGCATCACGGGTTGAGCATCCAGAAGAACCAATGAGGTTCATTCTCGTGTTACGCAGCACGTTTGAGCTTCCACAAGAACCAATGAGGTTCATTCTCGTGTTACGCATCATGGTTGAGCTTCAGCAAGAACCAATGAGGTTCATTCTTGTTTTACGCATCATGGTTGAGCTTCCACAAGAACCAATGAGGCTCATTCTCTTGTTACGCATCACAGTTGAGCTTCCACAAGAACCAATGAGGTTCATTCTCGAGTTACGCATCACGGTTGAGCTTCCACAAGAACCAATGAGGTTCATTCTCGAGTTACGCATCACGGTTGAGCTTCCACAAGAACCAATGAGGTTCATTCTCGTGTTACACAGCACGTTTGAGCTTCCTCAAGAACCAATGAGGTTCATTCTCTTGTTACGCATCACATTTGAGCTTCCACAAGAACCAATGAGGTTCATTCTCGTGTTACGCAGCACGTTTGAGCTTCCTCAAGAACCAATGAGGTTAATTCTCGAGTTACGCATCACGGTTGAGCTTCCACAAGAACCAATGAGGTTCATTCTCGAGTTACGCATCACGGTTGAGCTTCCACAAGAACCAATGAGGTTCATTCTTGTGTTACGCAGCATGTTTGAGCTTCCACAAGAACCAATGAGGTTCATTCTCGTGTTATGCAGCACGTTTGAGCTTCCACAAGAACCAATGAGGTTCACTCGTGTTACGCAGCACGTTTGAGCTTCCACAAGAACCAACGAGGTTCATTCTTGTGTTACACAGCACGTTTGAGCTTCCTCAAGAACCAATGAGGTTCATTCTTGTGTTACACAGCACGTTTGAGCTGCCACAAGAACCAATGTGGTTCATTCTCGTGTTACGCAGCACGTTTGAGCTTCCTCAAGAACCAACGAGGTTCATTCTTGTGTTACACAGCACGTTTGAGCTTCCACAAGAACCAATGAGGTTCAGTCTTATTTGTTACGCAGCACGTTTGAGCTTCCTCAAGAACCAATGAGGTTCATTCTTGTGTTACACAGCACGTTTGAGCTGCCACAAGAACCAATGTGGTTCATTCTCGTGTTACGCATCACGGTTGAGCTTCCACAAGAACCAATTAGGTTCATTCTCGAGTTACACATCACGGTTGAGCTTCCAAAAGAACCAATGAGGTTCATTCTTGTGTTACGCAGAACGTTTGACCTTCCACAAGAACCAATGAGGTTCATTCTCGTGTTACGCAGCACGTTTGAGCTTCCACAAGAACCAATGAGGTTCATTCTTATGTTACGCAGCACGTTTGACCTTCCAGAAGAACCAATAAGGTTCATTCTCGTGTTACGCAGAACGTTTGAGCTTCAGCAAGAACCAATGAGGTTCATTCTTGTGTTACACAGCACGTTTGAGCTTCCACAAGAACCAATGAGGTTCATTCTTATGTTACGCAGCACGTTTGACCTTCCAGAAGAACCAATAAGGTTCATTCTCGTGTTACGCAGCACGTTTGAGCTTCAGCAAGAACCAATGAGGTTAATTCTTGTGTTACGCAGCACGTTTGAGCTTCAGCAAGAACCAATGAGGTTCATTCTTGTGTTACGCAGCGTTTGAGCTTCTTCAAGAACCAATGAGGTTCATTCTCGTGTTACGCAGCACGTTTGAGCTTCCTCAAGAACCAATGAGGTTCATTCTCGTGTTACGCAGCACGTTTGAGCTTCAGCAAGAACCAATGAGGTTCATTCTTGTGTTACGCAGCACATTTGACCTTCCACAAGAACCAATGAGGTTCATTCTCGTGTTACGCAGCACGATTGAGCTTCAGCAAGAACCAATGAGGTTCATTCTTGTGTTACGCAGCACGTTTGAGCTTCCTCAAGAACCAATGAGGTTCATTCTCGTGTTACGCAGCACGTTTGAGCTTCCACAAGAACCAATGAGGTTCATTCTTGTGTTACGCAGCACGTTTGAGCTTCCACAAGAACCAATGAGGTTAATTCTCGAGTTACGCATCACGGTTGAGCTTCCACAAGAACCAATGAGGTTCATTCTCGAGTTACGCATCACAGTTGAGCTTCAGCAAAAACCAATGAGGTTCATTCTTGTGTTACGCAGCATGTTTGAGCTTCCACAAGAACCAATGAGGTTCATTCTCATGTTACACAGCACGTTTGAGCTTCACACAAGAACCAATTAGGTTCATTCTCGAGTTACACATCACGGTTGAGCTTCCACAAGAACCAATGAGGTTCATTCTCGTGTTACGCAGCACGTTTGAGCTTCCACAAGAACCAATGACGTTCATTCTTGTGTTACGCAGAACGTTTGACCTTCCACAAGAACCAATGAGGTTCATTCTCGTGTTACGCAGCACGTTTGAGCTTCAGCAAGAACCAATGAGGTTAATTCTTGTGTTACGCAGCACGTTTGAGCTTCAGCAAGAACCAATGAGGTTCATTCTTGTGTTACGCAGCGTTTGAGCTTCAGCAAGAACCAATGAGGTTCATTCTTGTGTTACGCAGCGTTTGAGCTTCTTCAAGAACCAATGAGGTTCATTCTCGTGTTACGCAGCACGTTTGAGCTTCCTCAAGAACCAATGAGGTTCATTCTCGTGTTACGCAGCACGTTTGAGCTTCAGCAAGAACCAATGAGGTTCATTCTTGTGTTACGCAGCACATTTGACCTTCCACAAGAACCAATGAGGTTCATTCTCGTGTTACGCAGCACGATTGAGCTTCAGCAAGAACCAATGAGGTTCATTCTTGTGTTACGCAGCACGTTTGAGCTTCCTCAAGAACCAATGAGGTTCATTCTCGTGTTACGCAGCACGTTTGAGCTTCCACAAGAACCAATGAGGTTCATTCTTGTGTTACGCAGCACGTTTGAGCTTCCACAAGAACCAATGAGGTTAATTCTCGAGTTACGCATCACGGTTGAGCTTCCACAAGAACCAATGAGGTTCATTCTCGAGTTACGCATCACAGTTGAGCTTCAGCAAAAACCAATGAGGTTCATTCTTGTGTTACGCAGCATGTTTGAGCTTCCACAAGAACCAATGAGGTTCATTCTCATGTTACACAGCACGTTTGAGCTTCACACAAGAACCAATTAGGTTCATTCTCGAGTTACACATCACGGTTGAGCTTCCACAAGAACCAATGAGGTTCATTCTCGTGTTACGCAGCACGTTTGAGCTTCCACAAGAACCAATGACGTTCATTCTTGTGTTACGCAGAACGTTTGACCTTCCACAAGAACCAATGAGGTTCATTCTCGTGTTACGCAGCACGTTTGAGCTTCAGCAAGAACCAATGAGGTTAATTCTTGTGTTACGCAGCACGTTTGAGCTTCAGCAAGAACCAATGAGGTTCATTCTTGTGTTACGCAGCGTTTGAGCTTCTTCAAGAACCAATGAGGTTCATTCTCGTGTTACGCATCACGTTTGAGCTTCAGCAAGAACCAATGAGGTTCATTCTCGTGTTACGCAGCACGTTTGAGCTTCAGCAAGAACCAATGAGGTTCATTCTTGTGTTACGCAGCGTTTGAGCTTCTTCAAGAACCAATGAGGTTCATTCTCGTGTTACGCATCACGGTTGACCTTCCACAAGAACCAATGAGGTTCATTCTTGTGTTACGCAGCACGTTTGAGCTTCAGCAAGAACCAATGAGGTTCATTCTCGTGTTACGCAGCACGTTTGAGCTTCCTCAAGAACCAATGAGGTTCATTCTCGTGTTACGCAGCACGTTTGAGCTTCCACAAGAACCAATGAGGTTCATTCTCGAGTTACGCATCACGGTTGAGCTTCCACAAGAACCAATGAGGTTAATTCTTGTGTTACGCATCACAGTTGAGCTTCAGCAAAAACCAATGAGGTTCATTCTTGTGTTACGCAGCATGTTTGAGCTTCCACAAGAACCAATGAGGTTCATTCTCATGTTACACAGCACGTTTGAGCTTCACACAAGAACCAATTAGGTTCATTCTCGAGTTACAGATCACGGTTGAGCTTCCACAAGAACCAATGAGGTTCATTCTTGTGTTACGCAGAACGTTTGACCTTCCACAAGAACCAATGAGGTTCATTCTCGTGTTACGCAGCACGTTTGAGCTTCAGCAAGAACCAATGAGGTTCATTCTCGTGTTACGCAGCGTTTGAGCTTCTTCAAGAACCAATGAGGTTCATTCTCGTATTACGCAGTACGTTTGAGCTTCCTCAAGAACCAATGAGGTTCATTCTCGAGTTACGCATCACGGTTGAGCTTCCACAAGAACCAATGAGGTTCATTCTCGAGTTACGCATCACGGTTGAGCTTCCACAAGAACCAATGAGGTTAATTCTTGTGTTACGCATCACAGTTGAGCTTCAGAAAAAACCAATGAGGTTCATTCTTGTTACGCAGCACGTTTGAGCTTCACACAAGAACCAATTAGGTTCATTCTCGAGTTACACATCACGGTTGAGCTTCCACAAGAACCAATGAGGTTCATTCTTGTGTTACGCAGAACGTTTGACCTTCCACAAGAACCAATGAGGTTCATTCTCGTGTTACGCAGCACGTTTGAGCTTCAGCAAGAACCAATGAGGTTCATTCTTGTGTTACACAGCACGTTTGAGCTTCCACAAGAACCAATGAGGTTCATTCTTATGTTACGCAGAACGTTTGACCTTCCAGAAGAACCAATGAGGTTCATTTTCGTGTTACGCAGCACGTTTGAGCTTCAGCAAGAACCAATGAGGTTAATTCTTGTGTTACGCAGCACGTTTGAGCTTCAGCAAGAACCAATGAGGTTCATTCTTGTGTTACGCAGCGTTTGAGCTTCTTCAAGAACCATTGAGGTTCATTCTCGTGTTACGCAGCACGTTTGAGCTTCCTCAAGAACCAATGAGGTTCATTCTCGTGTTACGCAGCACGTTTGAGCTTCAGCAAGAACCAATGAGGTTCATTCTTGTGTTACGCAGCATGTTTGACCTTCCACAAGAACCAATGAGGTTCATTCTCGTGTTACGCAGCACGTTTGAGCTTCCACAAGAACCAATGAGGTTCATTCTCGAGTTACGCATCACGGTTGAGCTTCCACAAGAACCAATGAGGTTAATTCTTGTGTTACGCATCACAGTTGAGCTTCAGCAAAAACCAATGAGGTTCATTCTTGTGTTACGCATCACAGTTGAGCTTCAGAAAAAACCAATGAGGTTCATTCTTGTTACGCAGCATGTTTGAGCTTCCACAAGAACCAATGAGGTTCATTCTCATGTTACACAGCACGTTTGAGCTTCACACAAGAACCAATTAGGTTCATTCTCGAGTTACACATCACGGTTGAGCTTCCACAAGAACCAATGAGGTTCATTCTTGTGTTACGCAGAACGTTTGACCTTCCACAAGAACCAATGAGGTTCATTCTCGTGTTACGCAGCACGTTTGAGCTTCAGCAAGAACCAATGAGGTTCGTTCTTGTGTTACACAGCACGTTTGAGCTTCCACAAGAACCAATGAGGTTCATTCTTATGTTACGCAGAACGTTTGACCTTCCAGAAGAACCAATGAGGTTCATTCTCGTGTTACGCAGCACGTTTGAGCTTCAGCAAGAACCAATGAGGTTAATTCTTGTGTTACGCAGCACGTTTGACCTTCCAGAAGAACCAATGAGGTTCATTCTCGTGTTACGCAGCACGTTTGAGCTTCAGCAAGAACCAATGAGGTTCATTCTTGTGTTACGCAGCGTTTGAGCTTCAGCAAGAACCAATGAGGTTCATTCTTGTGTTACGCAGCGTTTGAGCTTCTTCAAGAACCATTGAGGTTCATTCTCGTGTTACGCAGCACGTTTGAGCTTCCTCAAGAACCAATGAGGTTCATTCTCGTGTTACGCAGCACGTTTGAGCTTCAGCAAGAACCAATGAGGTTCATTCTTGTGTTACGCAGCATGTTTGACCTTCCACAAGAACCAATGAGGTTCATTCTCGTGTTACGCAGCACGTTTGAGCTTCAGCAAGAACCAATGAGGTTCATTCTTGTGTTACGCAGCACGTTTGAGCTTCCTCAAGAACCAATGAGGTTCATTCTCGTGTTACGCAGCACGTTTGAGCTTCCACAAGAACCAATGAGGTTCATTCTCGTGTTACGCAGCACGTTTGAGCTTCCACAAGAACCAATGAGGTTAATTCTCGAGTTACGCATCACGGTTGAGCTTCCACAAGAACCAATGAGGTTCATTCTCGAGTTACGCATCACGGTTGAGCTTCCACAAGAACCAATGAGGTTAATTCTTGTGTTACGCATCACAGTTGAGCTTCAGCAAAAACCAATGAGGTTCATTCTTGTGTTACGCAGCATGTTTGAGCTTCCACAAGAACCAATGAGGTTCATTCTCATGTTACACAGCACGTTTGAGCTTCACACAAGAACCAATTAGGTTCATTCTCGAGTTACACATCACGGTTGAGCTTCCACAAGAACCAATGAGGTTCATTCTCGTGTTACGCAGCACGTTTGAGCTTCCACAAGAACCAATGAGGTTCATTCTTGTGTTACGCAGAACGTTTGACCTTCCACAAGAACCAATGAGGTTCATTCTCGTGTTACGCAGCACGTTTGAGCTTCAGCAAGAACCAATGAGGTTAATTCTTGTGTTACGCAGCACGTTTGAGCTTCAGCAAGAACCAATGAGGTTCATTCTTGTGTTACGCAGCGTTTGAGCTTATTCAAGAACCAATGAGGTTCATTCTCGTGTTACGCAGCACGTTTGAGCTTCCTCAAGAACCAATGAGGTTCATTCTCGTGTTACGCAGCACGTTTGAGCTTCAGCAAGAACCAATGAGGTTCATTCTTGTGTTACGCAGCACGTTTGACCTTCCACAAGAACCAATGAGGTTCATTCTCGTGTTACGCATCACGTTTGAGCTTCAGCAAGAACCAATGAGGTTCATTCTTGTGTTACGCAGCACGTTTGAGCTTCCTCAAGAACCAATGAGGTTCATTCTCGTGTTACGCAGCACGTTTGAGCTTCCACAAGAACCAATGAGGTTCATTCTCGTGTTACGCAGCACGTTTGAGCTTCCACAAGAACCAATGAGGTTAATTCTCGAGTTACGCATCACGGTTGAGCTTCCACAAGAACCAATGAGGTTCATTCTCGAGTTACGCATCACGGTTGAGCTTCCACAAGAACCAATGAGGTTAATTCTCGTGTTACGCATCACAGTTGAGCTTCAGCAAAAACCAATGAGGTTCATTCTTGTGTTACGCCGCATGTTTGAGCTTCCACAAGAACCAATGAGGTTCATTCTCGTGTTACGCAGAACGTTTGACCTTCCACAAGAACCAATGAGGTTAATTCTTGTGTTACGCAGCACGTTTGAGCTTCAGCAAGAACCAATGAGGTTCCTTCTTGTGTTACGCATCACAGTTGAGCTTCAGCAAAAACCAATGTGGTTCATTCTTGTGTTAGGCAGCACGTTTGAGCTTCCACAAGAACCAATGAGGTTCATTCTTATGTTACGCAGCACGTTTGGCCTTCCAGAAGAACCAATGAGGTTCATTCTCGTGTTACGCAGCACGTTTGAGCTTCAGCAAGAACCAATGAGGTTCATTCTTGTGTTACGCAGCACGTTTGAGCTTCCTCAAGAACCAATGAGGTTCATTCTCGTGTTACGCAGCGTTTGAGCTTCTTCAAGAACCAATGAGGTTCATTCTCGTGTTACGCAGCACGTTTGAGCTTCCTCAAGAACCAATGAGGTTCATTCTCGTGTTACGCAGCACGTTTGAGCTTCAGCAAGAACCAATGAGGTTCATTCTCGTGTTACGCAGCACGCTTGAGCTTCAGCAAGAACCAATGAGGTTCATTCTTGTGTTACGCAGCACGTTTGAGCTTCCACAAGAACCAATGAGGTTCATTCTCGTGTTACGCAGCACGCTTGAGCTTCAGCAAGAACCAATGAGGTTCATTCTTGTGTTACGCAGCACGTTTTACCTTCCAGAAGAACCAATGAGGTTCATTCTCGTGTTACGCAGCACGTTTGAGCTTCCACAAGAACCAATGAGGTTCATTCTTGTGTTACGCAGCACGTTTGAGCTTCCACAAGAACCAATGAGGTTCATTCTCGTGTTACGCAGCGTTTGAGCTTCTTCAAGAACCAATGAGGTTCATTCTTGTGTTACGCAGCACGTTTGACCTTCCAGAAGAACCAATGAGGTTCATTCTCGTGTTACGCAGCACGTTTGAGCTTCCTCAAGAACCAATGAGGTTCATTCTCGTGTTACGCAGCACGTTTGAGCATTTAGCAAGAACCAATGTGGTTCATTCTCGTGTTACGCAGCACGTTTGAGCTTCCACAAGAACCAATGAGGTTCATTCTCGTGTTACACAGCACGTTTGAGCTCCCACAAGAACCAATGAGGTTCATTCTTATGTTAAGCAGCACGTTTGAGCTTCCACAAGAACCAATGAGGTTCATTCTCGTGTTACACAGTGTTTGAGCTTCCACAAGAACCAATGAGGTTCATTCTTATGTTACGCATCACGTTTGAGCTTCCACAAGAACCAATGAGGTTCATTCTCGTGTTACGCAGCACGTTTGAGCTTCAGCAAGAACCAATGAGGTTAATTCTTGTGTTACGCAGCACGTTTGAGCTTCAGCAAGAACCAATGAGGTTCATTCTTGTGTTACGCAGCGTTTGAGCTTATTCAAGAACCAATGAGGTTCATTCTCGTGTTACGCAGCACGTTTGAGCTTCCTCAAGAACCAATGAGGTTCATTCTCGTGTTACGCAGCACGTTTGAGCTTCAGCAAGAACCAATGAGGTTCATTCTTGTGTTACGCAGCACGTTTGACCTTCCACAAGAACCAATGAGGTTCATTCTCGTGTTACGCAGCACGTTTGAGCTTCAGCAAGAACCAATGAGGTTCATTCTTGTGTTACGCAGCACGTTTGAGCTTCCTCAAGAACAAATGAGGTTCATTCTCGTGTTACGCAGCACGTTTGAGCTTCCACAAGAACCAATGAGGTTCATTCTCGTGTTACGCAGCACGTTTGAGCTTCCACAAGAACCAATGAGGTTAATTCTCGAGTTACGCATCACGGTTGAGCTTCCACAAGAACCAATGAGGTTCATTCTCGAGTTACGCATCACGGTTGAGCTTCCACAAGAACCAATGAGGTTAATTCTCGTGTTACGCATCACAGTTGAGCTTCAGCAAAAACCAATGAGGTTCATTCTTGTGTTACGCCGCATGTTTGAGCTTCCACAAGAACCAATGAGGTTCATTCTCGTGTTACGCAGAACGTTTGACCTTCCACAAGAACCAATGAGGTTAATTCTTGTGTTACGCAGCACGTTTGAGCTTCAGCAAGAACCAATGAGGTTCCTTCTTGTGTTACGCATCACAGTTGAGCTTCAGCAAAAACCAATGTGGTTCATTCTTGTGTTAGGCAGCACGTTTGAGCTTCCACAAGAACCAATGAGGTTCATTCTTATGTTACGCAGCACGTTTGGCCTTCCAGAAGAACCAATGAGGTTCATTCTCGTGTTACGCAGCACGTTTGAGCTTCAGCAAGAACCAATGAGGTTCATTCTTGTGTTACGCAGCACGTTTGAGCTTCCTCAAGAACCAATGAGGTTCATTCTCGTGTTACGCAGCGTTTGAGCTTCTTCAAGAACCAATGAGGTTCATTCTCGTGTTACGCAGCACGTTTGAGCTTCCTCAAGAACCAATGAGGTTCATTCTCGTGTTACGCAGCACGTTTGAGCTTCAGCAAGAACCAATGAGGTTCATTCTCGTGTTACGCAGCACGCTTGAGCTTCAGCAAGAACCAATGAGGTTCATTCTTGTGTTACGCAGCACGTTTGAGCTTCCACAAGAACCAATGAGGTTCATTCTCGTGTTACGCAGCACGCTTGAGCTTCAGCAAGAACCAATGAGGTTCATTCTTGTGTTACGCAGCACGTTTTACCTTCCAGAAGAACCAATGAGGTTCATTCTCGTGTTACGCAGCACGTTTGAGCTTCCACAAGAACCAATGAGGTTCATTCTTGTGTTACGCAGCACGTTTGAGCTTCCACAAGAACCAATGAGGTTCATTCTCGTGTTACGCAGCGTTTGAGCTTCTTCAAGAACCAATGAGGTTCATTCTTGTGTTACGCAGCACGTTTGACCTTCCAGAAGAACCAATGAGGTTCATTCTCGTGTTACGCAGCACGTTTGAACTTCCTCAAGAACCAATGAGGTTCATTCTCGTGTTACGCAGCACGTTTGAGCATTTAGCAAGAACCAATGTGGTTCATTCTCGTGTTACGCAGCACGTTTGAGCTTCCACAAGAACCAATGAGGTTCATTCTCGTGTTACACAGCACGTTTGAGCTCCCACAAGAACCAATGAGGTTCATTCTTATGTTAAGCAGCACGTTTGAGCTTCCACAAGAACCAATGAGGTTCATTCTCGTGTTACACAGTGTTTGAGCTTCCACAAGAACCAATGAGGTTCATTCTTATGTTACGCATCACGTTTGAGCTTCCACAAGAACCAATGAGGTTCATTCTCGTGTTACACAGTGTTTGAGCTTCCACAAGAACCAATGAGGTTCATTCTTATGTTACGCATCACGTTTGAGCTTCCACAAGAACCAATGAGGTTCATTCTCGTGTTACGCAGCACGTTTGAGTTTCCTCAAGAACCAATGAGGTTCATTCTTGTGTTACGCAGCGTTTGAGCTTCCACAAGAACCAATGAGGTTCATTCTCGTGTTACGCAGCACGTTTGAGTTTCCTCAAGAACCAATGAGGTTCATTCTTGTGTTACGCAGCGTTTGAGCTTCCACAAGAACCAATGAGGTTCATTCTCGTGTTACGCAGCACGTTTGAGCTTCCTCAAGAACCAATGAGGTTCATTCTCATGTTACGCAGCACGTTTGAGCTTCCTCATGAACCAATGAGGTTCATTCTTGTGTTACGCAGCGTTTGAGCTTATGCAAGAACCAATGAGGTTCATTCTCGTGTTACGCAGCACGTTTGAGCTTCCTCAAGAACCAATGAGGTTCATTCTTGTGTTACGCAGCACGTTTGAGCTTCCTCAAGAACCAATGAGGTTCATTCTGGTGTTACGCAGCACGTGTTATGCATGAGTATGCGGTCAATCGGTCAATCAATAATAACAGACTGAGCCGTCTGACCAATCAGAGCAGAGCAGGCTCCCGGAAAGGAGGAGTTTAGAGAGACTGAATCCTTTAACAAACCGTTTCAGACATTGAGAAAAGAGATGATTCTGCAATGTAAATGATGAGATTTTTTTTTACCTCGATGCATGTAAACCTATTGTAGGATACTTCTGAAACAAGAATTTTAAAGCTCTTTTATAAAAGCATACAACAGCTTATAATCTTATATATTATGTATTTTTTTAGATCAAAGCTCAGGATAGTCAGTAACAAAAAGGATTGCTTAGGATTGTGCATTTTCTGTCATCAGCCAACCATCATACCTTTCTTGAGTTCTTGTAGACCTCCTTAATTCAAGCTCAGTTCACCTGTGTGAGTGCCATAGCTAAGCCATATTTCTGAGAGAAATGTTCCCATTCTTTTGAAATATATTTATAAATAAAATGTTTATTTTAGTAATAAAATTATTTTTTTCTATTATAAAATATATATGTTTTGTTTATGTGTGTGTGTGTGTGTGTGTGTGTGTGTGTGTGTGTGTGTGTGTGTGTGTATAAATATATATATATATATATATGTGTATATACAGTACAGAAAGAGGCCATGAAATGTTGCAAACCAGATTTAAACATGCATTGCATTCACGACTCATGCACATGCATTCTAATAAACTGCACAGGGAAACTGGCATGGCAGGCAACAGCTCGACTTTTTCAAAAATTGCCATTTCATCCTTTGCTGTCCAGTCCAGTACAAAAACTTTGCTAAAATGCCCAAAAGTCCATATTTAGTAATTCACATGTCAGTGATTATCATTTCCAACCCCCTCAGACTGCAGCAATGAATCTTTACCCCCCTCCATCTCTTCTTCCTCTCGTTCTGCCTCTCCCTCACTCGTCCTTCCCATTTATTGCTTTGTACAGCAAAGCACCATTACTGATCCCTTCCAAAGCACAAACTAAAAATCTATCCCGTTGTCATTTGCTTCGCCGTGCCATCTATCATCTGGGAGCGGGTGGGGGGAGTTTGGCAGCATCTCAGCGCCAGAGAGGAGGCGCTGGAACAGGAGGCAGAGTCAAGGACTTTCACGCGCAACAAAAAACTTGTCACAATTATTTATGGCTCTAGCTGGGACACATAATAGGACACATCAAACTGCTGTTTTTTTCCCTCCCTTTCAGTTTTTTTTCGCTTTTTCTTCCCCTCCGCGGCGATGAGCGCCCTCACGTCGCCGGCTCCCTTGTCGAAGTGGGTCACAGGCATCTCTTGCCTTACACATACAATTTCCAAGACAATGGCGGAGCACTTGGGGAAGTGACAGTGACAAATACAGGAGGCCCCACCGAAAGCTGGGCAGGCTGTTACATGAGTGATTGCGCCAATAATCATGCAGGGCCGTCACGTGGCCCCGGGGCAGGAAGAAGGGAGGGAACGAGAGAGAGAGAGAGAGAGAGAGAGAGAGAGAGAGAGAGAGAGAGAGAGAGAGAGAGAGAGAGAGAGAGAGAGAGAGAGAGAGAGAGAGAGAGAGAGAGAGAGTGGAAGGAACAAGGGAGGGAAGAGTAGATGGGATGGTCTGAGCAGGAGAGATGAAAAAAGAAAGTATAGCAAGATGGACAGATGGAGAAAGAGTGAACTGCTTAAAAAGGAAGGAAAGAAGAGTGGGTCAACGATAATGAGCGCATATACTGTAAGCTTCAGTAGATGGATAAATGGATCTTACATTTCATAGGTCAATCCAAAATTGGATGAATGGATGGATGGATGGGTGGATGGATGGATGGATGGGTGGATGGATGGATCTCCTGTGGAGGGGTTATGGGGGTCTCAGGCCTGAGTGCAGCATTGGTTAACAGGTCCTGGAAAACCATTTTTTACACTCTTATCAGCCATCTGTGACTTCCTTCCTCTCAGATGAGGTGCCGCTAAATGACTGTCACCCCACGCACAGCTCCGCTATGTTCTGCTGTGGCGCTCATAATTGGGAAGGGGTGCTCAGGCCGGTTTCCCCGGCGTGACCTTTCTTAAACTCACCCGAGCAGGGAATTGGGTAGAGCCTGCGATTAAATTACTTCTCCAGCACCTCGGCCCCTCACCTTAAGCACCACCACTTGGCTCGGGTTCATGGGCTAGGGTGAAGGCCCCCCTAATCTGCCCCTCCTTGACCTGTCACATCTGCTACAGGAAGAGCAAAGCATTTTATTTTGCCAAGCATCACTTTTGTTGCTCATATTTAGGGTTAGTGATTTGAACAAATCCCTAAACCTAAGCATTAAACTTCAGGGAAGTTTTCACGCAAGACATTCTCAAGAAAAATACAGTAAAACTCTAATATTGTGAAATACCATTTAAATATAACGATTTTGCTTTTATAATTATTTAATGATTCTTTTGCGTTTTAAAATGTAATTTATTCCTGTTATCAAAGCTGAATTTTCAGCATCATTACTCCAGTGTCACGTGATCCTTCAGAAATCATTCTAATATGAATCATGCTGCTCAAGAAACATTTATTATTATCAAAGTTGAAAACGCTTACGCTACTGCAACAGATTTACAGTGCTTATTTTCTTTTGATTTAAAAAATATAACCTGTTCCAAAAAGTGTGAAAGCAGAGTACAGTTTCATTTTTGCGGTGTTAAAATCCAGTCATATTAACTATATATTTGAGAAATATCACCACACCTGAGCACTCGCTAAATCAGTTTCAAGCATGTACGTCTCAACTACTGTCAAACCGCAGACGCTAACAGTGTGCTTTTCACACACAAGGTGTCTCTTAATTTGAAAATGATGAATCTCTGATATAAAAGAGGAAAGTGGAGCAAAATATTGAAAGCTCAAATAACCTTTTTATCACTTTTATAACTTCCATAACTTTACATATTAACTGTTTTTCGAAGCTAGCTCATTTTTAGAAGCCCATTTTGATGGCATATCGCTCCCTGCGCCTAAAGCTTGTAAATTGATATCCTAGAAAGACTTGTGTGATAAAACATAATAAATGCCAAGAACTCTTACAGCAGGTGATTTCACACAGAAACCGGGTCTTAACACTTTTATTAGAGACAGGTGGGGGGCTACAATCATGTTAAGACATTATTAGCTGCTTCAATCTGCAGTGAGTGGCATTGCTATCCACATAGGTGGACACAAAATTGCACTCATAATGTATGATTTGAAATGCTCTACATGGTCTGCAACGCCAATAATGCTAACTTGCACTGCCACGCAACTCTACTACACTGAAAACTTGAATAAGTTGGCAAAACTAAAATAAAATTGAAGTTAAACGTTTAAATAGGCAGAACTGGCAGATTTAAATTTTGTACTCATACATTTTAATAGTTCATTCATACATTTAACTTAAAATTATCATGTCATCTCAATAAAAAATTTTTTTTAGCTAGCTATAATTAGCTAATTCAACTAATGCTAATTGCTAACACAATGCTTTGATAACATTAGCATAGCAGGGCTCTAGACTCATTCTTCTCACTGGTTGCTCTGGTGCCACTAACTTTCTCAGTTGGTCGCATCGACTTTTATATGAATCATAATGATCTTGCATGTTGATGAATCTTTTTATATATGCTGGTTTTGCATTTATGTAGGCTATAGATTGACGTGACTAAAAGCTTGATATTTGCTATTATTTTAATCTGAACATTGCTTCCAACAAGCATACAAAAAATACACTACAAAAATATTATCACGCACATATATAACATACAGTGAGGAAAATAAGTATTTGAACACCCTGCTATTTTGCAAGTTCTCCCACTTGGAAATCATGGAGGGGTCTGAAATTGTCATCGTAGGTGCATGTCCATTGTGTGAGACATAATCTAAAAAAAAAAAATCCAGAAATCACAATATATGATTTTGTAACTATTTATTTGTATGATACAGCTACAAATAAGTATTTGAACACCTGTCTATCAGCTAGAATTCTGACCCTCAAAGACCTGTTAGTCTGCCTTTAAAATGTCCACCTCCACTCCATTTATTATCCTAAATTAGATGCACCTGTTTGAGGTCGTTAGCTGCATAAAGACACCTGTCCACCCCATACAATCAGTAAGAATCCAACTACTAACATGGCCAAGACCAAAGAGCTGTCCAAAGACACTAGAGACAAAATTGTACACCTCCACAAGGCTGGAAAGGGCTACGGGGAAATTGCCAAGCAGCTTGGTGAAAAAAGGTCCACTGTTGGAGCAATCATTAGAAAATGGAAGAAGCTAAACATGACTGTCAATCTCCCTCGGACTGGGGCTCCATGCAAGATCTCACCTCGTGGGGTCTCAATGATCCTAAGAAAGGTGAGAAATCAGCCCAGAACTACACGGGAGGAGCTGGTCAATGACCTGAAAAGAGCTGGGACCACCGTTTCCAAGGTTACTGTTGGTAATACACTAAGACGTCATGGTTTGAAATCATGCATGGCACGGAAGGTTCCCCTGCTTAAACCAGCACATGTCAAAGCCCGTCTTAAGTTTGCCAATGACCATTTGGATGATCCAGAGGAGTCATGGGAGAAAGTCATGTGGTCAGATGAGACCAAAATAGAACTTTTTGGTCATAATTCCACTAAATGTGTTTGGAGGAAGAAGAATGATGAGTACCATCCCAAGAACACCATCCCTACTGTGAAGCATTGGGGTGGTAGCATCATGCTTTGCGGGTGTTTCTCTGTACATGGGACAGGGCGACTGCACTGTATTAAGGAGAGGATGACCGGGGCCATGTATTGCAAGATTTTGGGGAACAACCTCCTTCCCTCAGTTAGAGCATTGAAGATGGGTCGAGGCTGGGTCTTCCAACATGACAATGACCCGAAGCACACAGCCAGGATAACCAAGGAGTGGCTCTGTAAGAAGCATATCAAGGTTCTGGCGTGGCCTAGCCAGTCTCCAGACCTAAACCCAATAGAGAATCTTTGGAGGGAGCTCAAACTCTGTGTTTCTCAGCGACAGGCCAGAAACCTGACTGATCTAGAGAAGATCTGTGTGGAGGAGTGGGCCAAAATCCCTCCTGCAGTGCAAACCTGCTGAAAAACTACAGGAAACATTTGACCTCTGTAATTGCAAACAAAGGCTACTGTACCAAATATTAACATTGATTTTCTCAGGTGTTCAAATACTTATTTGCAGCTGTATCATACAAATAAATAGTTAAAAAATCATATATTGTGATTACTGGATTTTTTTTTTAGATTATGTCTCTCACAGTGGACATGCACCTACGATGACAATTTCAGATCGCTCCATGATTTCTAAGTGGGAGAACTTGCAAAATAGCAGGGTGTTCAAATACTTATTTTCCTCACTGTATATAACAAAAGTATTATTGCCATGGGTGTTATTTTATTAAAGTAATATTTCCATGATGATGCATCATGCCCTTAAAGGCCCCCTGAAATCTGAAACGTTTTTTAGCTTTTGTTAGCCTTAAGGTTATGAATAAACTGGTGTGTTCCAAAACAATGACAAAATTGCATTTAGGAGATATAAGCATTCAAAGCTTACAGTCTCTCACTTCCGCTAAAATGGATCACAGATTTTGATGACATCATCGCAGACTTCATCTTCTCATCACATCTTCTGTCCAATCAACCGCATTGCACACACATAGTCTAGACCAGAGCTGTTGACTAGAGACGCGAGAGCAATTGGATCATATGCATGAGTCAGCGCATACAACAAAACATATCGGACCTATTTAAATTCTGCACTGAATGCTGTATTTCAAAGCGATATGGTGGAGATTATGATGATAAACGGTTAGAGATTAGGAGGAAACTGTTGCTTTACCAAACAGAAAGGCTCTAGTCAAACTGTGATATTAACGAAACGCTATTGGCTGTTTCAAAAAAGGGAGCTGCTAACAGCTGGAGCTGTTTCGGGGGAAATTACGTCAACACATTGAATAATGCTGCGCGTTTCAAGGCACTTCAGTGGGCCATTAACATGACACACCGCAGCCGCAATAGCGCTGTATAGCAGATGTATCGCTTATATTTCGTTTTTCTTTTTTTATTCAAAATATTCACAAATTTGCTGGCTATTTCATCAACTACCTGATATATTCTGATTCTCAAAAACATGAGAGTGAACGTGTTTTGTTGTTGATCTATAATGTGTGATGGGTGTCGCCATGTCAATTTGCGCCGCAGTTCAGAGAATTCGTCAGATTTACAACACGTCAATTCATCCACTTCTCCTGAAATACATGAAAGTAAGTGGCCGGTGAAGTGGGAGAAGAATAAAGTAAACTTTATAGTTAGTTAAACAATGTGTATCTGATATGAATATATCACGTCATCAATGGATTGTTATTGCCGCTTCCATAGACATCACTGTGTATTTTACAAACTATAAATGTATTGTTTTGCTAGTACTTGTGTATTTTAAATGTGTGAAATGTAAAATAAACCTTACGTGCCTGAAAACACTGAATAGTTGTCATCAAGCACTGAGCACGTCCATCTCTGGCTCAGCGCCAGCCAAAGCGCAAAAGCATTGTGCACTCGCACCAATGCGACCGTGTGAAATTTTAACTTGCACATTATCAAAAAATGATCACATTTGCGACCATGTTGGTCGCAGTCTAGAGCCCTGCATAGCATAGCAATTGCTGAATGAGTACGGCAATATAGAACATTTAACACACCAGTTCTGAAACCAAGCTCATGCTCCACTCCTCATCATAATGGTAAACAGAATCTCTTCTAAATTAGCATTTAATTAGATTTAGCAAAAAATCGTTACCATTAGATTAAGCATTTACTCTCCCTTTCGAGTGCCATGGCAAAGCATGCTGGGAAATAGAAATCCCAGCCCAGTTGCAGGTAAATATAAGTTTGTCTAAATGAAAAGAAACAAGTTCATAAAACTCAAACCAATGAAACAATTCAGATTACTTCAAATGTGTCAGTTTCGTGAATTTGAAAAAGTTCTAAATACTCTGTTAATTTGATTGAACTAATTTGTTTAATTTGAGTTTGCCCTACTCAAACCAATTAATCATTTTGAGTGTTGGGGTTTACAGTGTTGCAATATGTTTGTACCAACCTGGAAGTTAGCATTACACTGTTTCCATCAACAAATAGCCAATAGGATTTTCCCATTAGCTTTTGGATTATTGTGGAAAATAAGCTCTGAGACCAACAAAAACATATGATTCTTACACGTTTGTTCATCATTATAATCTTTACAAATGAACCCTACAATGCTTCAACATGCATTTATAACTTTAAAATATGACAATTTATATGAATTAAATTAATAATAATTTATATAAATGCACATGGGTGTATTAGAGCTGATTGTTAGCTTAGCAGCATGCTGATGTGAGACTGTATTGGAATCAAGTCTGATCTCCTACGTTTTATGAGTTGCTCAGAGCATTTCAGTCCAAATTGATTACTTTTGAGGTTTTTTCTTTGTTGCATGTCCTGGTCTTGCTGAGTTAGACACATTCCTGTGTAAACATATTTTGTTGATCCTGGAACAACATCCCTACCCATAAACCTAACCCTCTCCCTAAAATCAGAGGGAAATGATACACTCAAAAAAAAAAAAAAACGGTTCTATATGGCACTAAAGTGGTTCTTCGTTGTAATCATAGAGAAACCACTTTTGGTGCTCTATAGCACCATATCTTAACATGTGCTGTATATGGTAGCGGTGCTATATATATAGCACCTTAGTCAGTGGTGCTATATAGCACCTTAGCAAAAGAACCGCTGAAGAACCAGCACCAAAATTGGTGCTATACAGCACTTTAAAAGGTTCCCCTATGATTACGAGCGAAGAACCAGTTTTAGTGTCATATAGAACCTTTTTTTTTTTTTTTAGAGCATAGGTGAATAACACTGATGTAGTAGAAGCACCTAATCCTGGTTTTAAGCCTAAACTTGACATAAACTGTAAACTTTTACCTCAAATCTGATTGGTTGATTGGTATGTTGTTCCAGGATGAGCAAAGATGGTGATCCAGGAACATATTGCACTTTGTTGAAGCCATTTCTATGGAAGTAATAATATTTTGAGTTTATTTAGTAAAATCTGAGAAAAACCTGTGTTGGAAATGAAACGTAAAATTTGGAATGTAAACAGTTAGCCAGTGATGTAGTATAATGTAATTTGATTGGCTGTTAGATTTAGGATGAAAGAAATAGAACCCTGCGAAACAGTCAGAAGCTCCAGAGCAACACAGTCTTTTGACCTACACAGTTAATTTGTAAGAAAAGCAAAGATCCTAAATTTTTATTTTTTTATGTTTTGATATTTATGTTTTCATAATTAAACAGTCAAACGAAGAACTTTGGATTCAAGACTTGAATATTATTTACTTATTTACTGACGTTTTGTGTTGAGTACAAAATAACTTTGAAGTCCTAAGCTAGTGAGTCAGCTTGTTGCACTCACACACTTGGTAAAATGCATATTTGTTACAATGTTTCATACAGTATGTATGTAATATGCAGCAATATTTTGTCCAGAGGGCCTTTCATTTCTTACATTTCTCAGGACGATGCAAAAAAATGCTACAAATAGGGATAGTTTTTGTATGAATAGTTCTTGTTTCTAATGTCTATTTTTTAGTGAATCCCCAAAGTCATGATGTAAAAGCTAAGGCTACATCGACACTAATCCAGATATATTTTGAAAACGCATCTTTATGCATCTAGGTATACCCAACACCAATGACGAGACTGGGTCAAAATCCAACTGAATATTAAAGATCTTTTCCCCCAACACCAAAAACCCATACCTCTTCAGTCTATTACATGACCACAACCAATGCTTTAAAGTACCTATTTCAGTTGCTTAAATGATCTTACTCCGCCTACATAAAGCATAATAAAAGCTCACTGAGAGGACATAATAAAATCCTCACACTATTCTTCTGGTATGATCACTTTATCGTCCAGCGAAAACCTAGCTTTTTGAAGATGATCTCACAAGTGGATGAATTTGAAAATGCTGTTTTCATGTAGTGTGGACTGTGGTCATGTGACACATATTGTACCGATAGATATCTATGTTTATACCGACATGTGCCTGCAATATGCCATTCACTTTCACTTGTTGCTAAAGATACATGTTACTTATCTTTATATTACATTACTGCAAACAAAGAAAATGTACTTGACCATACATAGATTGGCGATTGAGTGCGACCTAGAGGAGATGTTTTGCTAATAAAGTAATCATGCCAGAAGAATAGCGTGATGACTTTATTATGTGTCTGGTCTCTCGTGTCCTCTCAGTGAACTTTTATTATATTTTATGCATGCGTAGTAAGAGGATTTAAGCAACTGCATATCTCCCCTAACCGCAGGCATTTTTTTCAACTATGTGTCTAAAGTGTAAAACCTAAATAGGTACTTTAATATTCAGAATATTCAGTTTTTGACCCAGTCTCATTGGTGTTGGGTATACCTAATGGACACATTGCTACATCTGCTAATAGGAAATTGTATAATAATCTATTCTTTGCTGCCAGAAAAAAATATATATTTTACTGAATTGTATCAGTGATAAATCTTTGTCACTTTAAAGTTGGCATAAGATGATTTTTGAGTTGAATCCACCCAGTTTTATAAGGTCTGGACCCCAAATCTGGACAATTCTGGACTATCTTCATCCTATTATATTACAAGGAATATTGTAATTGTGTGATTCTCTGGACATTGAATATTGTTCCCTTTCAGTCGGTCACGTTTGACGTACGTCGGACGTACCGACGAATTGGGATCCCTTCTGGGAGCCCCTATCAGCTTCGAGCTATTTAGAACCGGCCAATGAACAACTGGATTGCGAGATTTGCATCTCGCGCTCCGCCCCGCGCCGCGGGTATAAACAGGAAGCGAGAGCGAATGCACGCTGTCATTCACTTCGGAGCCGAACGGCGTATGAAGAGGACTCTCGTCATTGAGTTACAGCTGCTATCAGCGTAAAAGTTATTGAGAAGACCGGAGATCGGGGATCAACGCGTGTTGGAGAGACGGCACACTTCAGCAGGATCGCGGTGCTCACTGCTGCTCTGGAGAAGAGAAAAAACAGTTTTCACAGCAACCTGTCGGTTCGTGAGGGCGTTTTTTTCGGGCTGCACTAAACCCTGTGCGCTGTCGCGTTTTCCCCCTGAGTGCTTTAGCACAAGAGCGTTTCCTCCCAAAAAGAGTACACGGGTGAGGCTGCGTCTTTTTCAAGATGTCATTCAACCCGTGCGTTTCTGGATGCGGTCGTTCCCTGGCACCTGCTGATGGTCACAATCGCTGTCTCACGTGTTTGGGCAAACAGCACGCTGAGGCGGCGTTTGTGGATAGTTCATGTTCCCACTGCGGGAACATGACTATCTCGGAACTAAGATCGAGACTCACCTACCTTCGGGAAGGCGGAGTCCCCTTACCCATCCCACGATCTAGTGCTATTCCTAACCAGAATAGACCTACTTCTTCGGATGGCCAGGGTGATCTGAGGATTACGTTAAGGGCACACCCGCCGAGTCAATCTCTGCAGGCCCCTATTCCCTCAGTTCCGCAACCGGTAGAGCTCCCGGGAGAAATCGCTGGTCCCTCCCACGGGCGGCCAGCGGTGACTTTCGGAGCTCCGACAGACGAGCAGATGTCGATCGCTGCATCAGAGGGGGAGTTTCAGTCCTCGGAGGATGAAGGTTCGGCTGGGCTACCTCCCTCTGGGAGAGTCGCTTCGGCCGTACCGGACCCCGAGATGACTACAATGCTTGCCCGGGCCGCCGTCTGCCTTGCATGCCATGGTGTTGCTTCAGGTCCACCAGGCCCAGGCACTCATGGACATGCACGAGGGTAGGCCTGACCCAGAGCTCCTCCGGGAGCTCCGGACGGCGATGGACCTTTCCCTCCGGGCGACGAAAGTCACCGCCCGTTCCATCGGTATGCGAATCAGTTCGCCCGGCGTCCCCCCAAGTTCAGGGGCGTTCACTTCACGACAGTAGTGGAGGCGAACGCCCCCGTGCTCAGGGCGGAGATCGCAGTCCTACTGGCGAAGGACGCGATAGAGCCGGTCCCTCCAGCCGATATGAGGTCCGGGTTCTACAGCCCGTACTTCATTGTACCCAAGAAAGGTGGCGGTTATGGCCGATCTTGGATCTGCGGTTCTTGAACCGGTCCCTTCACAGGCTGCCGTTCAGAATGCTAACGCAGAAACGCATCTTCAGGTGCATCCGTCCCCAAGATTGGTTTGCAGCGATCGACCTGAAGGACGCGTACTTTCATGTCTCGATTCTCCCTCGACACCGGCGCTTTCTGTGCTTCGCGTTCGAGGGACGGGCATATCAGTACCGCGTCTTACCCTTCGGCCTGTCCCTTTCGCCCCGCGTCTTTACGAAGGTTGCGGAGGCGGCCATTGCTCCCATGAGAGAGCATGGTGTTCGCATTCTCAACTGCCTCGACAACTGGCTGATCCTTGCCCAGTCGCGAGAGCAGTTGTGCGAACACAGGGACAGGGTGCTCAGTCACCTCAGCCAGTTGGGACTTCGGGTCAACTGGGAGAAGAGCAAACTCTGTCCTACACAGAGGATCTCTTTTCTTGGTATGGAGATAGACTCGGTCGCCATGACAGTGCGCCTCACCGAGGAGCGCGTCCAGTCAGTGTTGAACTGCCTGAATTCGTTCAGAGGCAGGACAGCGGCACCACTGAAACATTTTCAGAGGCTCCTGGGGCATATGGCATCCACAGCCGCAGGTACGCCGTTGGGATTGCTTCATATGAGACCGCTTCAATGCTGGCTACACGACCGAGTCCCGAGATGGGCGTGGCACAGCGGTTCCCTCTGCGTCCAAGTGACTCAGAGGTGCCGCCAAACCTTCAGCCCGTGGTCGGACCCTTTGTTTCTACGGACGGGAGTTCCCCTAGAACAAGTGTCCAGGCACTCCGTTGTCTCCACGGATGCCTCATCCACGGGCTGGGGTACAACGGGCTTGCAGTTTCGGGTCTGTGGACGGGGCCTCAACTGCAATGGCATATCAATTGCCTCGAGTTGTTAGCAGTTCGTCTTGCACTCAGCCACTTCAAATTTCCGCTCAGAGGCAAGCACGTTCTGGTCCGTACGGACAACACTGCGGCCGTAGCGTACATCAACAAACAGGGTGGTCTTACGCTCCCATCGCATATCACAACTCGCCCGCCATCTCCTCTTATGGAGTCAGAAGCATCTGAGGTCGCTTCGTGCCATTTACATTCCGGGCCTGCTCAATCGTGCAGCCGACGAGCTCTCACGACAGCCAGTGCTCCCGGGAGAGTGGCGACTCCATCCCCAGGCGGTCCAGCTGATCTGGAGTCGGTTTGGGGCCGCACAGGTAGACCTGTTTGCCTCCCCAGAGACGACCCACTGCCAGTGGTTCTATTCCTTGACCGAGGGGACCATCGGGTCGGATGCCCTGGCACACAGCTGGCCCCGGGGCCAACACAAATATGCGTTTCCCCCAGTGAGCCTTTTTGCACAAACACTGTGCAAGGTCAGGGAGGACGAGGAGCAAGTCCTGTTGGTCGCTACGTATTGGCCCAACCGGACTTGGTTCCCGGAACTAGTGCTCCTCGCGACAGCACCTCCTTGGCCTATTCCTCTGAGGAAGGACCTCCTAACTCAAGAGACGGGGCACACTATGGCACCCGTGACCAGACCTCTGGAAACTCCATGTCTGGTCCCTGGACGGGACGCGGAGGTTCTAGGTGACCCACCTTGTTGACACCATCGCTTCCGCTAGAGCCCCCTCTACGAGGTTCCTCTATGCGTTGAAGTGGAACCTGTTCGGCGACTGGTGCTCTTCTCGCCGAGAAGACCCCCGAAGATGTTTGACCAGGTCTGTGCTTTCCTTTCTACAAGATGGGTTGGAGCGAAGGCTGTCTCCCTCCACCCTCAAAGTCTATGTTACCGCTATCGCCGCTAATCATGATCTAGTAGATGGAAAATCTTTAGGTAAGCACGATCTGATCGTCAGGTTCCTGAGGGGGGCGAGGAGACTAAATCCGCCTCGCCCTCCGCCCTCGCCTTTGCAGTCAGCAGAGTTAAAAATCTCGTCGTTAAAGACAATACTCCTGACTGCGTTGGCCTCCATCAAGAGGGTAGGGGACCTGCAGGCATTTTCGGTTGACAAATTGTGCCTGGAATTCGGGCCCGGTAACTCTCATGTGATCATGAGACCCCGGCCTGGATATGTGCCCAAGGTTCCCACTACTCCCTTCCGGGACCAAGTGGTGAGCCTGCAAGCGCTGCCTTCGGAGGAGGCAGACCCAGCCCTAGCTTTTCTCTGTCCCGTCCGTGCTCTCCGGACTTACATGGACTGCTTACCTCTCCTCAGTCTCAGATGTTCCAGCATCCCACCACCTCCCCAAACTCACCATTTATCTTAGGTACCTTGCCCTACATAATCATTTAGTCACTATGGGGGTATATCAGAGCTCGAGTTGAAACTGCTTCATCGAGCCCCTCATCAGTAGACAGCAAGCCAAATAAGCTTAATGGGCAAACGAATTTGTTAAACACATATATAAAGCATTTTCCGATGTTTCAGTGTGGACGAGATACGGTTGAAAAACACTTGTGTGGAGGAAGAGACAGCATTAAAAAAAAAACACAGCATTTTCAAATGAATCCAGATTAATGTAAACATATAACCTATAGAGATGCTTGTTCAACCCTATAAAATCCCATCATGCCTAATGTAAAATAAACATCTCAATGAGCTTTTATGATGTTTTATGCATACACAGTATGATTTAAGCATTTGCAACGTTTGTGGATGGAGTGCAGTTTGAAACGAAAACGTAATTTTCAAATGTATCCAGATTAATGTAAACGTATAGCCTGAGTATGGAGATGCTACAACTCGTTCTATCATATAAAATCCCATCATGCCTCATGTAAAATATACATATCGGTGAGCTTTTATTATGTTTTACACATGCGCAGTGTAATTTAAGCGTTTTCCGACATGGAAGAGAAACTTTTGGAAAAGGCTTGTGTGGATGGAGATAGTTTTGAAATGTATCCAGATTAACGTAGACGTACAGCCTAGGTATGGAGATGCTACAACTTGTTCTCTCCTATAAAATCCCATCATGACTTGTTTAAAATAAACAGCCCACTCACCTGCTGGTACTAATCCACAGCAAAAGAACTCGCAGCATTGACCTTCCGCAACACTGTCATTGTACTCTGAGTCAGTGTGTGTGTGTGTGTGTGTGTGTGTGTGTGTGTGTGTGTGTGTGTGTGTGTGTGTTTGAGCACCTCCTAAGCATCTCTGTAAGGCCTGATATAATGAGACGACATGCCACCGAAACTGACAGCACAAAAAAACACTAGTCAATTGTTCTCCAAACACGGCGAAAGCGCCTAAATAAAAATGTCACATTTTGACTTGCCTCCATGCAAATTAATGGCTTGGTGGGCTATAAAACAGACGTTACGTGAAATCAAATCATCTCTATAGACATAAAAATGCTCTGATCAAGTGCTCATTTCTTCTTCTTTTGAGTGCGCTCAAACAGCTCGACTCCCTCTTCAATTACTTTGTGTGTCAACAGACAGCTCGCGGCACTGAGGCCACGCCGCTGAGACGTCTGTTTTCTTACTTAATGACAACTGATAGCTGGAGTCAGGCAGGTTATGAGTTTCAATTTGGGTTTGGCAATAATAACAATTACAGCCCTCAATATCTCTATCATTACTGAGTGGCTGTTGCAATATAGCACGCTGTTTTGTCGAGTGCGAGTCCTTCATATGCTGTTTCACAGCGAGAGCTGCATAATCAAACAGACGTGGTCTCTCTTTCTGTCGCATGCATCTTCATACATTTACACAACTTCACACACTGTTGTAGTCATTTGCTTCATGTAAATGAGTGATGGCTATTACTTTGTGAACTTCGGATTACACTTGAACTTCATTTGACCTGAAAGTCGACACGAAATCAAAATTGTCCCTATTTACTTTCTTAATAGACATTTCTGGTCTAATTTTTAATGATCCATTGGTGCATGTTATTCCAAAGGAAGATAATCTTCTCGTAATCTTTAATCAAAATGGAAAACATTTCTTTGCCTCTGAAATCCTTTTCCCTATGTTGTTGTTGTTGTTGTTGTTGTTTTTTCTTGTTGAATATCATTTCTCGCTTGGACATGTGACATTACAGAAGTGCTGAAGGTCACCAATAATAGTGGATGTTATCGAGTGCACTCATTCAATCCCACAATGCCTCGCAATAAGTGTAAGCAAGCATAAACTATGCAAAAGTGGCAGCTCTCTCGTTTTCATTCACTCCTTCAAGTGTATTATATTAGAGGAGTGATGTATAGGGGGCGATTAGTTTGTCTGTTAGTTTTGCAAGATGCTATCCTATCAATATGGGCCAACATTTCTAAAGAATGCTTTCAGCACCTTGTTGAATCAATGCCACATAGAATTAAGGCAGTTCTGAAGGCGAAAGGGGGTCAAACACAGTATTAGTATGGTGTTCCTAATAATCCTTTATGTGAGTGTATATATACGTACTAATATACACATACATACATACATTTACATTTTACATTTAGTCATTTAGCAGACGCTTTTATCCAAAGCGACTTACAAATGAGAGCAATAGAAGCAGCTAGAACAGTCAAGGGCAACAGTATGTAACAGTACGTAAGTGCTGTAACAAGTCTCAGTTAATCTAGTACAGAACACATAGGACAGAAGGTTTTTTTTTTTTTTTTTTTTTTTTTTTTTTTTAAATAGACAGACAGACAGACAGAAAATGAATAGAATGTTAAGTGCTAATCTTGATTGGTAAGGTACCGCTGGAAGAGATGTGTCTTTAGCCGTTTTTTGAAAATGGCTACAGACTCGGCTGCTCGAATTGAGATAGGCAGGTCATTCCACAGGGTGGGTGCAGGGTGTACATACATACACTATATTGCCAAAAGTATTGGGACACCCCTCCAAATCATTGAATTCAGGTGTTCCAATCACTTCCATGGCCACAGGTGTATAAAACCAAGCACCCTAGGCATGCAGACTGCTTCAGACCTTCCCTTCAGACCTTCCGATTAGCTCAAGAACAGTGCGAAGAGAGCTTCATGGAATGGATTTCCATGGCCGAGCAGCTCATCCAAGCCTTACATCACCAAGTGCAATGCAAAGCGCCTGATGCAGTGGGGTAAAGCATGCCACCACTGGACTCTGGAGTAACCAATCACGCTCCTCTGTCTGGCAATCCGATGGACGAGTCTGGGTTTGGTGGTTGCCAGGAGAACGGTACTTGCCTGACTGCATTGTGCCAAGTGTAAAAATTGGTGGAGGGGGATTATGGTGTGGGGTTGTTTTTCAGAGGTTGGGCTTGGCCCCTTAGTACCAGTGAAAGGAATTCTTAATGCTTCAGCATACCAAGACATTTTGGACAATTTCATACCCCCAACTTTGTGGGAACAGTTTGGGGACGGCCCCTTCCTGTTCCAACATGACTGCACACCAGTGCACAAAGCGTCGGTCCATAAAGACATGGATGAGTGAGTTTGGTGTGGTGGAACTTGACTGGCCTGCACAGAGTCCTGACCTCAACCCGATAGAACACCTTTGGGATGAATTAGAGCGGAGACTGCGAGCCAGGCCTTCTCGTCCAACATCAGTGCCTGACCTCACAAATGCGCTTCTAGAAGAATGGTCAAAAATGACCATAAACACACTCCTAAACCTTGTGGAAAGCCTTCCCAGAAGAGTTGAAGCTGTTATAGCTGCAAAGGGTGGGCCAACTCCATATTAAACCCTACAGATTAAGAATGGGATGTCATTAAAGTTCATGTGCATAGGAAGCATGCATCCCAAAACTTTTGGCAATATAGTACATATATATATATATATATATATATATATATATATATATATATATATATTTATATATATATATATATATTAAAAATATATAAGTTAAAAATTTATTTTAGTATTTTGCCACGTAAATACAAAAGTAATTTAATATCTAACTTTGTAGATTAAACAAAATTTTCGTCGTATTTTTGTCTGACTTTTCTTATGTAAAATGTTACCTTGAATTGAATGCTCAATGTCTCTTAACTCAAACGCATCAAATATGAACATTTGTATGAATGAAATTAATAATCATTTATATTTCTATAAAAATGCACATTACTGTTTATACAGCTGATTGTCAGCTTAGCAACATGCTGATGTCAGACTGTATTGCAACTTTATGAGCATTACTTTTTATGAGTTGCCCAAGTTGATCCAAGTTGATCACTTTTGAGGTTCTATCTTTGTTACAAGGCTGTCAAAAACACATTTCTGTGTACTTTTTTGTATAGACTTTTATGTAAATTATGACTTATCTTACCTGTGTCTTTATACATTTTCATTTTTTATTATTTAAATGTATTGTTATTATATGCCTTGTATTTATATTTGTGCACTGGAAGCTTCATTTACCAAGACAAATTCCTTGTGTGTACAAGCACACTGGGCAATAAAGCTCGTTCTGGTTGTTGCATCGAACTGAATACGACAGAAAACAAAAAAAAATCTCATAACTCAAACGCTTAGTTCTGAGGGTAAAGTCAAGTGTGTGATTTGTTTTTGCTTGTCAGATTTGACATAATATGTCACATAATATACATCTAAGACTGTGATTGACAGCGTCAACCAGGAGTTTGTTGTGTCACATTGAAATCAAATTGAATTAGTACTACACACACCTTAAAGCACTAATGTTGATCATGTTTTACCAGGGAAAACAAATTGGAGTTTGATGTCGCTGGGCAAAAGAGGTCACAGATTCTCCAGAGCTAACTTGAGGTAATCTTGATCAAAACATAAAAGGTATGGTACATAATGACTTATGTTGTCTGTCATACAAACAAGCTACTATCAACATTTTTCATAACATCTGTCACATCATCATCAATTGCTATTGGACACTAAGATTCATCCTAAAAGCAATGATTCAGTGATTACGTACGTACGCGCCGACACAAGAAATCTTTAACGAACCCCAAATTTGTCTCATACTGCAAAAACCATGTCATACATTGTACAATGTGCACCTGGGATTGGATAAGAAAAAAGCGAAGTGAATCTAAACAGGTGCCGCTCAGCACCGCAGACTTTAGCTCAATGACGGCTCCTCCATCACCGGCTCCTAATCCCAGAACTGCTCTCACGGAGCATATTCACAGCAGCCTGAGCTATTTTTATCAGGCGTATATACTCGGGTCAGCGCTCCCCCATATGTCCTCCTCCAGCGCAGAGAAAGATAACATCACACCAGAACACTCAACCTCTCACAAATGATGATGAAACTAATGGCTCCGTTCCTTTCTAAAGGCTTGAGAATCATCAACACTCAACACTTCCAGATGCCATGTGAGGCACGGCGGCACGGCGACACCGCTGGCCTTAACGCCGCGGGGCCCGTCGGTTTGGTTTGCGTGTTATTTTGAGTGGATAATGTGCGGCGGTCAATGTCATTTACATGGAATTTCATAGTAACTATTACTGTAATGTTCTGACAGAAATTTCGTCATGTAGAAAGAAAATCTGTCACCTTTCCTGTAGAAGATATGATTGTGTGTTGTCGTTATTAATGTCATTCTTAATTCTCACAAAACCTGTCAACAGGCTTCCCACTTTTTCTGACCTATGAATTTCCACAATTTTTTCATGACTTCTCCAGTCGTTTTTTAAGACTTCATAAAAATCCCTTTCTAGCATAATTTCTAGCCTATAATAATTGCTTTTTGAACCGAGTGTAACTAAGAAAAATGAATATAGAATGTAGAAATTTCCATGATTTTTTTTCCCCAAGACCTTTTGAAATGTGAGTCCTGGAAATCACTGTTTTTTTTATTTATTCCCTGATATTTCTCTGTTTTCCAGGACTAGGGGAACACTGGCAAAAACATGTTGAGGTTTACCTCATTATTAAAAGAAAGAATCAGAAAATTATGTTTTGCATTGAAATAAGAAAATAACTCTTATTTTTGAGGACCATAAAGATGTTTTGGCATTACATAATTGTAATTATCATGACAGTTTAGCCCTTTTCCTAATTTTTATTAATAATAACAACAATAAAGAAACAAAATTATACCATTATGAGTCTGAATTTGACATTGTATTACAATAAATTCACTAAAATATTTTAATAACAATTAATTAAAATGTAATTAAAATATAATACTTAATAGAATTATTATGACTAACTCAAATTCTAATTAAACTGAAACCATAAAAACATTGTCATTACTTGAAATAAAATAAATGATAAAAAACATTTATATTTTATTTTATCTATATGTCAAATCAATATTTCAGATTTTCATTTAGTTCAACTTGACCTAAATAACTAAATCTGAAATAATTAATAACAATTATATAGATATTCAAAATATTATATATATATATATATATATATATATATATATATATATATATATATATATATATATATATATATATATATATATATATATATATATATATATATATATATATATATATATATATAAACACAATAATTAATAAAAATAAATATTATTCAAAAATACTATAATTGTATTATAATGATAAACTGGTACAGAAATATTTTTGTTTACTTTTTTTTTAATTATTATTAAAATGAGGATTTTTTGTATTACAATAATGAATTCTGAGGAGAAATGTGCTTCATTCTAATTCAAATAATCACAATGCTAAATAAATTTGTAGTGGTCCTAAAAATAGGCTTCCTTGTCTTCATGCAAAATATTATTTCTTTTGTTTTCTTTTCTATTTCCAGTGAAATATATCTCAGACACGACCACTGACAGGCTTCATGAGATGCCATGTTTCTTTGTACCAACAAGTCAAAGTTTACTCTGCTATCCATGACTAAAAATGGTCAGAGACTACATTTAAATTGAAGTGGGAAGCCTGTCAGGGTGAATCTGTTCTGTTGAAGCCTGTTTAGGGCTTTTCACTGCTCTTCTTGTATACAGTGGTCAGTTCATTTCCTCTGTATCTGCCTGCAGGGGCAGTCAGACAGAGTCTGGGCTCGTCATCTTCATCGCTTGGCTCTCTGCCTTCACATTGAGCTCTTTGATATTGGCCTGTCAGGGGGCATCGGATAAGACGAGCCTAAGAGGTCTGGAAATGTCCAGACTTTCTTACACATGCACACACAAACAGGGCCAGCCCGTGGGATGGGGCCAGTGGCGAGATTATGAAAGTCTTGGTGTAAAAAAATGGGCAAATCCCCTCCAACATAATTACATAATTAAATGTAAACAAATCACAATTAAGGCCCATTTACACCAAGGACGATAACTAAACCGATAAAAATATATCTAAAAATCGTTCTGAATATAGCACAGAGAAACAATATTGTTGGAATCACTTTCAGAATGATTTTTTTCAGCAGGTGAATGATACAATTATTGACAGCCAATCAGAATCCATCCTGCTTTAAAAAAGCTGGAGCATTTAAAGTGGCAGACGACAAAACTAGAGCGCGCTTATAATAAATAGAATTATATCGTCTGCTGTGTGGAAGCTAATATAGTTATCATTATAGTTATCGTTCTTGGTGTAAATAGGCCTTTAAAGTAAATAGACTAAAATTTGTCCCATGCAGGAACTTTCTTTCCAGGAACTCTTTTTCCCCCAGACCTGCTGCTGCCTGCATTTCCATCGCAGTCTTAAGTACCGTGAATATTATTCTGGTAACGTAGGACTGCGCACGACTTTCCAGAGACCACTGCATTTCGTCCTCCGCAAATAAACTTAATAAAGCCTGAACCTCGTCGTCGGTCCATCGGTCGTATTTTTTAAACTCCACTCTTGATTCGAATAGCAAACATCTCTTACTGCACGCACTATAACTATATTAGCGTCCACGCCAGCAGACAATATCGTTCTGTTTATTCTAAGCACGTGCTTGACTGTCACTTTAAATACTCGAGCTCATTACAGCACAAAGGATTCTGATTGGCTGTCAATGTGAAGGAATTGAAAATAATCAAAGATATTTGATATTTGAAATCCAACAAAGAAATTTGCTTTACTGTTGTCAACCCACATTCCTTATCAGAAGGGCCATCTGGAAGACAATAGAAAGGCCTGTACGCCAAATGGGTGCCACACCTTTACAGTGGGGGAAGTTTGGTCTGACTGGTCATTTTAAATGAATGCATTTGGTTTCAGTCACATGGTCAAGGAATAGATAAAAGAAGATGGGAACTGTTGCTCTTTCTCTCTTATTCTCTGGCTCTTGAGGTCATTGGGGCTTCTCTTCTTTGCTCTCTTCTTCTCTCTCTCTCCCCCACTCTCTCTCTCTCTCTCTCTCTCTCTCTCTCTCTCTCTCTCTCTCTCTCTCTCTCTCTCTTTCTATCTCTTTCTCTATCCCTCAGGTAACATTTTATTCATGCTGTGTATGATTAATGGTATAAGTTTATCATCTCATACATCCTTTTTGAAACTATTTTAAGTGTAACCATAACCAGATTTTGTCATTAAATCCTTTCTATTACAAATACTGTGCTAACTAGTTTTGATTCAGTATTGACTTCATGCTCCCTATTGCAATACAAAATAGTCACATTATAGCAACGCTCTCCCACATATTTTGCTATTGTAACTGCACTTATTTCCGTCGTTGGTATAAGTTGTCAAGACAATATTCTGAACTCCAAACTGAATGTCAGAATAGGAAAGAAAGGTGATTTAAGCAGTTTTGAGCATGGCATGGTTGTTGGTGCCAGACGGGCCGGTCTGAGTATTTCACAATCTGCTCAGTTACTGGGATTTTCACACACAACCATTTCTAGGGTTTACAAAGAATGGTGTGAAAAGGGAAAAACATCCAGTATGGGGCAGTCCTGTGGGTGAAAATGCCTTGTTGATGCTAGAGGTCAGAGGAGAATGGGCCGACTGATTCAAGCTGATAGAAGAGCAACTTTGACTGAAATAACCACTCGTTACAACCGAGGTATGCAGCAAAGCATTTGTGAAGCCTCAACACGCCTTGAGGCGGATGGGCTACAACAGCAGAAGACCCCACAAGGTACCACTAATCTCCACTACAAATAGGAAAAAGAGGCTACAATTTGCACGAGCTCACCAAAATTGGACAGTTAAAGACTGGAAAAATGTTGCCTGGTCTGATGAGTCTCGATTTCTGTTGAGACATTCAGATGGTAGAGTCAGAATTTGGCGTAAACAGAATGAGAACATGGATCCAACATGCCTTGTTACCACTGTGCAGGCTGCTGGTGGTGGTGTAATGGTGTGGGGGATGTTTTCTTGGCACACTTTAGGCCCCTTAGTGCCAATTGGGCATCGTTTAAATGCCACAGCCTACCTGAGCATTGTTTCTGACCATGTCCATCCCTTTATGACCACCATGTACCCATCCTCTGATGGCTACTTCCAGCAGGATAATGCACCATGTCACAAAGCTTGAATCATTTCAGATTGGTTTCTTGAACATGACAATGAGTTCACTGTACTAAAATGGCCCCCACAATCACCAGATCTCAACCCAATAGAGCATCTTTGGGATGTGGTGGAACGGGAGCTTCGTGCCCTGGATGTGCATCCCACAAATCTCCATCAACTGCAAGATGCTATCCTATCAATATGGGCCAACATTTCTAAAGAATGCTTTCAGCACCTTGTTGAATCAATGCCACGTAGAATTAAGGCAGTTCTGAAGGCGAAAGGGGGTCAAACACAGTATTAGTATGGTGTTCCTAATAATCCTTTAGGTGAGTGTATAATACGGTCAAAAGTTTGGGGTCAGTAAGCATTTTTTTTTTTTTTTTTTATTCAGCAAGGATGCATTCATTTTAATAATTTTATCTGCAAATATTTTATGGACCATTTATGATGCCCTAGGCCATCTTTTATTAATCGGCCATAGGGTTGATGGGCTGGCCTGTACACAAATGCATTGTTATCGCTTGATGCTCTCTCCTAAAGCGACCTGACCGTAGGGTTGCACTGTAGCAACCCGCGGGAATACGTCAACATGGTTTACTTGCACGTCGACCCAGGAATTTGAAATAAATGCTCACTGAGGCTTTGATCTCTAGAAGTTTCTACAAGGCACTGCAGCACGGCTGTCATTTCTTACTACCCTTCAGTCCCTTTGAATGCAAGATGTCAGCCCATCAGCATTAGCACGGACCTCGGAAATACCACCGGATTCCTCGGCTGTATATCCATGGGAAGTGAAATGTTTTTACTTCTTATGTCAACCACATCCAAACAAATCTATGAAATGTCGTGTTCCTCCAGCGTTGGGCTGTCTGGAGTGCAAGATTAGGGATTTATGAAGACGGAGTTAAACGCAAGGGTCAGTTTTGTCTGGGATTTTGCCCGTTCAACATGCATCTTCTCTAATGCAGTCAGACGTCTCACTAAAAGGAGAGATTGTGCTCCGAAGCATCCGTTTCTCTCTCTTTTTGTATCTAGGAGCCCGAGACCTTGCCCAAGACACCGATACAGAACTGAGTGACGCTTCCTCAAAGTGAGCCAGTGAAGAGGATCGGATGAAGTGAGTGAGTGAGTGAGTGCGTTAAATAGGGCTTGGACACCTCAGCATGATTATTTTCTATCAGTGCCGCCCAGAGGAATCTGACAGGCCTTATGCTGAGTCGGCAGTCTGTTGGAGACTGGCAGGCGTGGCCTTTTATCCTTCCACATGTTTCACAGCAATTGGACAATCAGCCACTGCAGTGAAAATCCATAGTATTGATCGGCCCTGTATCTTCTCTATAATTCTCCAGCAGGAAATCCCTGATGACAAATTATATCTGCACCAGTTTTTGATTGGTGCTTTGATGTAAGTGATCTCCTAGGGCAGGCATGGGAACCAGCCCCGGGTTTATTAATACATGACGCTTGGCTCTACGATCAGACTTCACGGTTAGAACCACAGCCTAACCTACCCAGCAGACCCCAAAAACAAAGAAGTAATGTCACAGTTCAGACAGAAATTAGCGCGTTAACGCACAAATATTTAACGCAATTAACGCAGCATCCTTTTTTCAAGCGTTACATTATCTGATCGCGCTCTTATTCATGCAAATTAATACTTTTAAACCATTCAAGCGCAACAAGACAAAAGAGAATTTGCTGTCTGTGAATGTCCTGACACACACACAACGCACAGAAACGCGCACAGACAGCGCACCAGAATTGAGTCCTCTTTTGTGCTTGAACGAACAATAACACACAGAATTATGCCAAAATGCTGGTTTTGTATTTTCAGCAGTCTTAAATGAGCTAAATAACGTCTTAAATGAACTTGAGTTGTGGGAAAATGAGATGCGAGTTACAGCGTGTCATGTTCGGCAGCAGCAGAAAAAAGCGAAACATTTTGTTTTTATTGTGACTGTAAAAAAAAAAAAATAGAAACTTTAACAGATTATAATGATGTATAACACTTGCCTGAATGATAAAAAACAAGTTATTTGAGTCTCTTTGGCACTGATAAGAAAAAAAGCGAGCCGATCGCGCCGGCGAGACCACCGAATCGAGGGGGTTAAAGTCTCAAAGTGGCAGATCTTAAAGTGACAGCAGCCTAATAAAACAGTTGCTTTAAGAGAGTGGTGCAGGTATGACGTCACTTTGTAGGCCAACCGGCAGTTAGCATCACACTGGTTCCCTCGAGAAAAACCCAATAGGATTTTCCCATAGGCTTTTGGATTATCACTAAAAACAAGCTCTGCGATCAACAAAAGTTACTTACACATTTTGTCCATCAAGATAATTATCACAGATAAACACAACTTTTATGAATCTTGAAGCCTTAATGCAGTCGCCAGAAGTAAAAAGCTAAAGGTATAGGCTATAAATAAACTACACCACGGTCGCTCGACTTCAACGTCACCATCATTAAGCTTCCGACAACTCTTTCAGTTTTTATCTCAAAACATTTTCCCAGAACGTTTGTTAAACTAGTTTATAAGAGCACAATAATAAGCACAACGGGGCTGTAAAAGCGGACTGATATAGTGTCTTTAAGTTGTTTCTACATTAATTTGAGTAATTGAAATTATATTACAATATAAAAATATTAAAAACAGAAAACTTTGTGCTTAATTAGTTATTTTTTTAATCAATTGACAGCACTAATATTTATCCACTCTCGTATGTACTGTTATTTTTTTCTACAGGAAACAGAAAATAATACAGATTTTGAATAAAATGAGGATGATAAAAATAACAGAATTTTCTATTTTTTATGTAACCATAAACCTTTTTAAATAATAACAATAAATAATATAAAGCTACACACAGTTTGGGGAACACATATTCATTATTAACAACGACTTTAGCCTTTTACTGCTTTTTAATAGTTTACTGCTTAATACGAATTTACTGCTTATTAATAGTTAGTAGGTACTTGTTGTAGCGGTTAAGTTTAGGTAAGTAGAATATGATCATGCAGAAAAAGGCATTAATATGTGCTTTATAAGTACTAATAAACTATCAATTTGCTAATAATATGCAAGATAATAAACAAAGTTCAATTGATGAGTCCCCAAATTAAAGTGTTACCAGAAAGTGATACTTTTAATCAGCAAGGATGCATTAAATTGATCAAGTGATAGTAAACACATTTAAAATGTTACAAAAGATTATTATTTCAAATAAATGCTGTTCTTTTGAACTTCCTGAAAAAAATTGTGCATCACAGTTTCTACAAAAATATGCAGCAGCACAACTGTTTTCAACATTGATAATAATAATAATAATAAATGTTTTTTGAGCATCAAATCCTCATATTAGAATGATTTCTGAAGGATCATGTGACACTGAAGACTGGAGTAATGATGCTGAAAATTCAGCTTTGATCAATACATTACATTTTAAAATATATTCAAATATAAAACTGTTCTTTTAAATTGCAATACTATTTCACAGTATTGCTGTTTTTACTGTATTTTTGGTCAAATAAATACAACCATGTAGCCTGATTCTAGTCAGAATATGAGTCTGATACTGCTCCGTTGGGCTGTGATTATGGGGCGTGTTTAAACCGAACCAGGAAAGACCTCAATTGGATAGACCGGCTACAACCAATCAGAGCAACGGAGCGACGCATAACGTTAGTTGTCAAATGTCAACAGAACTCAACTGCACTGTGTTGCCAAGTCTGCGGGTTGAAGCGACCCCAATTATGTGATATACAGACCCAGGAATGCGAAATTTAGCAGGCAGTCCAGCCAAAATAACACATATTTTACCCCCCAAATGCCATTTTTCCCGGAGAACCCCCCCCACCCGGAAAGCTATTGGGCTTGTTTTTAGCAAGTTTTGAGTAGCAACTGGGCGAGTTTTGCTGTAAAAACTTGCCAACCCTGTCTGCACGCACGCTAGAATAAGTCACGTTAGAAGAAGAAGATGAGTGTAAACGATCTTTGCCGGTGTTGTAAAAAAAGAATTTAAGGATACACAGAGTACTTACCAACACGATCATCATTTCTGAGAGAAATAGTAAAGGTGAATGCATACGAACAAGTTCTCCGTTTAGGATTAGAACAAATTCAACCCAAGCGCCTTTGATGACGTGGATGATTACGTTACTGTTGATCATCTGTCCATCATCGTCTAAAGCCCGCCCTGACAATTTCATTGGTCCGAACAGTTTCTGTTCGGGCATAATTACTTCTCTATGGATCAAGTCCAGACCGAACTGCCTGTGCAAAAATTTTGTGGGCGGGGCTAAGTTCGTCTGGCATCCAGGCTAACAACCATGGGGAGCATAAGAGACTTGTGTGTGTATGGGGGGGGGGGGGGGGGGGATGCTACTAATATGGTGCTTTTTTTGATACTTAATGTCTCTTGGTTGCCATATACAGTATTGTCATGATGTCCCTCAGCATTATCAATGGTTAGACACGCACACACCAACACTGACAGAACAGTGTAATCAAAATGATGCATGACCACACACAGTCCATCAGTGTTTCATTCTGCTTTGGTTTAGAGTGACACTGTCCAGGAAGGGGAGATTTGAAGGTGACTGTCTGGAAGAGCACACATACACACATCATCAGATGTGAACACATCATCACACATAGATCAAAACACCTAGACACCGGCCTGAACCTATAACCCAACGCAAAACACACAGTCGCCCAAAATCGAAATAAATACATTATTTAACCTTTACAGATATACAGGATGAGTTAAGAACATTTACCAGCCATGACACTGTATTTTGCATTACTTATATTTAAAATGCCATTGTTTTCCGTGCATATTAGTGTCAAACATTGCAGGTCATTGTGTCCCTGGCAATGTAATCTTCAGACAGTTTGTATGAATTTGGGTTACACTTTCTTTTGATGGTCCCCTTTATTAAAGGTGGGGTAAGTGCTTTCTGGTAACCGGTGTTGATTTCAAATCACTAAAACAAACACGCCCCTATTTTGATAGCTCCTCCCCACACATACGTCACCCAGGCAGCAACTATAGCGGAATCTGCTGTGCCAGCCGGCCGAGGCTGTCGTCGTCAATAAGTGAAAGCAATGTGTGTTACTATGGTAATCCAGGTCGAATGTTCAGTGAAAAAGTCATCCCTTACATCCCAAAAACACAAACACAGTTCTCATGAACAACTCGATAGCACGAGCACGACAGTCCAACTAACAAACAATTATGACAAGATTAGAGGGATATATCGATCACAAAAAGAGGAACCAAAGGAAACAAACATATATTAGGAGTTTATTATCTTACTTTTCGGACACACTGCGAGCTGACGCTTGAAACAGACAGTGAGGAGGTTTAGACACTCCAGGCTTATACGGTGTGGAAATGAATGGGTCTTTATCATCGCTGAAGTGAACAACAATACGATCGCAAATGGACAAGCAAGCAAACATGACACACGAGCAAAAGCCAGCATATATTAGTTCTGTGAAACGAAACAAAATGTTACTCGCCTATCGAGAAGAAATAAAGCAACTTTGGCCTTCGCTCCTTGAGTTCTCTCCAGCGCTGGAAAGCTGATCCGATATTTACGCGGGTCCCACTTCTTGCCTGATCATAAGCCTTCTTTTGTTCCACAGACATCTTCCACATTTGTTTTTTTAACTGCCATCTCTCTCTTTCTGTCGTCGCTCGGCTAATGTCCGTCCTGTGTCGTGTCTTTTGAATAATGACGTGCACTGAGCGCTCTCTTCTCCCCGTCATTAGTAAACACGCCCCTTACTGCTGATTGGCTATAAGTTTGTTTTGATACTCGGCCCGAGACACTTTACTAAAGCAGTTTTGAAATACCACTTATCCCACCTTTAAAGGAACACGCTGACTTTTTTGGGACTTTATCTTATTCCCCATATCCCCCAGAGTTAGATAAGTCCATACATGCCATTCTCATCTCCGTGCGTGCCTTAACTCTGTCTGACGCACCCACAGCTAGCCTAGCTTAGCACAAAGACTGGAGGCAAATGGCTCCAGCTAGCCTACTGCTCAATAAGTGACAAAATAACGCCAACATTTTCCTATTTACATATTGTGATGTGTATAGTTACATTGTGTACTAAGACGATTTTATAGGCCGATATGGCTAGGAACTATACTCTCATTCCTGAGTAATAATCAAGGAACTTTGTGCCGTACTATGGGTGCAGCAGATGCAATGATATTACACAGCGCCTGAAAATAGGCTAACTTCCGTCAACATAACCAACGTGACAACCTGCTTGCACAGAGAGCATGCTGGGGACTATTTTCAGGCGCTGTGTAATATCATTGCGTCTGCTGCATCCATGAGAGTATAGTTCCTAACCATATCGGTCTAGAAAACCATATCGCAACTTTTTCTATCTGTCTTAGTACACAATGTAACTATACACATCACAACATGCGCCTGAAAATAGTCCCCAGCGCTCTCTGTGCAAGCAGGTTGTCACATTCACCGTATCCCCCAACTAATACTTAAAATAAGAAATTAATTAAATAATAAATATAGATAGAGACAGACAGACAATATAGCCTATGTATTGGTCTAAAACAGTCATTCAAATGGTTTGGTCATGGGACCCACATTTTTTTAATGGTCATTAGTTCTTTAGTTCTCAAAATGCTTGACACAGGCAAGTACCATCCCACTTAACAAGATGTGTAAAACTGATGAATAAACAGTATAAGGTATGGCTATTAAATAGATTACAATTAATTAATACAATAAAGTTAGTAATTTGGCATGAGCCCACCACAGTCATAAAAATATAGAAAATGACGTAAAGACATCTCATCTGACAGTATACACTAAATCAGAACATCGCGTTTTTCTGCTTTCACACATCTTTCAAAATAAAAGTCTTGCATCAGAAAAACATTTAGAATTATGTTTGTTGGTGTGTAACGCAGTCACTCCTAAAAGCCACTTTGGTGGGTTAAATTTTATATATAATATATACATTTTTAATCTAAAATAATAAACTAAGTACAATGTGGTTGTGACGAGCAGGGCAAGCGAGATCCGTGAGAGCGACACCAATGTAACACAGTTCTTAGGGAAGAAGGAGGCGGGAACCGGCAAACGTTCAACAATTAAAGGTGCTCTAAGCGATCCTGGGTGGAGTAACTTCTTGTTGACGTTCGAAGTGTTGTCAAACAAAACAGAGGCTAGCTAGACCCTTGATCCTCCTCCTCCTCCTCCTCCTCCTCCTCCTCCTCCTCCTCCTCCTCCTCCCCTCCGTGCTTCCTGATTGGAAGCCCTTCTGCCGCCGGAGTTCTCGCCACCTTTCAAAGGCTTTTCCAATGTAAATTCGGGACTTTGCGCGTACCTTCTCCTTTTCCCTTTTCGTTGCAAGTTGTTCATCAGAACGTCGTCTCTTTGGTCGTGTGTTGGCCATATCAAAATCATATAATTCGAACTTCCCTCTTTATGCTTCTCTCTTCTATACAACCCCCTTCATGTGCACGCGCACAAACCCCAAACCTCCACCCCCAAATCATTCTTGTCGGTTATTGGCTGGAGCACTGTTTATTATGTTTCGTTGTCCAGACTGCCCAAGCTTGTTTTTGTTGCTGTTTGTGGAGCTTGTGCTGACTACAGAGACCACGTTTTTTTACAGTGTGTTCAGGGGACAGGCAGCTAGCGGATAGTGAGGAGATGTTTGCTGTATGTGACAAAAAAATGTTTTGGCCTAAAAAACGTGTGACATCACTTATAGCACCTTTAATACACAAATAAACTGAAAGTAAAAGCGGCTGCCCCTCACGGACGACTGCCGCGCAGAGATCCGAGACCGGTGTGATGTGCAGCTAGCGCTCATCATCGCGTCGCTCTCACGGCTCTCGCTCACCCTGCTCGTCACAGTGGTGTTGTCAAAAATATAGATTTTTCGATACATATCGATACAGAAATATCTGAAACGAAATACAAGATGCGCTTTCTCTCTCTCTCTTCTCTCCGACTGTGAGTTACACACAAACCCGCCTCCACTCACTCACTCACTCACTCGTTTCATTTGCTCCAGATGAATATTGTTGGTGTTATAGGCATAAATTTAAGCGTGGAATTGCGCGTATGTGTGCACAATTGTACTCATTCCCACAGATTTTGTGTTCACACCGAAAGTGCACGCCTAAAGCTGCATCTCAGCACTAACTTTTTCTGCTGCTTATTGCGCTTAAACAGTCAAATACACACAAAATAATGTCAAAATGCTGGTCTTGGCACGTACCGTATTTTCCGGACTATAAGTCGCTCTGGAGTACAAGTCGCATCAGTCAAAAAATGCATCATGAAGAGGAAAAAAACATATATAAGTCGCACTGGACTATATGAAGCGGTAACACCAAGAAGGCCCGACTGCAAAGTAATTTATATTCATCTCCTTGGCAACTACCAGGGTGTGGAGACGCAACTGCACCATTGACAAGCCTCTCCCAACAGAGCGTTGTTCAAGCACCCATCTGTGGACTCGTTCCTCCAGCTCTGGCCATCTTGCTTTCAGTCCGCGATTAGCATTCTTTGCTTTCTTTACTACAGTTAAAGTAACCTCTGCTTTTCGCCAGTCCCTCACAAGTTTCTCACTCACTCCAAACTTTCTTTCTGCTGCTCGATTACCGTTTCCAGCTGCATATTTTACTACCTGCAGTTTGTAATCTGCAGAATAGGATTATCTTTTTGGGGGCGTTTTGTTTGTGTTCAGACTTTCTCAGTTGTCTTCAAGTTAATATTTCAGTTAACCGTTTTCAGTTGTTTTCAGTTAATTTTTGCAGGGGTAGGCTACAGGAGCAGCATAGAGCACCCTCTTGCGATAAATGTTTTCTCTTGTCATTCAGTATGAATTCATTTTGATATATAAGTTGCACCTGCCTATAAGTCGCAGGACCAGCCAAACTATGAAAAAAAGTGTGACTTATAGTCCGGAAAATACGGTATTCGCATAAACAGTCAGTTTTGTTTTAAGTGAACATATACAGTTGAGAAAGAAAACGCATGTGTAACAGAATAATGGATCTGTGTGTCAGGTCTTAAAGTGACAGTCTAATATACCTGCTGCCAAATTATGAGATAATATTAAAAATATATATATGGCGGTTTTCCCACATGGTATCGATTGTCAAAATTGTGGCCAGTGAAAATGGTAGTAAAGTGGCTAGTAACAGACAGACAGACAGACAGACAGACAGACAGACAGACAGACAGACAGACAGACAGACAGACAGACAGACAGACAGACAGACAGACAGACAGACAGACAGACAGACAGACAGACAGACAGACAGACAGACAGACAGACAGACAGACAGACAGACAGACAGACAGACAGATAGATAGATAGATAGATAGATAGATAGATAGATAGATAGATAGATAGATAGATAGATAGATAGATAGATAGATAGATAGATAGATAGATAGATAGATAGATAGATAGATAGATAGATAGATAGATAGATAGATAGTTTAAAATGCACAATTTCGTAGCACTGGAGGACACGCAGGAGCACATCGAGGGTCCGGCTAATCCCACTCTTGCTTTGCAACCTGCCGAAATTAGCGGCAAATCCGGACTGAGATCCTGTGTCACAAATCCAATGATATTCCGTGAAAGGCGAGGGCGTATAAGAATAGGTTTTATTGAGAGGCAGAGGGGATAATTTCTCCTCATAATCCGGACTTTGACAGGGAAGGAGGGGAAGAACGCGAGGTTTTGCACGCAGTTCTCTCGCCCCCTCTGGAAGCTTTCTGAGAGCAGGGAACCTTTTAGCAGCCAGTCAGCGGAGGATAATCTTCCCTCTCGCAGCACAATGAAGGAGATTACACCGAGAACATGTCAGCCGCCACTGGATTTGCCAGAGACCACATCCCCTGTCCCTATCGATTTGCAGGCCTCTCATTCACGCTTTTCGCATAGGACTCACACATAGCCTGACTACCACGCAAGGCTCTCGAGCACGCCGCTTTGCATCTCTTGTATTCCCAGGCTTTGTCTTGCTCAGGGTATATCACGGCATGCGTGTCAGCAGCTGTGTCAGTGTCGCACCTGGTGGTAGATTTTGCATATGCAATCACAGCACAAGTTAACCCCAGCATTACAGAGTACAGATGTTGCAATCCCCCGTGCTGCTTTATCAGAGTGAATATCAGCCCGGAACCGCAGCCGAGCATGAAATGCTCTAATTTTAGGACAGATTTCCTCTCCTGAGACATAATCTAATTAATGGAATAACCAATCAATACGGCGCATTTCCATTTTTAGCTGTAATTTGTGGGCTGTGTACGGGATATCTGCTCTGCTGGTAAAATAATAAAATAGCAGGCACCATTAGAGTGTGGAACTTGCATTCTAATCATATAATTTTTTGAAGCTAAATAATTTAAAATGCACAGCAGGGAACTCACGATCCTATAAAAAGCCTATAATTATTTAGCAAAAAATGTAGTTAAAAAACAACTAGAACCCCATTATCTTGTATGAATAATTTAGAAATAATCATAATGTAATATAAGTGTAAATTGTAATTTGAGTGTAAGAATAATAGTTTTCTGAATGTGACAAGCGCTAACATGTTTTTCAGCATGAGACAAGATGGTTAAATATAGTGTCTTGATTATGTTGAATACAAATGCCAAGATATCACTAAGGCAAAGCAGCCTGACATCACTGGCTTGGTTGCACACACATGGCAAATGAGCTGTAAATCTGAGATCCACTGCTCACAAAGCGTAATTTGGGCCTTCAAGTATTCATTCAAGCAAGAACTACCTTCACACTTAAAAATGCATAAAGGAGACAAAAAAGGGTTTTACAGCTTGACGCATACAGTAGGACAATTTCCAGTTTATTTCTATGTATGTGTATATATACATACTTGGCTTGACATTAACTTTTTTGCTCACCAGCCACTGTGGCTAGTGGTTTTACTAGCCACTTTTCACTGGCCAAAATTTTGTTGTTGGGAAATGTGTTGTTGGCTATATGTAAATGACCACTGTACATACCCAAATCAAGTCTGCATGAAATGTATAACACGACAGGGAATCAAATAGGCCTATTTAACTTGGATAAGATTGTGTGTAAAGCTCCTTAAACTTGTCAGAGGAACACTAAAGCCCAATTTATACTTCCTACGACGTACCCTGACGTGCACCTCTCCAAAAATGTAACAACGCGTCAATTCTACACGGACCGCAAGCACTGTGATTGGTCTGCCAGAACCCCTCCCTCAGGTCAATACATAAATTTAAAAAATCTGCAATAGGAGTGTGTGTGTGTGGTGTGGTGTGTGTGTGTGTGTGTGTGTGTGTGTGTGTGTGTGGGGTGTGTGTGGTGGTGTGTGTGTGTGTGTGTGTGTGTGGGGTGTGTGTGGTGGTGTGTGTGTGTGTGTGTGTGTGTGTGTGTGTGTGTGTGTGTGTGTGTGTGTGTGTGTGTGTGTGTGTGTGTGTGTGTGGTGTGGTGTGGTGTGGTGTGTGTGTGTGTGTGTGTGTGTGTGTCCAGAAATAGGATGATAGTTTCATCCTTACATCTGCTATATAACACAATATTTTGTAGTCCAGAGATTCTTTATGTTATGCCAGCAGCCATATCATCCTGTAGCCCAAGACTGGTTTCCCACTGAAGCTAAGCAGGGCTGAGCCTGGTCAGACCTGGATGGGAGACCAACTGGGAAAATTAGGTTGCTGCTGGTAGAGGTGTTAGTGAGGCCAGCAGGGGGTGCTCACCCTGTGGTCTGTGTGGGTCCTAACACCCCAGTATAGTGATGGGGACACTATACTGTAACAAGCACCGTCCTTTGGATGAGACGTTAAACCGAGGTCCTGACTCTCTGGTCATTAAAAATCCCAGGATGTCCTTCGATAAAAGAGTAGGGATGTAACCCCGGCATCCTGGCCAAATTTGCCCATTGGCCCCTCTCCATCATGGCCTCCCAATCATCCCCATATATATATGTATATATATATATTATATATATATATATATATACACGATTGGCTTCATCACTCTGTCTCCTCGCCACCAATCAGCTGGTGTGTAATGGGCGTTCTGGCGCCATATGGCTGCCGTCGCATCATCCAGGTGGATGCTGCACATTGATGGTGGTTGAGGAGATTCCCCCTTCCATATGTAAAGCGTTTTGAGTGCCAAGAAAAGCTCTATATAAATGTAACAAATTAATAAAATTATTATTATTGTTATTGAATAAATATATAGATAAACTGAGTGTATGTGAGCTCTTGATGGTCTAGTGGTAGACTTTCTGTTGAGCGTGCCAGAGGTTCTTGGTTCTAATCCACCATTGTATATTTATTTATTTATTTTCTTATTAAAACCAAAGCTGTTAATCAGTAATTTTATATCAAGAACAGGGACACATTTGAGATTTCAACGGAACGAATAAAGTCTCCTCAACAGTAATCGATTGAAGCGGCCTGAAAACAGCACCACGAGCAATCTGCTGCATGATTTCAAAAACGCAATCCAGCGCCAGATCGCCTCTTATTTAACTCTACTAATCAACTATAGATGCTTAAGATGCTATCTATTTGCCTCCATAACTGCTGCTGCTACTCCGACAAGGGCTGCGTCCGAAACCTGGAAAATGCTGCCTTCGGAGGACACATTTCAAGATAGGAAGGCACCAATGCACGTCCGAATCTAATGTTAGCTTCCCTTCCTGTCTCCCGAGATACCCTCATCAGATCGATTTTTGAAGGCAGCATATTTGTATCCTTCGCTGCCTTTGATATTCCACAATCCTGTGCTTTCCATTCTGTGACAGTTGAACTGGAAAAAAAGATGGCGTCCGAAAGTTGCGTTTGCTTGTCAGTTTGTCTCCAGTTTGTGTGTAAGTGTACGTTTTTTACCAACATTTTCTACTTCTGATGTCATTTCTAGCGAGACATTACTAATGTAGTAATTAATTATTTGTTTAGTTCTCACCAAAGCTCTCTCTATTTTGCTGTAGATCATTAAACGGTTACACTGCCTTAGAAGTCTGTCCAAAATTTGTTTCGTGAGGTGCCTTCATGCACAAACTCTGCCTTACAAGTCATTGTCTGATAAGGCAGCGAGGCAACGAGTCATGTTTTCGGATGCAGCCAATGTACACAACAAGCTGCTTCTTCTTCGTCTTTTGTCTTGATACTGTGGGTTACACCATCAACATGCCCGTTGACACTGCCTAATAGCGGTCTGCATGTGTAATTGCACATTGACGCGGACAACAACGCAGAAGTTTAAATGAAAATCAACGCGTAACTTGATGCTTAGAGGATACGGCGTAGGTCCGACTCAGAAGTATAAATCAGCCTTAACAGTTGCTTGTCTGAAAAAATAAGATTTTTTGTAAAAATAAGCATATTTTATGTATGACCCCATACAGTAGTCTAGTGAAATACATATCCAAATTTCATGTGACTTGACAGATTTTTTTTTAAATTAAATATTAAATATCTAAAAGGTGTGCATCATACCTGACACCTAGATGAACACTTTGCAGTCTGTGGGCCCTATCTTGCACCCAGCGCAATTGACTTTGTACACCGACGCATGTGTCATTCCTATTTTGCACCCGCGCAAAGCGCGCTTTTCCCTCCACAGAAGCACGTCGCTAAACTAGTGAATGAACTTGCGCTCCCTGGGCGGTTCAGCGCAAAAAAGGAGGCGTGTTCCGGCGCAAATAATCCCTGGTGCTATTTTGCTGTTCCATTAAACAATTGCGCCACTGACCAGAAAAAACCTAGTCTAAAGTCAGTGGCGCGTTGCGCGTTGTTCATTATGCTATTTTAAGGGCGCATGCTTGACCATAATGTATAGCGTGCACAACGCGCATACACTTTGCTCATGTAATCTACACAGATGCAACAGTTATTTTTGCAAATCATAAATTGTTACACTAAAAAAATATTAACACATGAGATGACGGAAATCATTGTGGTGTGCCACGAAGATGTGAAAAAATAGGCATAAATCTAGCTTACAAATTATTCAGGCTAATTATTTATTTAACCGACGCTATTTTGGGTGGGTTTCTCCCATCCCCATACAACACAACTTCTCTGTCTTTCACTGCTCTTACAAGAACATCAGTCTCCTCGGCTGTGAACCGCTCCTGGCGTGCGCCTGGTAAATACGCCATAATAATAGCAATCCATAATGGAACTTGCGCACCTGCTTTTAAAGGGAATGTTGGATGACACTCTGATTGGTTTATTCACGTTACGCCCAAACCACACCTATGAATAATGAAGCTACTTCAGACCAACCCATTTTAGATTTGCGCCGGGCGCAAGAGCCATTTATCCCGCCGGGAAAATAGCAACAGCGCCGAAACCCGCCCACAAAGTTACTTGCGCTTTGCGCTTTGACACTTGCGTTTCAGATCGTTAAAATAGGGCCCTAAAAGTCATTCTCTTCAAATGATATTGAAGTTAGAAACGTGTATACCAATGTTTTATGAAACTTTAGAGACGGCCCCTAAATTCACGAATATCTGTAACGTAACTGCTCTGAGACAGAAGGCTTGAGAATCCAAAAGCAGCTTTAATGAACAGTAATCCACGTAGTCAGAGGAAAGGCAAAAGGTCATACACAGGTAGGCAGTCCAATCAGGCAAACAGAACAAGGGACAGAGGCAAAAGGATAATCCGGGACACAGGCAAGAATTCCCAAGAAACCGAGAGACATGAAATCAGGGATACCGCTCAAAAATGCAGTGTGACACAAAACAAGACAATTGTGCAATGAATGACTGAGATAACCAGGCTTATATAAGGTGAAGTGAACAGGGAAATGAGACACAGGTGTAAACAGTGAGTGCTAATGAGTCCGGGCAATGGATTATGGGTGATGTAGTCCTTGATGGAGTGACACCCCGGGGTGGAGTGCCCTCAGGCGGTAATCAGGGGCACTCTCACTGGTGATTGTGACTATATCAAATGTCCAACGTCAAGCCAACTTTATGCCAATCACATCAGATGCACTATGGTTTTGCTGGGATCTTTGTTTGAAATTATTTTCACTGCTGAAATAGAGCAAAAACAGTCAATCACTATAAACTCCTACATTGCACATACATCTCTGCTTTGTTGTTTATGATGAGAGTGCAGATTTCAGAGAGTGAATGCTGCACAAAACTCTTTCAGCCATGACTAATCTGAACGGCCTCCGATTATTAGACACTGCATTCATAGGCTCAACATAATCACGCGTGATTGGTTTTAACGCGCAGCACAATTATAACAGATGCCTTTTGTCTTAATGCACTAAACAAATGACTGTCTTTATGATTGAATCAGTGAATAATTTACTAAACCAATAAATTCTAATGTTTATTCATTCATGAACTACACATACATTGATCAGGTATAACATTAAAAAACACTGATTATCTTTTCATCACTGTTAGTGGGTGGGATATTTTAGGCAGCAAGTGAACATTTTGTCCTTAAAGTTGATGTGTTAGAAGAAGGAAAAATGGGCAAGGGTAAGGATTTGAGCGAGTTTGACAAGGGCCAAATTGTGATGGCTAGATGACTAGGTCATCTCCAAAACTGCAGCTCTTGTGGGGTGTTCCCGGTCTGCAGTGGTCAATATCTGTCAAAAGTGGTCCAAAGTAGGAACAGTGGTGAACCAGCAACAGGGTCATGGGCGGCCAAGGCTCATTGATGCACGTGGGGGGAGAGAAGGCTCAAATTGCTCAAGAAGTTAATGCTGGTTCTGATAGAACGGTGTCAGAATACACAGTGCATCACAGTTTGTTGCGTATGGGGCTGCATAGCCAGAGACCAGTCAGGATGCCCATGCTGACCCCTGTCCACCACCGAAAGCACCAACAGTGGGCACGTGAGCATCAGAACTGGACCACGGAGCAATGGAAGAAGGTGGCCTGATCTGATGAATCACGTTTTCTTTTACATCACGTGGATGGCCCGGGATGGTTCCTGCTGGGAAACCTTGGGTCCTGCCATCCATGTGGATGTTGCTTTGACACAAACCACCTACCTAAGCATTGTTGCAGACCATGTACACCCTTTCATGGAAACGGTATTCCCTGGTTGCTGGTAAATGGTTCAGGAATGGTTTGAGGAGCACAACAACGAGTATGATGTGTTGACTTGGCCTCCAAACTCCCCAGATCTTAATCCAACCGAGCATCTGTGGGATGTGCTGAACAAACAAGTCCGATCCATGGAGGCCCCACCTCACAACTTAAAGGACTCAAAGGATCTGCTGCTAACATCTTGGTGCCAAATACCACAGCCCACATTCAGGGGTCTAGTGGAGTCCATGCCTCGACGGGTCAGGGCTGTTTTGGCAGAAAAAGGGGGACCAACACAATATTAGTAAACAAATACTACATTTGTTAACATGACCTAATAATAAAGAATATTTAATATAAAGCATTTATTAATCGTATTTAATTGTTTTTATTAACTAACTTTAAAGTTTAAAAAATGCTGTTACAAATGTGTTGCTCATTGTTATGTAATGCATTATCAGATGTTAACTAATTGGACCATCCATCCATCTATTTATCATTATTATATCATCATTATATTATATTATATTATATTGTTTTATGTTTTGCAGAAATAAAAAGTCATGCAGGTTTGTAATGACATGAGGGTGAGTAAATGATCACACATTTTCAACGATCCCTGTAATATCTGTATGCAGTGTTGCTTTTCCAGTAAATGTGTCTTGTTTTGAGGATTTTTAGATAGCAAAAGTTGAACAAGGCTTTAATTAAAAACTTTTTTTGCAGTGAAGAGAGTTCATTCCTGACCTTACGGTCCTCTTCTTCCGTGTTGGGCATGTACAATAATTACGGAGTTCAAAAACTTTACCATTCACATAGCTCAGCGTTCCACATGAAGTCAGGAAAACATTGCATTTAGCACAGGGTTTGAATAAAAAGAAAAGGGCTTTGAATAAAAACCCTTCCTCCAATTCAGCATACCAACACGCTGTGACACCCGTGACCCAGACCACCCACACAGCGGGATTAAAACGCACCTCACCGGAAACTGACAGTGACCAGTAGACTAAAGGTGTCCATTTTAGCCCAAAAAAAGAGAGGAAAAAATGGCTTCCACACTTCAGCGACTCTGCCGTGATCAATATGCTAACTCCTGGAATGCGAAAACGATGTGTGCTTGTGCGAGGATGAAGGGACGCTTGACAAAGACGGATAGATTTGCACCGTCCGTGAAATGTCACTGATTCAGTGGAGGATGTCGCCTCCAGAGCGCTCGGCTGTGTGATAAGACTGACACATCAGCACTCGCTTTGGAAGTGGCATGGTGCCCTCTCTCTCTCTCTCTCTCTCTCTCTCTCTCTCTCTCTCTCTCTCTCTCTCTCTCTCTCTCTCTCGCTCCTGTCATCCCTGACGAATGACAGTGGCCACCATTGCGGTCCACCCACCTCATGGGAATGGCTGAGAGAGAATGAGCACAATTAAAAAATGGATGAGACACAATCACGGGAGGAAATGTCAATCGAGGATTTTCAGGTGGTCATGGGTTTAATTGAAGGGTGATGAGCCGACAGTTCTGCTTGCCTGCTTTGAAAGGAAAGTAACTTGTTGACAGATTCCTGAAGAAAAAGTCACTCTAGGTACTTGTAAACAACTTGACATTAGCTCTAAATACTGTGTGAAATGGTTTGATGAGTGCAGTTTTGTGTGACGTCGTTGATTTCTTATTGAAAGAGGCAGTTTTAGGAGGGCTCATTCCATTTTAAAATTGTTAAAATACAGATATGAATCATGATTTGCTTCTTCTAGTTGGCTGCGGGTGATATTAGGGGGAGGAACTTTTATTAGTCAGCAATAAATGAGAATAATTGTATTCAATTACTGTGCAGAATTAGCAAATATACTGTGTAAGAAATATGAATTATAATCATAAATTAAGATGTTAATCCTTCAACAATAATAATTCAACAAGGAAGCATTATTGATCAAAAGTGACACAATGCTAAATGTTTTTGTAACTTTCTATAAAAAAAAATAAATGTTTCCAACATTGATGATAATAATAATAATAAATGTTTCTTGAGCATCAAATCATCATATTAGAATGATTTGGAGTAATGATAGCTTTGATCACAGGAATAAATTACATTTTAAAATATATTCAAATAGAAAACTGTTATTTTAAATTGTAAAAATATTTCTTAATATTCCTGAAATTGGGTCAGTATTGACAGGTATTTTAAAATTAAGAGATTAATAAATCAAATGCACCATAAAGGATTTATATTATTGGTATTCAGATGGATTTGAAGACGGTTGTCTGTAACACTTCCTGAGTGATGCTCAGAAAGATCCACTATATTGCCAAAGGTTTTGGGACGCCTGCCTTTACATGCATGTGATATCCCATTCTTAATCCGTAGGGTTTAATATGGAGTTGGCCCACCCTTTGCAGCTATAGCAGCTTCATCTCTTCTGGGAAGGCTTTCCAAAAGGTTTAGGAGTGTGTTTATGGGTATTTTTGACCATTCTTCTAGAAGCGCATTTGTGAGGTCAGGCACTGATGTTGGATGAGAAGGCCTGACTCGCAGTCACCGCTCTAATTCATCCCAAAGGTGTTCTATCTGGTTGAGGTCAGGACTCTGTGCAGGCCAGTCAAGTCCCTCCACACCAAACTCACTCATCCATGTCTTTATGGACCGATGCTTTGTGCACTGGTCTAAACTGTTCCCACAAAGTTGGGAGCATGAAATTGTCCAAAATGTCTTGGTATGCTGAAGCATTAAGAGTTCCTTTCACTGGAACTAAGAGGCCAAGCCCAACCCCTGAAAAACAACCCCACACCATAACCCCCCCTCCACCAAACTTTACACTTGGCACAATGCAGTCAGGCAAGTACCGTTCTCCTGGCAACCGCCAAACCCAGACTCGTCCATCGGATTGCCAGACAGAGGTCGACTTGAAGTATACTAAAATAACTAAAACTGAAGCTCAAGCACAAGTTCTGCCGGGAAGATTCAATGTTACGTCACTCATTACATCCAGACCTAACCAATCATGTTCTAATTCTCAGAGTATTAAAGATCGGTACTTGCACATGTCTGAGTTCACAGATGCTGACGCCAACATTTCCTCCATCCTCCCCACCACCAACAGGATGGTCCCTGCCTATACCTCCCAGGGGGTCGGCTGCGTCCCTGCCTTCATCTCCATGCAGGAAATGCAGAGTCTGTTACCCCCGAGACGGGAGCTACGGACGGGCCTACGCCAAAGAAACTCTAAATATAATACTTGCTGGTCTGTTAATAAATTTGTCATTGTACTTCATCTGGCCTCCCGAGTCTTTCTGGTAGAACTAATAGATAAAATGAATACAAATTATAGACATATTAAAAAACTAATAAAATTACAAAAACAGCCATGTTACTAAAACTTTAACTAAAATGAAAGTGAAAACAGAAAGTATAAAAATAAAATCTAATTCAAAATATTAACAAAAACTATGATAGCATATCAATGATACTAAGTTTACACGACACTTTTTAAAAACCAAAACTGAATGCGTATTATGTGTTCAGTATATAGGTGCGTAGTGTTTCTTTACAAAGTGACATCGCCAACTACTGGCCTGGCATGAATAATACAGCATTTTTAATCGTTTTCTCGGAACCGTGTGAACAGGGATTGTTTTGACAGTGTTGTCGTCTGTACGCTGCATTTCCTCAATTGTGCCTAATAAAGCCACTAAGCATAGAACAAATTCAATTTCTTCTTATTTCCATACATTGAACCTCATACAGCCAGATAAATCTGCAAATGGACCAGACTTCATGCAGAAAAGCGTGGCTTTGCGAGACTACAGCCCTGTATGACATAAAGACTTTATTTGTTGAGGGAATGTGTATCAGACTAACACACATTTACTCTCTATGGCATAAGAGTGACAGAAAGCGAAAGGCAAGTTGTGTGACCAGAACTTATGAGACACGCTGAGGGAAAAGCGCGAGTCTCTGTAGTGCAACTTACTATTGACCTACAATCTGACCTGCTGTTTCGACTCCACACGCTGCCCTCCCGCAACCCTCTCAGACAGCTGACTGGAGCACAAGTCTCGCCAGATATTACATGGTTTATTTTACTCCTGGCTGGAGGTTTATGTTGTATTGCTTTCATCTTTTGTCCCCCTTTGACTTCTCTTTCCCACCTTGGGCCACGTTTTGTGTGTGTTTACTTATTCGTACAAAGTTCTGCGCTGGTGTTTGCTTGCCCGCGAACAATAATTCTCAACGTATCTAGGATCTTGTTCCGCGTGACTTCATGGAAAACGTGTCCCTGCCAGAGACAAAATGTCGCACACCCGTTGGAGGTGTGTAACTAATAGCTCAGGTCAGCCGCGCTGCCTGTATTTATGACACCATGCCCTATGAAATATGAACGGGCGGATTGAGATGCACAACTTCCTCTCTTTTTTAAAGCAGCGAGACCATCAGATGCAACAGTGATAAAATGCCATGGCTGAGAGGTAAACTAATAATAGTGTTCTCCACCTGAAACTGTCAAATTGATGCTCGAGTCTAGAGCATTCGAATATCCACAGCTAAGCCACCTGGGTAAGACCCACAATGCCAATTAAATAACGGTAGGAGGTTGGATTTGAATATGTATGTGATATAAATATGTCCAAAAATGTATTCTAAAACGGATAGTTCAGGTTCAAAAATCTGATTGGGTTGAAGTTTCTATAAATAACTATGCTCTACAGTCATATATATCTTGGCAAAAGAGTCGCTTATTAGTGATGCTTCCTGAAAACTAACAAAACAAAAAAGATTAATTTGGCTGTGTAACTTGTCCCAAACCGTTTGTGCTATGGAAATAAAGGATACCTTAAATCATGTGGCATGTTGACGAGAAGAGATCTGACTTGTTTGTATCATTCTAATATGCTGATTTGCTGCTCCAGAAGCATTTCTTATTATCATCAATGTTGAAAACACTTAATTTTTCTGTAGTAACTGATAATTATTTTTTTTCAGGATTCTTTGATTTGATTTGGAAATCTTTTGTGACATTATAGATGTCTACTGTAACTTTTGACCAATTTAATGTATTCTCAAGAGATTAATTCTGTGATCATTTACTCACCCTCATATCATTTCAAACCTGTAAGACATTCGTTCATCTTCGGAACAAAAAATTTAGATATTTTAGATTAAATCTGAGAGATTTCTGTCTCTCCATTGACAGCTATGATCGTAAAACTAATCCAGATGAAGTGAGCGGTTTAGTCAAAATTTTCTGACGAGACACGATCACTTTATATGATGAGCATATAACATTTTGGGCTTTTATTCACATTTAAACATTGATCAGTAAACATAAACAGAAACTCGACATGCTTGACTCGTGGAAGCTCAAATGTGATGCGCAAGACGAGAATGAACCTCATTGGTTCTTGCGGAAGCTCAAATGTGCCATGAACACGAGAATTAACCTCATTGGTTCTTGAGAAAGCTCAAACGTGCTGCGTAACACGAGAATGAACCTCATTGGTTCTTGCGGAAGCTCAAATGTGCCATGAACACGAGAATGAACCTCATTGGTTCTTGAGAAAGCTCAAACGTGCTGCGTAACACGAGAATGAACCTCATTGGTTCTTGCGGAAGCTCAAATGTGCCATGAACACGAGAATGAACCTCATTGGTTCTTGCGGAAGCTCAAACGTGCTGCGTAACACGAGAATGAATCTCATTGGTTCTTGCGAAAGCTCAAATGTGCTGCTTAACATGAGAATTAACCTCATTGGTTCTTGAGAAAGCTCAAACGTGCTGCGTAACACGAGAATGAACCTCATTGGTTCTTGCGGAAGCTCAAACGCGATGCGTAACACGAGAATGAACCTCATTGGTTCTTGCGGAAGCTCAAACGCGATGTGTAACACGAGAATGAACCTCATTGGTTCTTGTGGAAGCTCAAACGTGCTGCGTAACACGAGAATGAACCTCATTGGTTCTTGAGAAAGCTCAAACGTGATGCGTAACACGAGAATGAACCTCATTGGTTCTTGCGGAAGCTCAAATGTGCCATGAACACGAGAATTAACCTCATTGGTTCTTGCGAAAGCTCAAACGTGCTGCGTAAAACAAGAATGAACCTCATTGGTTCTTGCGGAAGCTCAAATGTGCCATGAACACGAGAATTAACCTCATTGGTTCTTGCGAAAGCTCAAACGTGCTGCGTAACACGAGAATGAACCTCATTGGTTCTTGCGAAAGCTCAAACGTGCTGCGTAAAACAAGAATGAACCTCATTGGTTCTTGCGGAAGCTCAAATGTGCCATGAACACGAGAATGAACCTCATTGGTTCTTGCGAAAGCTCAAACGTGCTGCGTAACATGAGAATGAACCTCATTGGTTCTTTTTGAAGCGTCAAAGTGGCAGTTGCGTAGCTGTCAAATGGAGGGACAGAAAGCTCTGATTTCTTCAAAAATATCTTCATTTGTGTGTGTGTGTGTGTGTGTGTGTGTGTGTGTGTGTGTGTGTGTGTGTGTGTGTTTTTTTTTTTTTTTTTTTTAATGCGTCCAAACTTTTGAATAGTCTATATTTTACAGACTTTTTATTGTGACAGGACAGTCAGCCAGGACTCAAACTCGAGCTGCCCAAAATCTAATTGACATTATACTTTAGCAGATCTACATTTGAATGCTCGGTATGTTTACATAACTTTTACATAATCCTTATAGCCTATCCATTCTAAGCATTTCATGTGAATGCATAAGCTTGCATTTTATTTACACTCAAGGTTACATCAAAATTGACATTTACATTTATGCATTTGGCAGTTGTTTTTATAAAAAGGGCAGATACAAGCTATACATTTTATCAGTATATGTTGCTGATTGCATTGTGCGTAGTCGTGTGTTGATGTGATTCATATATTTATAAGACAATTTGTTCTTGAGTCCACTTTTCGGGAGCCAATCAGTTTTCAAATGGCGTTTTATTTTGACTGAAAAGTAACTTAATGAATTATCAAAACTTCTAACAGCTAATAATAAGTAATGGAAATACTGCTGCTTTTCCGCTGATCTCGACAAAAACGTCTACCGCTCAACTGACAATGGGGACGATATTTCACCGTGTTAAACTCTCACAGGAGGCAGTCAGAGCTGCGGAGCTCTTTCTGCCGGTAGCTAACACATTCACAAATGACCATTTATTACTTCCCACTATTTTTAAAGGGAGAAATGACAGCCTCTCTGTCAAATCTAACAAGGGAATAGCTTTCAGCTGCTTACTCCACAATAACTCATCACAGAGACCTTTTGAACAGGAATTAGGGCACTTTTTATTTTTGCTCAGGAGCACCTTTTAGGCCTTTTGCATTTTAATATCTGAAAGTAGCACATGCAGAATTCATCGGCCATAGACGGACAGTGGCTAAGTGTAAGTGGCATAATGTTGACGTAATGATTCAAAGCAGGACACAGTAAAAGTAACAGAGGAACAACATGGCATTCACAAATGACACAAAACAAGATATTGAAAGTGAAAACATGCTAGGTTTGGACTTGGTTTCATCTACGCTCTTAAAAGTGCAGGTTCCAAAAAGGGGTTTTTGCATACTATGCCATAGAAGAACCAATCTGGGAAAGATGCTCAGAGAAAACGCAGACAACCCAAGAACTACACCTCGCACTCTACAGGCTTCAGTTAACATGTTAAATGTTAAAGTTCATGACAGTGGCATGTTTGGAAGTGTTGCCAGGAGGAAGCCTCTTCTCTCTTAAAAGAAATGGCAGCACGGCTTAGGTTTGCAAAGTTGCATCTGAACAAGACAAGACCAAAGTGGAGATGTTTGGCCATAATGCACAGCGCCACGTTTGGTGAAAACCAGAAGAGCAAATCAGCACAAACACCTCAAAAGCATGTTGGTGAAGGGGTGATGATTTGGGCTTGTTTTGCAGCCACTGGACCTGGGCACCGTACTTGCAGTCATTGAGTTGACCATGAACTCCTCTTTATACCAAAGTATTCTAGAGTCAAATGTGTGTCCGACAGCTAAACTTGGCTGAAATTGGGTCATGCAACAGGAGAATGATCCCACGCACACCAGAAAATCTACAACAGAACGACTGATAAAGAAAAGATTCAAGGTGTTACACGGGCACAGTCAAAGTCCAGACCTCAACCCGAGTGCATAATGAAATGCCCACAAACCTCAATAAACTGGAGCAACATTGTAAAGAAGAGTGGGCCAAAATTCCTCCAGACGATGTGAGAGACTGATAAAGTCATACAGAAAATGATTACTTTCATGTTATTGCTGCTAAAAGTGGCTCTACAAGCAATTGAATCATAGGGTGTCCTTAGTTTGACACACATGGCTTTTCCATTTTGGCTTTATTTTTGCTAAATAAATAATGAGTGTGATATGTCATGTGTTGTTGTTCATCTAAGGTTTTATTTTCCGAATTGTAAGATTCGCCAAGATGGCGAGATGTTTTTTTTTTATGACCTCCTGATACTGAAAACCATGGAATTCAATAGGGTGTCTTTTCTTTTTCACATGACTGTGTATATATATATATCTTCTGTGAAAGTGTTAGAACCATAGACAGCAAAAGAAATGGACACAGCGACCCCATAGGCTTCGACGGGGAAAATTGAAGTCAGATAGAAGCACTCACTTCCTGATGGCTGAGCGTACTGCGCAGACTCAGACTGAGCTTGACCACATAGATGTGACGTGAGCAACCTGTCTGACAGTGGCAAGTCTTCTAGTAGTTGTGCAACGTAAAATCTGAATTACCGAATCTTGTAGAGACAGAGAGAGTGAGCAGGAGCAACTTTTGATGACATCTCTATCGGCGTTTATGCCTCCACATCCCCCCGATTGCCTCATAGACAGTAAAAGATTGCCTGCGAGCCTCTCCTCGGGTCTATACGGTACAGCGTGACAGAGTCGCGTGGTTATGACGCAATTGTTAGCCTACTTTTTACAAAAACGGCTTCTACGGGGGGAAAGTGTAAGATACAAGGTAATGGAGCATTTTATACATTGTCATGTTTGTTTAGAAATAAACAATGGACAAATGGAGTCTTTAGGCGCCTCAGATGTAAAGATATTCGCTGTCAAAGTGAGGCCAAAATGAATGGGATTCAATGGATGCTAACAGCAGGTGATGGCTTGGTTAGCAATGGCCGCCCCTATGGAAGGTACGCTTTCCGGGGGCTGGATTACCCCCTTGGTTAGAAACAAATATGTTCATCCAAAAATTGCATTCCGTCTGATAGGATGTCCTACCTGCCTGTAACGTATGTATTTGCATACCGCCATGCAGGGCCGCGCCAGAACGTGAAAAAAGTGTGAAAAGTGAAAGTGAAGTGACGTGTGGCCAAGTATGGTGACCCATACTTGGAATTTGTGCTCTGCATTTAACCCATCCAAGTGCACACACACACCGTGAACACACACCTGGAGCAGTGGGCAGCCATATTGCTGCGGCGCCCGGGGAGCAGTTGGGGGTTCGGTGCCTTGCTCAAGGGTCACCTCAGTCATGGTATTAAGGGTGGAGGAGGGCGCTGGTTATTCACTGCCCCTACCGACAATTCCTGCCGGACGTGAGACTCGAACCCGCAACCTTCCGGTTACAAGTCCGACTCTCTAACCATTATTTCATGTAGAATGGGGGGCGGCATTTCGTTTTCATGGGGGGGGCACACTTTTTTATGATCTGAGAAACAGACATTCACCACAACAATAACAGCCTAATATAACTGAAATAGAGTGCGTTCTATATTAAAACAACACCAAAACACAAAATATTAATTTTCTAATCATAGACAGCTGAACCAACACCATGAGGATATGTGATTCCCCTTTAAAACATTTAAATAGATTTCGTTGAAATAGTTTCAAGTTACGCACAAGTTGTCACCACACAACCTACGCATCCCAGCATAAACGATACATTATTTGTTATTAAATCGTCACAAACCACCGTTCATTTTAACAGAAAAGCAAGCATATGTGGGATTTGGCATGGCAGAAAGCTCACACAGAGCACTCACATTGTTTTTTTTTTAAGATAATTGCGACTTTTTATCTCACAATTCAGACTTTTTTTCTCAGAATTGCAAGTTTACCTCACAATTCTGACTTTATAACACGCAATTGCGATTGTATATCACAAATTTCTGACTTTATAACTTGCAATTGTGAGTAGCTACACTCTAATATGTTCTATATGGCACCAAAAATGGTTCTTCGTCGTAATCATATACCCCTTTTCCACCAAGGCAGTGCTAGAGCTAGATCGGAGCCAGAGCTAGTCCCAGTTCATAGTTGGTTCAACTGAGGAGCCTGCTAAGAACCGTTTGCTTTTCCACAGGCTAGAGAGCCACAACAGAGCCAGGTCTTACGTCACTGTATACGTCTCATCTTTCTCAGCAACTAGCGGGAAACACACACACACCAGGCTTGTTCGAGATGCATCGGCGCTGCGCAGACCGATCCACGTATAATATTTTAAAAAACGCATGAGTGAATCAAAAGCATAAGGAGTCGTGTGCTCTCGCTGGACTCGTTATCATACGGCGATCGGTCTCTGCACAGCACCGCTGCCAACAAGCCTTCCATCAACACTGCAAACGTTGCGTTACTATTGATTCACATGGCTTTACGATCCTACATCGGCATTAAAACACAACGAAAACACAGCGAATCCAACGCATTCGTGCAGTTAGCTGTAAAGTCGGAGATTACAAACGAGCAGCAGCTGTTAGCTCCATTAGCTGCTATTTCAACAATGGCGGATCTCAAGTCTGTGTTCGTCTTGTTGACCCCGCCCCCAGCGCCTGACGTAATCGGTTCTTACTTCTAGCCCTGTTCTAGCCCAGCAATGTTTTGGTGCTACTTAAGAACCACTTTTTTCCACCTTGGGTGTGGAAACACAAAGAACCGATTTAAAACTAGGCTCTGGCTCCGATCTAGCTCTAGCACTGCTTTGGTGGAAAAGGGGTATGAAGCACCAAAATTGGTACTATATAGCACTTAAAAAGGTTCCCCTATGATTACGAGCCAAGAACCATTTTTGGTGCCATATAGAACCTTTTTTTTGTAGTGTACGGGACGCCTTGCCCAGCCTTACACAAGGCTCCGACTAATTTCTGATTCATATTTCTGAAGATAATGTGTTATTTAAAGTCACCGTTGTAGAGATTAGTGTTCTAGTGAGCTAAATGCTGCTGAAGATGTTTGTTATGGAATACGTGAATGGCCAAATCTATAGATTCAAACTGACCACCAATGCCCCCCCTTGGCGAAGGGCCTGTCACCGCACACCCATCACACGTCATCAGCTATGCAGAGTTGTAGACAGAAGATGCATCCCAATTTGCGTACTTATGCACTGTTCTATGATGTTAGGTAGTATAAACAGTGTGAGTAGTGTGTACACACTGAAAACTCCAAAAAGAAAAAATACCTGGATGATGCATTTAATTAACTGAAAAAAAAATGAAGTGTGCAATGTTGTACACTTCATGCACTGAACTGTCGCAGCTTTAATTACGTAGTGGGGGGGAGGAGCAATAGAGACAGAGCATGTTTAGGCCACACCCACACCGGTGGGGGGGAAACAATCCAACGCTCTCCATTGACTTTGCATTGCGTGAAGCGGTCTCCTTGTCATTTCTGACTTATAACAAAAAACAGAACAATGTCTAAAAGCTGCTATGTGACGGGGTATACAGCAAACAAGCTAAAAAAACACAGAAATGTCGCTTATGCGCAAGTTCTGGCAGGAAGATTCAATGTTACCTCACTTATCACATTCAGACCTATCCAATCAAGTCATAATTCTCAGAGTATAAAAGAAGAAGTAATTAACATGTCTGAGTTCACAGATGCTGACGCCAGCATTACAGTTGACGATCCGGACGTTCCGTAGCGGTCGATCGCTGGTCCTATTATAAAATTAATAATGTGCAATACAGTGGCGTTCAAAGTCCATGTCAGCCTATCACTTCTGTTCATTGGGCTGTCGTGGCAACAGACACGCGTTTAGATCCGGAACAATCACTTTCAATGGAGGACTATCTGGGCATGTTATCAAAGACACGGCTGTGATCTTCATCACCATTCTGGCGTCATCACTTCATCAGCATTCATCACAGTGATATGTATATGATTATGCATTTCCGATATCGATTGGGTGTAGTATTTTACTCTTTCTCAAATTGTCGCAAGCATGCATGCACGAGACGCGCAGCTGCTTGTGCAACGTTGCTCGTTATCGCTTGCTCGTGTTGTAAACTATCCACAGTGCCTCGTAAATGATTTGCATGACACCGGTTACCGTTAACGATTGTATTGTTTAGAAAAGCTGAAACAGAACAGCTGGCACAGCATATTAGCCTCTATCATTCTCCCCACGAATGCAAGGAAACCAACATGGGTTTTAAAGCGACATGCACCCAGTTAATCGGGGCTTCATGATTAACAGAAGTTAAGCTGAAATCGCGAATGGGTTCAGTGTTATCAGATCGCTAAAGTTGAATTAACTATGCTAATTTGCTCAGCATAGATTTTAAAGTACAGCACTGACATCAGTGCTTGATCCGTTCTCATTCATTCGTGCTATTCATCTTGCAAGCACTGTGAGTTCGTCACATACAAAATGCAATTGAAACTGACACAATAGTTTCAAGCTTAGAAGTGTTATGGGCTTGTCATCCAGCAGAGTACATATTTTGCTCAAACATACGGGGCACCCAGTGTTGAAATGGCTTCCTTGTGTGATTCGACATGGCTTCCTTTACTATGAGGAAGAACCGCGTTCTGTGCTCATATAAAGGTGTCGTTGCTTATTGCTTTATAATAAAATAAATAAATTAGTTAATAAAAACAAACATGTATAGTAATTGTGCTTTTGTCTTTGCGTTACTCCAGTTAATTTGACTCTATTCGTGTTTTATTCCGCTACTGATATCTGGATGCCTCTGTCTATTTTTAGGAACTTTAGAATTTAGTGTTACGTCTCATTTGGTCTTTCTGTACTACGAAGCCATGGCCACAATTATGAATTAAACAAATGTGTATCTCGCTAGTACTCAAAGCACCATATGTCGAGTAAGGTTTGCATACAATACAAGGTTTAACTGGATATTCGATAGCAGCAATAATTGAATTCCGTACTCAATCCGACCCATTTTACATAAAGATTGCATCCTGTACAGCAACTAAATCGCAGCACAGGAATACAATTATTCAAATCTTTTATGAATATAGTAAGTGAGCAGAGTGTGTTCCCTTTATAAATGCATGAAACCGTCAAATGCTTCAGTTCAACTAAACTCCAACACTAGTGGAAACCGTTTCGGTCAATCTGACAACACCAAATCATGAATCTATAGCATGTTTTACTCTTTGTTGGTCAAACGTATGCATTAGAAGGCAGAATTAGTCAGTGAACAAGCACTGAACCATTAAATCCTGATTGTGTATATTCCGTGTTATGTTAACTCCTCCAATTAGTCATTGCATTCAAGTGCTCCAGACATTTACATTTACGCATTTGGCAGACGCTTTTGTCCAGGGTGGCTTGCATCATATTCAAGGTGCACATTAGGTATTTTGTTGGATCTTGCTTTCCCTAGGAATCGAACCCATGGCTTGGCGTTGCTAGCGCTACGCTCTACTGTTTGAGCTACAGGAGAGACGTGTCTGTGATTGGCTACGCTCGCATTGTAAACGCCACATTCGTCAGTCTATCGAGACTAACACAATATACAGGGGAGTAAATATAGTGCGACTGTTTGACAAAGTCTGCACATGCGTACTGATTCCCGCAAATGATGAGCTCTCTCGCAGTGAGTTTTTTTTTTTTTTTCTCTTCACCAAAGCTGGCACACGGTGCGGCTTATAATCATTGTGATTCGTTGCTTTTCAGACTGTGATCCTGATGTCACACTGTGGGAACTCCGCTGCATTAATGTCAGACTGCATGATAATCAAACGCACAAGAATTTGTCTGGAGGTTACATCAACCCACTCACATTTGTTTAATTTACTTCAGGTTACAATTTTATCATGGCTGTTGGTGAGTATGTCAAACATGCTATCAAAAACAAAAGATTTTAGCCTAGGGTCAAAAGAATTTAGGATTACGATATTTGTCTCAGACTGCCAAACGTGGCCAAAAAATCATACAGTATGAACTTGGCTTAGGTTCTCAAACAATGACTCTCACATTGATTATTGTTTTTCATTGGTTCGGTTGCTTTGCAGGGTTCTATAGCCAGCTATGGTTTATTAGCTAGTAAAGCATCTTCTAAAATATTCTTATCCTTCCGCAAGGGCATTGTTTGAGGTTTTCAATTGTCGGTTATGTATTTGTCATGCTGTTCTGGTTTATTTTCTTCTGGGGGTTCTCTCAACAGGTTCTGACGGTTAGATGGTGTTCTATCTATCTGTGAGCTGGAGTCACGCCCAATGGTTTTGAATCCTCCAACTGCAGATGCTAAGAACTGCAGTTCCCCAACTCATCTATGCCTAGGTCATTCTTCGGATTGGGGCTGCTACGAACGCAGCTCAATGTGTGGAGTCCGCATACTCTATCAAGGTGCTGTGTACATGGTCATCCTCAGCATTATAGTAGAAGCAAGATCTGACTCAAACACTCACCAACTTCAAGTAATAATTTTCATGCAAATACTGGCGGTGGCATGTTTTCTCCTTTATTACTACTCATCAATCCTGTTTTCGTCAGTCTCTATAAGCCTTTCATGAATTTCTCTGTGGCCTAACGTGATCTCTGTCCAGGTGGCCTATTGTAGCCTTCATCTCTGTGGCCTACTGCGGCTTCATCAGCGTGGCCTTCGTCTCTGTAAAAGAGGATATCTCTAAGCACATCCCTGCACCCCTAATCATTCTGCAATTTTTATATTCCCCAACGGGTCTCCCATATCAAGAAAGTGGTTAACTCACCTAGAGACAGACCTACAGAACTGCAGACCATCTCATCAGTATACCGGACATTCATTTAGGGTTATGTGCTGCACAACAGCAACTGAACGCAGGATTGTATGATGGTCAAGATGGTTGTTAGCATTCTAATATTATAGAATGCTCAAACCTTCAGGTAATCCTAAGATTACCTTTGTGTCTTAACAAGCATCAGGTAAGTTACAGTTTATCATTTAACTCCTAATACTTTTTCATGGGGTCTATCGAGATCAACTCATGCACCCATGCTGTCTTCTCCTCAGTATGGGCTATCGCAGCCTTCTCTGCACACTGGCTTATCATTCTCAGTCGCTGCGTCTTTCTTGTACCCTCTCCTATAAAGGCTGTATACACGGCCTAACCTGGCAGTCATACAGCCTATGTGGGGGGGTTTTTCGCACCCCGGCCTATTGAGGCAGTATACACGGCCTAACGTGGCAGTCCATACAGCCTATGCGGCTTTTCGTACCCCGGCCTCTTGTGGCAGTATATACGACCTAACGTGGCAGTCATACAGCCTACGCGGCTTTTCGTACCCCGGCCTATTGAGGCAGTGAATATATGGCCAACGTGGCAGAAGATACAGCCTATGCAGCTTTTCGTACCCCGGCCTCTTGTGGCAGTATGTACGACCTAACGTGGCAGTTCATACAGCCTACGCAGCTCTCCGTACCATGGCCTATTGAGGCATTGAATATATGGCCAACGTGGCAGTCCATACAGCCTACGCAGCTTTTTCAGTAGCATAACAATTCCCTCTGTTTATTGGTTTAACACCTATGTCAATATCCATATCTATTGCATGTTCAATGTCCATATTCTAAGTAATCCTCATGCAAATACTGGTGGTGGTGTCACAGCGTCACATTCTCAGATTATTACTCATCCCGTTCGTCAGTCTCTATAGCTCTTATTCTTTGTCAATTGCCTAACGTGGCCTTCGTCTCCAGGTGGCCTAACGTGGCCTTCGTCTCCATGTGGCCTTCGTCTCCAGGTGGCCTAACGTGGCCTTCGTCTCCAGGTGGCCTAACGTGGCCTTCGTCTCCACGTGGCCTTCATCTCCAGGTGGCCTAACGTGGCCTTCGTCTCCAGGTGGCCTAACGTGGCCTTCGTCTCCAGGTGGCCTTCGTCTCCAGGTGGCCTTCGTCTACATGCGGCCTAACGTGGCCTTCGTCTCCAGGTGGCCTAACGTGGCCTTCATTTCCATGCGGCCGATCAAGGCTCTGTATTGTGGCCGTTCAAGGCTTTCGTCTCTACCTGGCTGATCAAGGCCCGTCTGCGGCCGTTCAAGGCTTTCGTCTCTACCTGGCTGATCAAGGCCCGTCTGCGGCCGTTCAAGGCTTTTGTCTCTACCTGGCTGATCAAGATCCGTCTGCGGCCGTTCAAGGCTTTCGTCTCTACCTGGCTGATCAAGGCCCGTCTGCAGCCGTTCAAGGCTTTCGTCTCTAACTGGCGATCAAGACCCGTCTGCGGCCGTTCAAGGCTTTCGTCTCTACCTGGCTGATCAAGACCCGTCTGCGGCCGTTCAAGGCTTTCGTCTCTACCTGGCTGATCAAGACCCGTCTGCGGCCGTTCAAGGCTTTCGTCTCTACCTGGCTGATCAAGGCCCGTCTGCAGCCGTTCAAGGCTTTCGTCTCTACCTGGCTGATCAAGGCCCATCTGCGGCCGTTCAAGGCTAGTCAGTGGCCGTTCAAGGCTAGTCAGTGGCCGATCAACTCCTTTCACGGTTTCATTTTATCATGCTCAATTTATGGCTAAATAACACCTGTCTTTTCAATGTTTTAGGAATCGCAGCATTTACGACGGGCGAGTATACAATTCTTTCACAATTTTTGGGGGTGAGTAGGTCCCGTCCTGGAGGATCTAATTTCCTCTACCAATTCTTGGGGGGGCGGCTGCGCCCCTGCCTTCATCTTCAGGCAGGAAATGCAGAGTCCGTTACCCTCGTGACGAGCGCTACGGACGGGGCCTACGCCAAAGAACCTCTAATTTAATACTTGCTGGTCTGCTAATAAACTTGTGGTGTTATCATACTTCATCTGGTCTCCCGAGTCTTCCTGGTAGAAATGAAGCTTATGCGCAAGTTCTGGCAGGAAGATTCAATGTTACCTCACTTATCACATTCAGACCTATCCAATCAAGTCATAATTCTCAGAGTATAAAAGATCGGTAATTAACACATGTCTGAGTTCACAGATGCTGACGCCAGCATTACCTCCATCCTCCCCACCACCACCAGGTCGGTCCCTGTCTATACCTCCCGGGGGGCGGCTGCGCCCCTGCCTTCATCTTCAGGCAGGAAATGCAGAGTCCGTTACCCTCGTGACGAGCGCTACGGACGGGGCCTATGCCAAAGAACCTCTAATTTAATACTTGCTGGTCTGCTAATAAACTTGTGGTGTTATCATACTTCATCTGGTCTCCCGAGTCTTCCTGGTAGAAATACGTTTTTATAAGCTGTCGACCCAAAAAAACGAGCGTTTAAGGAGACAAAAGTGGATACAGGCAATAAGACGTGAAGCATCAGCAGGAAGAATGGGTAAATTTGGGGATCCTGACACTCAGTATGCCTACGTGTGCAGTAAACATTTAGTCACTGTTAAGTCAAATATCCAAATGTCAGTTTTATATATTGTATTTCCTGTCGCTGATTACGTTCCCCTCCAGTGGGTGTAGGTGTAGCTCTGTCTCAAGTGCATGTATCCACTTTTGTGTCCTTAAACGCTTCGGTTTTGTGGGTCAACAGCTTATAAAAACATCTGGGTTTTTTGGATCAGTTTTTTTTAGCTTGTTTGCTGTACACCTTGTCACGTATCAGCTTTTAGACATTGTTCTGTTTTTGTTATAAGTCAAAAATGACAAGTAGGCCGCTTCACGCAATACAAAGTTAATGGAGACGGTGGAGTTTCCCCCCCAGTGGGCGTGGTCTTCAGATTGTAGCCGTGTTTCCATTACAGATTTGCTCAAAACTTTTGCAATATTTTATAAATGTCGATAAAAAAATATTGCGAAATGACAGCGTTTCCATTAACTGATGTTATGCGACTAAAACCATTTTTTTTCCTCTCGTGATAAATCATTCCAAAAATAATGCTACGTATGTTGTTAGGTTTATGTATATCCCAGCCACCGCATGCCATTATATTTAATGAGACGTGTGTGTTATCCAAGCATTGATGGCAAGGAAAGCACCTTATACTTGAGCGGCACACATGAGGTGTTATGATAAATTGTGGCATTTTTTATTCTATTGTTTTTTATTAGTTTAATAAAGAACTCGTCTTCTGTCTAAACATACCATCATCTATAAAGAATGATCGACTTTTACATATGCCAGGTTATTGTGACGCATTGCCACATACAGAGACGAGTGAAAAGTTTGAATTTGCATGGTGGTAACTCAAAGGGGTTTTTTTACCACTTCGTTATTTTGGCTTGGAATTTCGTTTGTTGTAAATATAAACTGAATTTAGAAATGCTTTTGAAATGAAAAACTTTGCGTTTAATAAACAAAATCTATTTTTGAAATGAAGACAGCGTTTGGAGTGGAGTGCAAAATAATCTGTTCCCTGAGTCCATGGCCTTTGCTGTTATTAAGTGTACACAAATAAAAGTAGACAGTTTACTGTTTATAATTACGTCTTGCACGTAGCCTATCTGTATGGCTAAAAATGACGGAGTATTGTGAGTTGTTTGCGCTGGAATAAGGAAAAAATCCATCAGAAGGCGACGACGACTTCGTCGGACACAGGGGTTAAAGAAAACGTAGCCTATTTAGTTTCATACAGTTAGGCTATGTCTAAATATTATAATCTTTTAATTTCATATGTTGATTATGAAAAGTGAGCAGCATGAGTAAGGCACATAATCAGATGCGCATATGTCTGGGGACATGGATTGAGCATTTCATTGAATTGTGTTTTCTAGAAAGTCTTTCTTTAAAATTTATTTCGTTTTGTATAAATTGTATTTTAATTTTGATCAATGTTTAATCAACTATTTGGCTGTATATTTAATAAATAAGAAGCAAACCAAGATTGTCGGGAATGGATTGACGTGCTGGCTCAGTCTTTGAGCAAGGCTGAAACTAGTGTCTTTCTGTTTTAATACATTTCTTGAATATATCTCTTTATTACAGTAGGCCTATAGATAGTTATGATATTTGTGGTTACACCGGGGTCCGTCGTAACTTTCCTTACTAGGAGAAAATATATGTCGTTTTAACGACATAAGATCTCGTTATTAGACATACTTGAGTGGAAAAAAATTTATATGTAGGCCCTACGTGGGAGCAATGCATGACTGTACCAGGTGACCTGTAAATGCGAAAAAATTGCAGTTTCCATTGCAGTTTTGCGAAAATTTCCTTTTTTGAATAGCCTGTAAAACCACCTCATGTGAGCGTAAAAACCTTTTTGCGATATATGGGAGTTTTTGTGAAATTGACGCGTTTCCATTGGGCGTATTTTCAATTCGCAATTTCAATTTGCGCAATTTGAAGGGTAATGGAAACACGGCTATTGACGCGTGTCGCTCTGTCTCTATGAGACTCCGATGTTGAACGACAACATAATCTAATCTACACAGTATAGTGCGTCATTTGGGACCCAACTAGACAGTCACGGAGTGCCGCAAAAAACAGCAGCCAACTTTTAGAGTTCCCTCTGAACCAAAACAATAAGCTCACGCCATGTCGTAATAAACTTAATTACGAGATGACGACCCGTGACGTTCTACTGCTGCACATCCTCAGATCTGCAGCAGTCAGGTCAGAGCTCAGAAGTTATGTTCATTTATTACTGTAATGTTATGTGCTTTGAGACATGAGGTAATCTAATGCCGTCTCTCGTGACGCTTTGCAGACTCTGCTCTGGCTGTGCGCGTTCATGTGTTTTGAAGGAGGCGTGGCTTTGGAGACGCTCTGAAGGGAGGGCGGGATCTTGTGCTTTCAAAGCTAGCTTGCTATTGCTAGCCTCTCTGAAATTGCCTACCCTAGCTTTAAGAACCTTTATTTTTAAGAGTGTACTATCAATTGATTCGTTTCTGAAATGTGGTAAAGTCTTTTCAATTAATCAGTTTATTTATTCAGTTCACAAAATCTTCTGAATGATTCTGGGGGTTCATTTATCACCCCATAATATTTTCTTCTTTGAAATAATGAGTACCCTTTTTTTATTATTATTAAATTAGGGTCAATTTTGATTTCATTGTTGATGGGAATATTTTTTTGCATACCATAATAGTAGCCAAAAGCTCAGAGGAAAGATGATTGTACCACATGGCAATATAAAAAGAGAATCTTTAACAGAAAATTAGATCTTGTAAATATGACATCAATACATGAATCATGTGTTTAATATTGTGGAAATCTGACCTCAGGGCTGTTGAGTTGCTGCTCGGTGCACGCAGATATCGAGACGCAAGCTCTCTTCTCCGTTTCTTTCACTCTCCCAAATCCATTTTAAAATCTCCACACTCTAATGTTTTGATATTTCTTTATCATTATGTACCAATTCGGCATGCTTTGCCCGCTGGGAAATCAGTTACCACACCCCTTTCTGCTGCCATCACAACGAGAATGATAGTGAATTTCTTTCTGTGGTTTCAGAGTACCAAACCAAATTAAGTAAGTGAATGAAAAAGGCAAATGGAAAAGCCAGCAGGGCTCTCGTTGCAGCGTCTCTGTCCTTGGCGTTAACGTTGAGTGTTGTCTAAATAATTCACTAATAAAACGAAACATAACAGACACCTCCAGACGCCCTGAAAGCGTGCAGTTAATCCCATAAAATAAAATAAAATAAAGGGTTTTTTTTTATCTGAAGGCTGAGATGAAATAATAACGCAATATTAAAGTGTGCAAGAGAGCACAGCCCTCGCAACAAATAACACGCCGCCTTGGGTATATGGTATTACAGTCAGAAAGATTGCGCTGCTTATATCAGAGATTCTGTTTCAACAGCAGTTTGGAAACTTTAAAGTCATCATGAAAGGCCATTTGCTACCTATTTGACTCCTGTAATGTGATGTGTTTTAGAGTGAAATATGATATTAAATGAGAAGAAAATGTGGGGTGGGACTGGATTTTTTCCACTGCAAATTGATCGTGAAAAGGTGTTTCCAAAGTCATGATCCGGAAGTGAAAATCCTATTCATTTTCTCCATAGAGAAAATAATTTGAAATAATTGATTGCTATTGCCTTTGGTTGTACAACAATGATTTTTATTATTATTATTATTATTATTGAAAGAAATTGTTACTTTTATTCAGCAAGGATGCATTAAATTGATAAAAGCAACAATAAAGACATGCATAATGTTAATTAACATATTTCTGTTTCAAATAAGATTGCTATTATTCAAAGAATCCTGAAACAAATTTATCACGGTTTCCACAAAAATATTAATTTCAACTGTTAATATTTCACCATTGATAATAATAAGAACATTTACTGTGACACTGAAGACTGGAGTAATGATGCTGAACATTCAGTTTTGCATCACAGAAAGAAATTACATTGTAAAATATATTAAAATAGAAACATGTTATTTTAGATTATAATAATATTTCACAATATTATTGTGTGTACTGTATTTCTAAATGCAGCATTGGTGAGCAGAAAAGATTTCAAAAACATAAAAAAATTGTACTTACATAACAATTATGTATGTAATATATACACAATATACACCTAAAGGATTATTAGGAACACCATACTAATACTGTGTTTGACTCCCTTTCGCCTTCAGAACTGCCTTAATTCTACGTGGCATTGATTCCACAAGGTGCTGAAAGCATTCTTTAGAAATGTTGGCCCATATTGATAGGATAGCATCTTGCAGTTGATGGAGATTTGTGGGATGCACATCCAGGGCACGAAGCTCCCGTTCCACCACATCCCAAAGATGCTCTATTGGGTTGAGATCTGGTTACTGTGGGGGCCATTTTAGTACAGTGAACTCATTGTCATGTTCAAGAAACCAAGTGATTCGAAATGATTCGAGCTTTGTGACATGGTGCATTATCTTGCTGGAAGTAGCCATCAGAGGATGGGTACATGATGGTCATAAAGGGATGGACATGGTCAGAAACAATGCTCAGGTAGGCCGTGGCATTTAAACGATGCCCAATTGGCACTAAGAGGCCAAAAGTGTGCCAAGAAAACATCCCCCACACCATTACACCACCACCACCAGCCTGCACAGTGGTAACAAGGCATGATGGATCCATGTTCTCATTCTGTTTACGCCAAATTCTGGCTCGACCATCTGAATGTCTCAACAGAAATCGAAACTCATCAGACCAGGCAACATTTTTCCAGTCTTCAACTGTCCAATTTTGGTGAGCTCGTGCAAATTGTAGCCTCTTTTTCCTATTTGTAGTGGAGATGAGTGGTGCCCGGTGGGGTCTTCCGCTGTTGTAGCCCATCCACCTCAAGGTTGTGTGTGTTGTGGCTTCACAAATGCTTTGCTGCATACCTCGGTTGTAATGAGTGGTTATTTCAGTCAAAGTTGCTCTTCTATCAGCTTGAATCAGTCGGCCCATTCTCCTCTGGCCTCTAGCATCAACAAGGCATTTTCGCCCACAGGACTGCCGCATACTGGATGTTTTTCCCTTTTCACACCATTCTTTGTAAACCCTAGAAATGGTTGTGCGTGAAAATCCCAGTAACTGAGCAGATTGTGAAATACTCAGACCAATCCCCGTCTGGCACCAACAACCATGCCACGCTCAAAATTGCTTAAATCACCTTTCTTTCCCATTCTGACATTCAGTTTGGAGTTCAGGAGATTGTCTTGACCAGGACCACACCCCTAAATGCACTGAAGCAACTGCCATGTGATTGGTTGATTAGATAATTGCATTAATGAGAAATTTAACAGGTGTTCCTAATAATCCTTTAGGTGAGTGTATGTGCAGTGTAGTGGTCAAAAATATAGATTTTTCAATACATATTGATACTGAAATATTTTAAACGCTTCCAATACTCATTTTACACAGAACAGACACAAACACAAGCTGCACTTTCTCTCTCTCTCTTCTCTCCGACAGCGAGTTACACACAAACCCGCCTCCACTCACTCACTTCTTTCATTTGCTCCTGATGAATATTGTTGGTGTTACAGGCTTGAATTTTCGGTGTGGGATTGCGCATATTGCGCATCATTTCACTCAAAGTGCGTGCACATAAAGCCGCATCTCAGCACTAAATTTAGTTATTTTCTGTGAACAGAAAGAAAACGCATGTGTAACAGAATAATGGATCCGTACGTCAGGTCTTAAAGTGACAGCAGCCTAATATCCCTGCTGCCAAATATGAGATAAAATTAAAAAAATATCGATATGGCAGTTTTCCCCCATGGTATCGATGTCAAAATTGTGGCCAGTGAAAATGCTAAGTGGCTAGTAACTTTGTAAAACCACTAGCCCCAGTGGCTGGTGAGCAAAAAAGTTAATGTCAAGCTTTGCGCATAATTATACAATTCTGTATTTTATATATTGTAGCATTCGTTACGATTCAGTTGTCATTTGTTTCGTGGGATTGTGGTTTGTAATATCCATTATAAAGGACACAGTCTTGTACCTTCGTCACTTTTTACTGCAAATAATGTTTGATCTGAATAAAAGAATGATTCATCTCAGTTTTTTATTTTTCTGACATCCATATTCAGAAAAAAAATGGGAAGAACCGTTCAGGAACCAAGAAAAAGTGGGCGGTAGCCAACACCCTCTATTAAAGACTGACTCAGTTTTGCTAAAAGATTATGAAGACAAAACATTCAGTCTTTTTTATTTGGAACAATGTGCACTTATGGATCTTGCACAATACGTGTATTAAGAAAGAAAATAGGATCCATTTTGATTTGATGTTGTCAGTACAGGATAAGCCTTATGTAACAAGTGCAAAGTTGTCTTAAATGGTCTCTTTCTGTCTGCAATCATCGTTGTTAAATGTGTTTACACATACATTTCCTGTTTGTTCAACAAGAACCCCACTTTTTATGCGCCTTTCCAACTGCAAAAAGTGCCGCTGTTTATTTAGTGTTCGACTCTGCAAATTTTGTTGCACATTTTGCAAGAAAAACAAGACTCTGCACTATTTAGAACAGAATGAAAATCCCTCCGTGCACCTGGCATGGCTGCCAATGGTAAATGAGCTGAGAAAAAACTCATCATCTGTCTGCCGTTATCATTAGCAGCAATAATTATGTTTACAATGCCCTCTCATCATCTGTGGGAGCTGCGGCGCGCAGATGAGCGAGTCCTCCCCCCCACCCGTGCGCGCGGCGGATGTTGTGGTTTTGAAGGACAGCTATGATCTTTGTCTTTCAGATCAAGCTTCATGTTACTCTGCCAACTCTCACATCAACCTGCTCTCTGATCTCACAGAGACACAAAGTGCCTGACAGATTCACTCACAACGTATGCCCGGTATTTTACTGTTTGCCCTTGACAGATGCTTGCGGATCACAATCCCACCCGTGGAATGACGTTATACAGCTGAGAGGAGGACAAAAACTTGTCTCCTGGCCTCTTCTTTGGCTTTTTGTCACTGTTACCGCTAATCAGTTGAATCAGAAAGCATGTTGACGTTCTCGAATGCCATATACGCCGCAGAGCACTTCGACTTTTGCAGTTTAACGTTACCGTCTAGCCCACAATAAGCTACTTACCACCGAGGAGTCAGGGGTAAAATATTATCTGCACATCAGCATTACTTATTAATTTGACCATTTATTCTTGGGCCACAACTCCAATATAACATGTCACCTGTTCTCGAAAAAGCAAATTGCTTGGGAAGTGTATTGAATTACCCGTTCCCCCTATTTACCGGAAAAACAGGTCTTATAGAGATAACAAGAAAGGCGATATTTACTGTAGCCTACAGCCCTGTGATGTCTTGCGTTACTTTGCCAGCTGGGTCAAGTGTCAAGATCGGCTCGGGAGTGAGAAAAGCCACTACAGTGTCTTTGTTGTACTCCTTTTTAGCCAAAACGCTTCTTAGACTCGGAGCCTTAATAACCTCGCCTTATAATCTAATATGCCACACTTGTACGACTGAAGCAGGCGTACCTTCTTTATTTGTTCCTTTCTCGACAGCCTGCTTGTTTTCCGCTAACATTATGTGGTTATTAAAGTTACAAACAATAAAGCATGTTGTGATTCAACAGACGGATGCGAGATGCTAAAACAGGTGCATGCAAAGTCTCCTAAAGAGGCTAGCGGCACACCTGTTTAAATGCTCCAAATAGTGTAATTGATGTATGCTCACCCAGCGAATAAGTCTGAACTGACATACAGGCAGTGGCGCTCATTTATAACTTTAATAAGGCAGAAATGCATTACACAGTTTCTTCTTGCTCCGTCCCCAATAGGCAAGTATTGATGTATTCAAAGAGGACGCTGCCCCCACTGGATGTTCCTTGTTTCTTTGTCTACCTAATGCAAGAATTGTTTTTGCTCGTACTTTCTACAGATGGTGATGAATGCAGTTGGTGAGATGCATATTTATAGGTACCCGTAGACAATTCAAAAGTGTTTACCTCATTAAAAACTTTTTTAAATAGTACTTTTTAAAATGTTTTAAATTATGTATATTTGTGTGTAATGTGTGTGTGTGTGTGTGTTTTTTATATATATATATATTTACATACATTTAATTACAATGCCATATTATATTATATATATATATATTAGGGGTGTAACGGTACACAAAACTGACGGTTCGGTACGTACCTCGGTTTTGAAGTCCCGGTTCGGTATGGATTCGGTACAGCAGTTTTACAAAATTGCTTTTTATTAATTTTTATTCAACAGTGGTTTAATGAAAAATTGTGTCTGTCCTTAAATGAATTAAATTATAACTAAAAGTTTCTTAAAGATAATGCTGTAAACTATATAGGGAGCCCTTACTTACATATAGCTATTAAAGATTAACAGCAGAGCCCAAACTATTAGCCTAAATTCAGTTGCTATTTATTTTTAGATATAATAATCAACACTCATAAGCTTCACATAAGGCAGTTTTTGCATTAACTTCTAAATCTAATTATTTTTATTTGTTGTTGAAATATAATCATTTAGTGGCTGTAATTTTCATGACAGGTTTATTTAAACATACATTAAATAAACAAGACATCACTAACAGGCTAAGTAGCATATAATGAATATATATAGGCTAATATAATGAATATAACGGCTAATATAGTGCATGTATTCAGTGAAAGAGTTGATTTCTCTAGTGAGCTACAGCTGTGGACACTGAATGACTTCTGAGTAAACGTGATTCTGCATGACATTGTTTACAAGCAGTTTTATTGTCTTTCCGTGGTTGAAACGCAGATGGAGCGATTACACGACATATGATACATTTCAGTAAGTTGTAATGTATCCTCAACATACTTTAAGATATTAATTCATGTTTATTCTTTAGGAAGAGATGATCGCATTGACTCGCACGCTGCCGCTTTAAGTTGAACTGATACGCGTCTATGATCGCATTGACTTGCGCGCCGCGCGCTCCCGCTTTAAGTTGAACTGATACGCGTCTATGATCGCATTGACTCGCGCGCCGCCCGCTGCCGCTTTAAGTTGAACTGATACGCGTCTATCAGTCACATCACATTAAAGAGCGTTAAAACGGCATTTATCGTTTGAATTTCGTGATAAAATGTACTGAATACTTAATATGTTCGTGTGGGAACTGGGATTGAAGTGTGTTCCGCGCTTACAACAAGCCGACTGTTAACTGTTAAAGATTACATTCATAACCGTTCGGTACACGCGTGCACCGTACCGAAAGCCCTGTACCGAAACGGTTCAATACGAATACATGTACCGTTACACCCCTAATATATATATATATATATATATATAAAATGTTTATTATATATTACTTTTTTCAGCAGATTTTATTTATTGTATAAATTATTTGACTAATGGCATATATCTGTTAATATTTCATATTTAATTGTAACTCATTTCTATAAATTAAGACATTTTTTTAAAAATACGCACGCACACATATACATTGAACAAAATTATAAACGCAACACTTTTGTTTTTGCCCCCATTTTTCATGAGCTGAACTCAAAGATCTAAGACTTTTTCTATGTACACAAAAAAAATTATCATGATTTTAATGGTAAAAGACTTTAAAAATGCTACGGTGAAAAACTGTTAATTGGTTAACATAAAGTTTCTGTACTATATACGGTAAATAACTGTAATATATCTAACCTTACATTTAATTAATTTTTACAGTAAAATACCGTTTACAGTTTTTTGGAAGTGAAAAAGAACAAGTCATTGTGTATTTTACAGTGAAAAAACATAAATTGACATTCCCAGAATTCCCTGCGTGACACTTCACATTTGATGTATATTCATTGAAATAACTGTTTCTTCTTAGTTTTTTCTAATCAGTTATGTACATTAGGGTTTTACGTTACATCTAATGTTGTTAAATTAATGTTTATTGCCTTTTTAAAGTTTCATGTGTGTTACCATGATGGTGTGTTTGTCTGAATCACACCTTCCATATATTAGTTTAGTCCTCATAAAAGCTGCTTGTGATTCATCATGTGACTCACATCTCCACTGTGATTGGTGGTTGTCAGTATACATCAAAGGTACATAACAGATATTAGTATTTCAATAGGCTGGTAATTTAACATTATTTCAGTTACTGAAATATGTTTTTTTACCGTATATTTTTTATAGTGTACATGTAAATATTACAATATAAACCTTTAAATTATATGGTGCTGTCACGTAAAACCTATAATGTTACTGCCATATTTTTTTACGGTAGTTCTGGAAATTAAGCTGCCGTTTATTTACCATAAATAAATCGGTCTAAATCTGTGTTAGTGAGCACTTCTCCTTTGCCGAGATAATCCATCCACCTAACAGGTGTGGCATATCAAGATGCTTATTAGACAGCACGATTATTGCACAGGTGTGCCTTAGGTTGGCCATAATAAAAGGCCACTCTAAAATGTGCAGTTTTATTACAGCACAATGCCACACGTCGCAAGTTTTTATATATTATTATCAACAATTTCTTAATTTATAGAAATTAGTTAAAATTATATATATATATATATTGTATACATTGTTTAAATAATGTCACACACACACACACACACACACACACACACACACACACACACACACACACACACACACACACACACACATATATATATATATTCATATATGTGTTTATATATTCATATAAACAATTTCTTAAAGCTGCTGTCCATAACTTTTTTTGTGTTCAAGATTTACAAAAATTATATAATGAGAATGTACAACATGAATCCATTTTCCAAACCGTGTTTTTGTCTTGCCCTGAGTCATTATGGTACACTTATAATAAGTGTTTATATTGGGACTATTTCAGACCGGTCTGGTAAGAACCGCTGCGGAGGAGCACAGTCCCTGCGTGACTCCCCATAGACATAAACAGAGAGAAGTAGCTCCGGCTGTTCTTACGCAAGACACATGCAGTTTATTAACCACTAGAGCGCAAAAAGTTACGGACTGCAGCTTTAATTTATAGAAATGAGTTAAAATTATATATAAAATATTAACATTTATAATTATATATATTATATGGCAACACTATAATAACTACACGCTATGAAGCATTAGTTAAGCATTAGTAAATAGTTAATTCATCATTTATAAAGCATTAATAGACATTAATAAGCAGTTTATAAATACAGCTATAAATGCCTTATTCTTGATTTATTAGCACATCTATAATGTGTTTAATAATTGTATTTTCATACTTTAAAAATTATCAATTTATCATTTCTAAATGAAGTATTACATTATTTACAAACCAGTTATTTAGGAGTTGTCAGTGGTTCATAAGACAATTTAGAAAGTGCAAGTAAATGATTAATAAACTATTTAAATGTACATTGATACTTATTATTTAGACATATAGTAATAGTTACTCAGTGTGTTAATAAATGCTTTATTAACATGTATTCCTACTGTAATTCATGATTAATTCAGGTAGCTATGAAACATGTAGTAGTTGTCAGTTAACTATTTTTGTGAGCTCATCTAAGACTATTTATAAAGCTTTTACAAAGGAGATTTAAAGGCTCAGTTATCTTCTGCCAATTTTTTTTATTAAAAATGTAATAATGCATAAAGTTTTGTGTGATGGGTAGGGTTAGTGTAGGGGGATAGACTTGGTCGGCGTCGTGTCATAGCTGGGGGCGTGGCGTGGGGGCGGTTTTGCCGTGGGGAAAAACAGTCCATTCCCCCACAATGTAAATGCATGGGGTTAACCCAGTTTAGCCTGTGTAGAATCACTTTTGCCGCTTGACAGAGCAAGATATATAGAAAAACTGAGCCATATTGGGTCAGATTGTCCGTACAGTATCTGTGACTGATAAACGACCCAACGGAATCAATGGCCAGAGGTGTCATTTTCTCAATGCATATATAGGTATAACATGCCTACTTCATAAATCCCCCAGTCTTTCGATGAAGACGTTAATTCAGTGTTCCTGAATTTAAAGGATTAAAAGTATGTATTACATACATTTAAAATTTTAAAATGATCACACTGTAATAAATCTCAGTAAAATGTACGGTAAAAATATGGCAGCTGTGGTCTCCAGAACTTTACCGTAAAAAATATAGTAGCAACATTTTAGGTTTTTACGGGACAGCACTATTTTACAGTTCAAAACCGTATAATTTAAAGGTTTATATTGTAATAATTATGTGTACACACACTGTAAAAATTTACGGTAAATTTACGGTAAAAAACATATTTCATTAACTGAAATAATGTTAAATTACCTACCTATTGAAATACTAATATATGGTATGTAACTTTGATATATATACTGACAACAACCAATCACAGTGGAGATGAGAGTCACGTGATGAATCAAAGCTCATCACAAGCAGCTTTTAGGAGGACTAAACTAATATATGGAAGGTGTCATTCAGACAAACACACCATCATGGTAACACACATGAAACTTTAAAAATGCAATAAACATTCATTTAACAACATTAGATGTCACGCAGGGAATTCTGGGAATGTCAATTTACGTTTTTTTTTTATTGTAAAACACACAATGACTTGTTCTTTTTCATTTCCAAAAACTGAAATTTAAAAACTAAATTTAACGGCATTTTACTGTAAAATTAAATTAAATGTAAGGTTAGCTCTATTACAGTTATTCACCATATATAGTATGGAAACTTTCTGTTAGCCAATTAACTGTTTTTCATTGTAGAGTTTTTACAGACTTTACCATTAAAATCACAATAATTTTTTTACAGTGCATAAAACGTGTCTTGTGCTATGAAATTGACATGTCAGTGTCACAACATTATTAGAATTACTGACAATAGCTAAGTTTTTTTATTTACTTTTTTATAGTAACCCTCTTCATCAAAAGACTGGGTAATTTATGAAGTAGCCTAGATATTATGTTGTGTAATATTTGTGGGAGCAGCTGCATTTTGACAAGAAAATGTACAAGTGTCATACATATAATGTGACCATCAGCTTGAAGCACAAGCATGAGCCCAGCCCTCCCATCATGAAATAAAGACGTTTGAATGTTTTGTACATTAATGACCTCACGCATTATGTGGGTATGTGATCGCTCATCGTGAAAAACTGCTTCAACGATAAATTGAGTCCCGTGACGAGTATGACTTTATTGGCGTTTTGTTCAACAAACTTTTGCCATTGCAATTAATGAAATCTCTTTTTTTTTCATTTACAATAATACCAGGATCATGTAGTGCAAATGTTTAATTGTAATGGACGTATTGCAGGCTTCCGGAATTGACGAAAGGCTCCGTCTGTTTATTTAGCAGTATAAAACTTCAGATTGGGTTTTTTTTTTACTTACTAGAGGTGCAGAACGCCACATGGCAACTTTTCGGGACTGCATCAAGCAAAAATAAATCGTAATAATTACAAAGAGTAAAAATAAAGCCTCTAACAAGGTCTACGTGCATTCATTCTAATGGCTTGTTTTCCCCCACGGCATATGGCGGATATGACGTTTTGTGGGCGTTCCCAGTAATGCCGACCAAGTCTATACAATATACGGTTTGTACAGTATAAAAGCCATTACGCCTATGGAATGTCCCCGTAAAACACCTATACCAACATGTGTGTGTGTGTGTGTATTGAGATTGAAATAATATTGTGTTCCATTCATTCTCATTTCCTGAAATCCCAGTTGATATAGTCTAGTTGGTCGACCAGATATCACTTTCCAAAACACAGCTACCATCGTATACTTTCCAGCAGGATGGAAATGATTTTAATTCCAAATTACTTATTTAACTGATCACTGCTGAAATGGAGATTGTAGAAACGAATTCCAGGTCAGCCATTTGAGATTGTTACCTAGCTGTGTGTTTTAATGTCTTGCCTTGACTGATGGCTAGGAAAAGCTCTTAGGCGAGTCTCATCTCCAGTGCTCTGTTTATCAGACACACTGAGTGGAGCAAACACATGGCTCAATGGCCATATGCTACATTACATCCATTATGGCGTCTGGATAGAATACTGATGTTGACTGAACTCGCACACACATACACACGCACACGCCAATAATTGCATCTTATTGTCAGTCTCTGCTTTATGGTCTCATTCCAATACTGCTGATGAAACAGTTCAATTAGTTTTTGTCAGTTCATTTAAAGCCGAGTAACATTTTATTGTCAAATACGTTCTGCTCTCTGAGTAGGAGAGACAAAGCCCTGGCAAACATTACCAGATAGATTCGGGTGGCCAAAAAAAAAAAAAAAAAAGTATTACCGTGATGAAACCAAGGCAGAATCCGTCTCCAAAACTCCTGATAAACCTGCAACAGAAGGTGAGAGGTCAGAGGTTAGTCAAAAGTCATATTTTAAAAGGAAGTTGGTAAGACAAGACACACTTTAGTAAGATAAAAGGGACTGCCAATGCATCTACATTTATTTGAATTTTCACTGGCTCTCTGTGTTGATTTTAGCTGCTAGATGAGCACAACTAAACTTAATGGCAGTGAGCAAGTAGAAAGAATCTATTATATTTCCAACTAGATAATTGGAAAGCGTGTAGTTATGTCTTGGAGCCAGCGAAAATGGCCAGATTCCATTTTGCCGTCACACTCCAATCACTGACATCCTTAGGCTAATGTGGAAAAGTGCCATGGTGGCTTTAACAATTTTCTGTCTTATAAAAAGCATTAAGGTTGGAAAGTTGATTATTAAGACTAGATTTTCACAAGAGGTAAGAGTGCAAGAGGTATTTACACATGCAAAACTATAGGGTGTGATGAATGGTTGCCAGGGGGTTGCTATGCATTTGCTTTGATTGTGTTTTAGCATGTTGCTAAGTGATGAATTACTGTCCCAAATATGAATATAGATATTGGATGAATAGATAACATTATTTGCTTACTGTAGTTCTATGGTATTTTTGCCAGTTTATATACAAGCCTATATACGAACGAGTCATTGAATCTTTGATAATGAACTGATTCGTTAAAAGAACATCATTAGTCATTAACAAACGTTATGCTCTCGGCATGACTTCAGCAATATTTAAGCACCAAGCACGTTTTCCTTACAAATTACATCTTGAATGAAATTAACATCCTCTTTTGTTTTGTCACAGGCTATTGTTCAGGGAAACATATATCCCTGATTCATTGATTTTGTTCACGAATGAGAAGAATCATTCAGAAATGTCTCATTTTTAAATGTTTAACTTTCCCCTCCATTGACAGACATTTCTATGCCATTGATGGAAATTTTCAAGTAGGTATTCATAGTTCCCTTTCAGTTCACGAATTGGGATCACTTCTGGGAGCCCCTATCAGCTTCGAGCTATTTAGAACCAGCCAATGAACAATTGGCGTGTGAGATTTGCATCTCGCGCTCCGCCCCGCACCGCGGGTATAAACAGGAAGCGAGAGCGAATGCACGCTGTCATTCACTTCGGAGCCGAACGGCGTATGAAGAGGACTAGAAATCTCATCATTGAGTTTCCAGCTGCTATCAGCAAAGTTAGAGTTATAGAGAAGACCGGAGATCGGGGATCAACGCGTGTTGGAGAGACGGCACACTTCAGCGGGATCGTGGTGCTCACTGCTGCTCTTTAAAGAGAAAACTGCTGTTTTCACAGCAACCTGTCGGTTCGTGAGGGCGTTTTCCATTGAGTACAGGCACGGGCTGCACTAAACCCTGTGCGCTGTCGCGTTTTCCCCCTGAGTGCTTCAGCACAAGAGCGTTTCCTCACAAAAAGAGTACACGGGTGACGCTGCGTCTTTTTCAAGATGTCATTCCACCCGTGCGTTTCTGGATGCGGTCGTTCCCTGGCGCCTGCTGACGGTCACAATCACTGTCTCACCTGTTTGGGCAAACAGCACGCCGAGGCGGCGTTTGTGGATAGTTTGTGTTCCCACTGCGGGAACATGACTATCTCGAAACTAAGATCGAGACTCACCTACCTTCGGGAAGGCGGAGTCCCCTTACCCATCCCACGATCTAGTGCTATTCCTAACCAGAATAGACCTACTTCTTCGGATTGCCAGGGTGATCTGAGGATTACGTTTAGGGCACACCCACCGAGTCAGTCTCCGCAGGCCCCTATTCCCTCAGTTCCGCAATCGGTAGAGCTCCCGGGAGAAGTCGCTGGTCCCTCCCACGGGCGGCCAGCTGTGACTTTCGGAGCTCCGGCAGATGAGCAGATGTCGATCGCTGATCGCTGTCGATCCTCGGAGGATGAGGGTTATGTAGAGGATGGCGTATGAGTCCCAAGACGTGCCTTGCCCGCTCGGGTTAAGAGCCCACTCGACTAGGGGTGTTGCTTCTTCCTGGGCGCTGGCTCGTGGCGCCTCGCTGACAGATATTTGTAGAGCTGCTGGCTGGGCGACACCTAATACGTTCGCTAGATTTTATAGCCTCCGTGTAGAGCCAGTATCTTCCTGTGTGCTCACTTCCCATAGTCAGTAACACCGAAGTGCCCGTTCTAGTGTCGGCTTGCTGCGCCATTCCCTCCCTCATGGTATGGATACGTGCGCTTATCTGCTCCAGTCGATTTCCCCAGAACGGCGAACCCTGTTGAGTCCTCCGCAACCCGTGGCAGTCGGACGTGGCGGAGCATTCGACGCCAGATCTAACACTCGTATGCATTGGTGGAACTTGTGTTAGGCTAGGTTCCATATGTTGTGACCCCCACGGCAGTCCCATATGTGTATTCTTCCACGGTACGGCTCTCTACGTGTATTTTCCACATGTTAACTCCCTCTGGGCATGATGTGGCTTCCGCAGCGGCCTTCACAGGCACGCTTTCCCAGCGTTATCCAATACAGTCAGCTGAGTGGGTCTTGCGGAATAGCAGCTTAGATCGGGCTCTGAGGGGCTCATCGCTGGGCGCTGGAAGTGGTCGAACGTGACCGACTGAAAGGGAATGTCTCGGTTACGTATGGTAACCCTCGTTCCCTGAAGGGGTTCAAACCCCTATCTGAGGGTTGTCCCCCCTTAAAAATATCATTAAAAAACACATTGTGTATTGTAAATAATATATTGATATACTTAATTATTATAAATAATTGTGTAAGCAGTAAAACAATAAAAACGCAAACGGGGCAAAAAAAAAAAAGTGTTAGAAAAGTTTAGAAACATTTTGAGTCCCCGCTCTCTTGCCTCACAGTGGTTTGGTCCATCACGCACCTCACCCAAGTACACCTACAAGTCCTGTGGGAGAAAACAAAGTTCTTCAGTAGTTGTGGAACTCCAGTAAGGGCTGTTAAAGGAACACAGCGACTTTTTGGGACTTTATCTTATTCACCGTATCTCCCAGAGTTAGATAAGTCCATACATACCATTATCATCTCTGTGCGTGCCATAACTCTGTCTGACGCACCCACCGCTAGCCTAGCTTAGCACAAAGACTGGCACAAATAACGGCAACTTTTAATTTTCCGCCGGTTTTAGTACATGATGTAACTAAACATATCACAACATGTAAATAGGAAAATGTTGGCGTTATTTTGACACGTATTGAGTAGGGGTGTAACGGATCGCAGTTGATCCGTGATCCGTACGGATCACGACCCACGGTTCGGCACGCACGTGACCCGCGGATTTATTGAGCTTTTTTTTTTAACTTGTGGATTAATCTGAATTGTTTAGCGATCGCAGACTAAAAGACAGTTTTTCTGCGGATATTGCTTTTTAAGTGATCTCGTTTAAACCTTTAAACTCGATGCGGAGTTTCAGAGAAACACATGTGTTCACAGGGCATGTTAATCAGTCAACCGTGGGTAGCGGAGAAGTAGGAGAACTTGAAAAGCCTCCTGCATTGTTCAAATCACATGTATGGGACCATTTTGGCTTCCCCGTAAAATATAATGATGACGGAAGAAGGGTGGTGGACAAAACTCTAAGAGTATGGGCACTGTGGCACGAGAAAGCCGTATGAAAGTGGCGCATACATCGAGCATGGCACCTGCTGATGCCCGTTTCACACATACTCCGTTTGCAGTGGGTATGGGGTGCGTATTTTTTCCGTGCCCGGCTTCGGTCCGTCAGTGCGTTCCAGGAGCGTGTCGCCGTACAACAGCTGTGCTGATCGTTTCCGCACAGAGTCTATTTTTTGATGTGCTGGCGCTGAATTAAAGTGACAGCGCATCCGCATTAAAACAAACATGTATCGATGCGAAAATCTAGTAATTCCACCACAGATGCATATAATATAATGTCTACTCGGTTTTAAAGTAAACACATGGCTTTTTGCCTCGAGTAAAGCAAGGAAAACGGCCTTCAAGTAAACGAGAAATAATGGAGCACCTGTCCTTTCTTGGAGGTGGAAAAACAAAGTTCTTTATGACCTGCAGGATTTCTTGTAAAAAAAATTAAAAACGAAAGAAAAGCATAAATTTTAATTTAAAATGTTTGTTATTTTAACATAGTCTATTGTCTGTTTTGCAATTTGCATGAGCAACGTAATATTTACATCCAAAGTAGGTATTAGGCCATATAAATATAAAGTAATGAATTCAATAAAATGTTGTTTAAGTGTAGTGCGTTTAAACATGATATCTATAAAATAGTGTATAGGCCTACAAAGAGAATTGCAATGCTGACAAGTGTGAGAGGTCTACTCTCTCCCTGAGAATGTTGACATCCTAATCTTTAAAAAAAAAAAAAAAAACCTCAGGCCCATTTTCATGTCTCAGGTTGTTTTTATCCAAATTTGATTTATTCAGATGGTTATTTTTTTTATTTTTTTTAACACCAAAAGTTCCTTGTTAACTTATAAACCATATAGGTTATGTTAACACCAAAAGTTTTCATGTAATAAATGGAAAGCAAATAAAAATAGTCTCCTCCCCCTTTTATTCTGATCCGAAAAATTATCCGATCCGTGACTCATGATCCGAAGTCGATCCGAACCGTGAGTTTTGTGATCCGTTGCACCACTAGTATTGAGCAGTAGGCTAGCTGGAGCCGTTTACCTCTAGTCTTTGTGCTAAGCTAGGCTAGCGGTGGGTGCGTCAGACAGAGTTATGGCACGCACAGAGATGAGAATGGTATGTATGGACTTATCTAACTCTGGGGGGTGCGATGAATAAGATAAAGTCCCAAAAAGTCGTTGTGTTTCTTTAAGGCTATTTTATACACTTTAAACATCGGATGAAGTGATTATTTTCTCTTTAATGCAGACAATGCAGAGTTATTAATAAATTAGCAATGACAAAAATGATGATAACCAATGTATTTTTCCTAAAGTCCGATATTTTAGTGATTATTTTTTGGTAGCTTGTTGTAAATCTCCCACTAACACGGCGATAAGCCCATGTGTTAAATTAGGCTAATATTGTAGATCTACCGCTGTGTTGGGTTTTGCTCAGTACTATGTGCAAGCAAGATAATTTATTTAATAACTATATTACCGTGTAGTGAACCTATGATAACCCATATTTAAGCAACAATTGCTTTGTGTTATTGGCCAGATAAAATGACAGAATAGAAAAACGGACATAAGATCATTTTTAAGTGTACCAAAACGCCACACATATTCTTACAAGTACAATTTTGGCTTTTATTTGTGTCCCCTTCAAAAATTGCCCTTGAGATATTTTTGGTTTAATGTTTTGACTGTTGTATGGTAGGGGGCACTCTTCAGATCTTCTGAAAGAGTACAGAATCTCGGATCAAAAAACAAGCGAAAAGGAAGCAGAAACAAGCGATAAAAGCATTGTTTACGCAAATGTAAAATAACGTGATCATCAACATTAAAAAGCATATGAATCCAAACTGAAGCGTTGATAGACTTGATCTACTCCATCTGTGTTCTGAATCCCATCCAGACGTAGTCTTTGACAAAAAAAAAAAATTATCTGCTTTTTTATGAAACTTACGCACATTTAAGTATTGATAAAAAAAGAGTGCATGAAGCTAGATTGTTTAAAGCAGAGGCTCTGTTCTTTCTTTTGATACATTGTATGTTCAGATATTCATACAACAAAATATGAAATTTTTGTGAAAATTATGAAAGAAATGCTGGTGCTGGCCAGCATGGCGGGTAAAGAGTCAAGAGAAATGGTTTGATAGCACCACAGAGACGGTGTTTATACTTTGTGGGAATATCAGGTTATGAATAGATACTTTTTGCATATTCAACTGAGATAGGAGAAAGTATTTGAACCCAAAAACCATTATGCTTATCATAAGAACCTTTTTAGTCTCCTAAGAATCATACAGGCTTGTTGAACTCAAATGATTCTTGATAAGAAACGCAAAGCCTTTATTTTTAACAACATGGTCCTTTAACATAAGGTTCCTTTCAACCGAATGCAGTATCTTATCTTTTTAACGCAATGGAAAACTGAAAAAATGAGTCCTAACATATGTATATGTCTCTATTTGTTCTTTTTCTGTGTTTGCTTTCTCGTCATGTACTGAGTGAGGTCACTTTGACACCGGTTATCTCTCTCACCCCTCCCTCTGAAACCCTGATCGTTTTGTGAAACTGTTAGACGACGATTCGTTTAAAGACTCCAAATGACCCTGTGTGTCTCCATGAGACTCATTCCTTTTCTCCTTCTGTCTCCCTCCCCTGCCCCCTGACAATTCTGATGGCCGATACTCACACACACACACACACACGCACATACACACATACACACATAGACACGCACAGTGGATGGCTCGGATGGGTTTTCTGCTGGCGTAATGTGCTTTGTTGTGTAAAGGTATCAATCAGAGCGCCGCAGATTATTAGAGTGTCTGAAAGAGATCAAACAATGTTGCCGTCTGCCCCCCCGTGCGGCTGATTTACAGAGCGCCTGATAAAGTACTCCAGCTCTCTGTCAGGGCCCAACATGACGGCCGGCCGCACTCGCCGGATAAATTATTGCGCAGGAAAGCCATAATGTCTCTCAGCCTAGCAACTATAGCGGCCCGCCGGCACCCGCAGAAGACTGCCTGCCGTAATGGCGTTGAGTCCAGGGTCAACATTTACTGTAACTAAGGGGTTGAAACACACTCCCACCCATCTCACCCCCCTTTCTAATTTTTTTAGGCGCTCTGCCATGCGACCCGCTTTAACCTCACCGAGTGGCTCATTCCGCTAACAATTTGCATATCAATTGTAGGTCCACGGAATGTCCTGTAAATGATCTGAAAGTCTATTCAACGTCCTCATCTGATTAATTTGTTCACTATTACTATTGCTCGTACTCAGGGTTAGTGATTTGAACGAACCCCTAACCCCAAAAATGAAACCTCACATAAATCGGCCGTTTGAATGAGAGCTCAAATTATGCGGCCTGTTGTTATTACTTCTGGCGGATACAAAAAAACGTACGAAAAATGTCATTAACTTACACTGAAATGGTCCCACACATATACTAGAATAGAATATCATAAGGGGCTTTCGCACCGGAGGGACCTTTTCATTGTTCCTATAACTAATTAAGTACTTGCTTTTTGGTGTGTTCGCAATGCAGGAACTGGGAATGAACTGGGAAACATGAACAATTTATTAAACATTTACCAATTACATTTAGTGCGACAGCAGATGCTGAAAACACCACGAGCGTTACATGTGCGTCAATATGTGTAGTAGGCAAAACTGCGCCGCTCATTCACATTCAGAGACGCGCCAAACAAGCACACTTCATCATATTTAAATAGCACTCTTTAATATTCACAGACAGCGGTCAATATCTCGGTTTGATTGATTGGACAGCCCTACTTTTGTTTTAGAATGTGCCAAAATAGAAATGCACCAAAGAAACATGCGCACACCCATCTTCACCATTTTGTCTTAGTAGCTCTGTATATTTCTATGGCATCGCTGTCAAAGAGTATTTAGCTGGTGAAGTGGATTTACTATATGGTAGAGTTATTGAAAGTTATCATGAGCATGTTATCATGTTTGAAGCGGATGGCATAAATGTTAGTAGACTGGGGAAGACTTTAAAATGAGCGGTTTATTCATAGACCTGTAAGATCTTACCTTCATGCTGTGGAAATATAAGCTGGAAGACAGGGGACTGAAAGGGGCGGGGCTACATATTGACTAGGGCTGCACGATTAATCGACATAGAACCGCAACCGTGATATGGCTTATGTGCGATTATGAAAGCGCAAAGGCTGCGATTTTAATTAAATAAATTAATGCATAGTGTGTCAGTGAAGAGCGGCTCTGTGATCAGTAAATGCTGCTCCGTCGGAAAGACTGCGAGTCTGAGTCGCTTATAACGTGCGTTTGAAAAAACAACACAACACAAACTAGTAATGCGATGCGTTCATAAACCTGTTGTCCAACAAAATACGTTTTGAACATGTTTCTCTCACTTCATATCGTCAGTCGAGCTGATGTGGCTTCTTATCACAGAATGTCAATCAGCAGTGCATACTTTATTATTATGAAAATACCCGAGAAGGCTTGAAGAACTCAATACACCATATCTTGTCGCAGAAGTATTATCTTCATGTTTAATCAGTCAAAGTGTTTCTATCTTAGTTTTCACCTTAGGGATTTCCTGAAAACGACTACTTCTCTGAGGCGTATGTGGAGTTTCTGCTCAAGGGCGCCCTCTGGCTTCCAGTATGAATTAAACTGTTGGGTAGAAAATAAGAAAAAATATCAATAAATAATAAATACTTCTAAATAAATGTATATGACAATCATATGTTTTTCTTCAATGTACAGGAGTTTTTCCCCCCACAGTGGATGCATGAGAGGCTCATGTTTCATATTAAAGACAAAGACTTTAAGAAATTGATATCACAGATAAAAAGCACAGATTTTTATAATAATATATATATTTTTTACAATACATCCTTAGACCTTTCTAATGATTTTTAGTCATAGGCTGTCTGCATACTAACAGATAACCCATAATTTTTTTGTAAAATAAGTTTTCTGTAAAATATTATTAATATTATTGTATTGTTATATTTATTCTTAAATGCTATTTTAAATTTTTAATAATGAAATTGTTATTGTAATAGTAATATTTCTTATTTTTATTTAGCAATAATAATAACCCTAATAATAATTATTAGCCATATTAATATATAAACACAAAATGTTATATACACACATTTTTTATTTGTAAAAAAGAAATAAAAAATAATAATAATCACACTTTAAATCACAATTTTAACCAGAATAATCGCAATTAGATATTTTCCCCAAATTGTGCATCCCTAATAAGGACTATAGGGCCCTTCAGCTCAAACATCCTAGCATCAAGAAAGCGTAGACCTGCCGCGGTCTCTCTTGAATCCAACACGGAAGTGACTTAAACTGCAATTCATCGACTGGCCACTAGAGACTAGAGTTGTTCCGATTCCGATACTAGTATCGGAAATATCACCAATACCACCAAAAATTCTGGCATCGGTATCGGCGAGTACTTGTACCCATATACCGATCCGATACCATTTTCTTAAACAAGACCTAGTTATGACCGCGAGCTTTGCCTAACCGTTGCACGGTTCTTCTTCGGTGCTCCGAATGCATTGCAAACACAGGAAGTTGTGCTGTTTTGCCACAAGGAACCACTGTTTAGAGCAGCGAAGAAGAAATGAAAACGCATTAGCAGTAGGCTATGTCCGCTGTTTAGTTTTACTGGCTGTTTAGCAGTATTTCGTCTCTGTGTGGATGGCGGCCGCCCGCACACACACACACACACACACACACACACGCGTGACACTCGCTCGCTGTCTTTGTAATCTCTGCCGTGTGTCACTATCAAGCGGCAACCTCCCCCAGTTTCTCTACGTCCATATTCACAGTCTATGGTCACTATATGAAGACACGAACGCATAAACTGTCACTTCATGAGAATTTACCATTTCATTTGGGAAAACTTTCATATTAGGAACACAGACACTGAAATATCTTCACGGCTACCCGTCAAAATAAAAGTTCGGTTTAAAACATTTTAAATTGACAGAATATATTAATCTCCTGCTGTACAGTAGATTTAGCTACGTCTCTATGTAATAATAATACGTCTCTACTACTAATAATAATGCCTAGATGGTTGCTTATTTTTCACTTTTGTTGTAAAGAGATTATTTTCTGATTAATATGTATATTTTTATATTCCTACATTTATTTGTTGCACTGTTTTTTATACAGTTATATTTTACAACTAAAATACCTTTTTCAGTCTACAGTGTTAGATTTAATTAAAAAAATCTAATAAAAATAAATAATATTACTGTCAAATGCATGTCAGATCATAAAAATACTGTAATAAATACAGTAGTTCACTGTATGTATTTGTTCATGTTTTATTAAGGGATAAGTCTGAAGCACACCATAAAATAATTCTAGCAATTCATACAGGGCTAGTAGTTTAAACAGCTGTATATACAGATACACACCCAAGTATCGGATCAGTACACGGTATCGGCCGATACCCCGAGCCCAGGTATCGGAATCGGTATCGGGAAGGGAAAAAGGGTATCGGAACATCTCTACTAGAGACAGGCTCCAAAAGGGAGTCAAATCTGTATCTTCCCCATGTTAAAATGCCCAACTTTACAGCAGAAAAAAATATGTTTACAGTCTGGTACAAAAAGTGTTATGGCTAATTTTGCCCTTCATGACAACTGTGAGGGGGTGAATTTTTTATAGCTCATCCATTTCAATTATATTCTATCCTTAAAGTTCTGCATAATTAAGGGCGTGGCGACTTGAGTGACAGGTGCATTGCCACTATGGTCGAGCTAGGTGGGCGTGGTTTCAGCAACCAGTCACCTCAGCTCCACCCATGTCCAAGATGGCGACGGCCCACTTTAGGCTTCAAAAATGCTCTTCGGAAACCTAATTCACGGACACTAGGTCCATATTTTTTTAGTCTATGGCAGGGGTCACCAACATTTAGGTCGCCCGCAAGGACCACATGAGTTGCCCGCGGGTCTGTTCTAAAAATAGCTCACCATAGCAGCTGCGTTCAGTCGCTTCCGTGTTTATTTAAACGCAGGCCTCCAGACTGAAGCCGAATATATACTAGTGTCTGTAAATATTAAACTGCAAAATACTCCTGCATGTTCTGCGTCTGTGTGGATGACGGGCGCCACGCGCGCGCACTCGCTCTTGTAGTCTCTGCCGTGTGTAGTCTCTGCCGACGCGAACGCATAAACCGTCACTTCATGAGAATTTACCGTTTCATTTGAGAAAACTGGGTGCGTCTCATTCAGCTCCTGGTTCAGTAGTCAGGGCACTGATCAGGACACAAGTCAATGGGCTGACTCCCTGATCAGTGCCCTGACTGAACCAGGGAGCTGATTGAGACGCGCACCCACTGTCATATCATGAACACAGACACTCAAAGGTATTCATGGCAACCCGTCAAAATAAAAGTTTGGTTTAACGTGAAGAAATTGACTACAGATTGTAGCCTACAGTAAATTTAGCTATGTCTCTATGTAATAATAATAATACGTCTCTACTAATAAGAATAATTATGAAATAAATAATACTAATTATATAATTATTAATGCTTGCTTATTTTTCACTTGATCTTTCATTTATAAACAATGTTTACTTTTAAACAGCATACAGCCTTTACATGTTTATGTTTTATTTACTTATGATTATCATCATAAATAATAAACATTGATTTAAAAAAAAAAAAGGTAAATAAAAAAAATAAAAAAAACATTTTGCTGTGGTACCAATTTTTATGGTATTGGTACCGACTACTGGAACTACTACTACACTCTTTCAGGTGTAAAACAGTTTGGATAGTTGTTAATATGATAATTATGATGCATTATTTAAGAGTTTTAAGTATTATATAACATGTTTAGCTCTCGGTGACTTTCATTTTTAAAAAGTAGCTCTCAAATGAAAAAAGGTTGGAGACCCCTGGTCTATGGCATCAAGGCGGCATGTTTTGCATGAAAGAGCCACTCACACTTTCATCCGGAAATTTAAAAAAGGTGTTAGCATAAAATAGTTGTATTTTATGTATTAATATAGTTAAAATATATACTGTTGTTGTTCAGTTTCACCACTGAAGAGATTTGTTCGTGCATCCGTTTGACCAGAGATGTCTGTATGATGTCTATTTGTTTCTGGCCTGCTGTTTTTTCCAGAAAAGTCTAATAGCACTTTAACTGTGATTCAAAGTTTCCTTTTAAAATGATGAGGACTATGCAAGTCCTTTGTTTAAGTTTTGCTTAAAAAGCACATGCATGATTTTCTGATGATCAAATGGGTTTGGCGGGTCAGCAGAATGAAGAAGAAGAAGAAAATTCAGAGAGTGGAACAATGCTATGTATCTGCTTTTGTTGTGAAATAAGTGAAGCTGATTCCTCATATATTCAAGGCTTCAATCTGTTTTGACTATGTTTGTTTAAAGACAGCAAAAACCTTTCGTTTCACTAACACTAATACATACTAAAGCAACATATTTAGGGAAAAGAATGTCATAGAAATTTAGGGACCACCCTATAGCAACCTCATAGCAACATGTTTAAAAACATTCAACATGGTTTCAAGCATTTGGAGGAAATACTTTCAGAATAAACGAACTGATATGAGTGCTTGCTTTATTCATTTTGCTCTACAGCTTTATGTCACGTTACAACTGCATTGTAAAAATCTCTCGGCGGGACGTTAATTGAGCATAAAGCATATTCAAGTTAGCTGACATCAAAGTAACTGGCCCGCACTCAGAGATAAAATGAGCTGTCGATCAGCAGAGCGGTACTTTGCCCATTTTCAGCATTTTTGGGCCGTTCTTTGTTTCTGGTCAATTGGTAATTGTAAGATATCAGAAACTGCTATAGCCCTTAAAACCTTTCAAACTAAAAGGACTTTTTAGCTACTGCAATATAACAACTGACCTATATTTTTGAAAAGGAAATGGAAGGTCCTTCCATATATAGAATAAAAATTCCATTTATCCCAACATTTTAGACTGGGATCCATCCATGCTAAAACACTGAAATCCAACAGGAAACGAATGAGAAAACACGAAAAAAGAAATATAAATGTAATTTTCACAGTGAAAGTCTTTTGGGACACCGAGGTAGAAATTGCGAGATACCGGCGCACAGAAACATAACTATTTGATGTTCTTTTTTTTATTTATTTACTTTCAATGCCATTTTACCAGCCAAAGTGTGAGGTCACGAAATTCTCTCTCAGTCCGAGCCATCACAGAAAGGACACGGCTGCAAAGAAAAGAAAACGGCATGCAGCTAAAAGATAGATGCTGTCAATCGGCGCTGATGAATATTTTACTTGTGTTTTATCCATTAGACTAGAGCTTTTTTCATGAAAAAAAGAGTATTATACAACACATGCTGTCGTGAGAGCAAGGTTGGTGGACCATGTAAGAGTGTAAGAGTTTCAACTCCTGCTATCCCGTTTCCTCCAAGATAGTAGGCCTACTTTTGATGGCTCCGGTGTTCAGGCCTGTGATTGAAAGCCAAATGATGAAGTAACTGCATGTCCAAAAACAAACAATTGCAATTACATCTGGATATAATAGTGTAAATAAAAAAATAAAAAAACGTTTATTTAGAAGTCTTTCGGTGTAACCAAGGCTAGCCTAGAAATCTAGACGCACCCTAGCGGCAGCAAATCCATTTTGCCGCGAGTGTAGTCTAGCAACTCTCGGTAGTCCTGCGAGCTGGAAAAAACAAACTCTGGTCCAGTGGTGGAATGTAAGGAAGTACAAATACTTAGTTATTTTACTTTAGTACATTTTTCACGTATCTGTACTTTAGGCTACTTAAGTAGAATCAATAGTGCATACTTTTTACTTTTACTCCATTACATTTTGCAGCAATTATTATACTTTCTACTCTACTACATTTCTACAACGTTTCGTTACATTTTCTGATAATTTTCAGGGCTTGACATTAACGCTTGTCCTCTTGTGATGAATTGACGGTAAGATTGCACTGATGAGGAGAAATGGAAACATACAGCGCTGCTCACACAGAGAAACTCAGTCACATACTGCAGTAATGATTCAAAATGTTTTTTATATTTAAAACATATAAAGTAATACAGTTAAAAACATCACACCACCAAGAGTGCTGTTGTCCTGAATGCCATTACGAAAGAAAATGTGTCACTGTGTGATTTCATATGACACTGACAGTTCCATAAACAATTAATTAACAAAAAGTTACTTACATTTTAGATGCAATATGGACTGTTTTTGTTCTATTTCAGCAGCGAAAATAGTTCAAAACAAAGCAGCAACAGAGCGTTACTGAATGAGTCAGTGTTTTGAATGAATCGGTTGAATCAAAGATTCAATGATCTGTTCATAAACGACTGCCTCATTCTTGAACAAATCAGCCGTTTGAAGGAATCGACTCCATGATTCATTCATTATTACCTGCCGCCACCTACTGGCGGTTAGTTTCATGTTTAAAACATTCTTTCCAACATTTCTTAGTCGTATTCAAAAAAATATTTAAAACAATCTCATAACATCATTTAATTAAGTAGTAATTTTTCAGTGTAAATTATTTAATTTCATTGGCAACAGCCCTATATTGTGTTATTCTAATTTAATGTATTGATAACATTTAAGAATATAAAAGGAAAGCTGAAGCATATCCTATATTTAATAAGATTAGGGGGAAAATTACCTTTATAAAAGGTAAAAATATCATAAATATGCCGATTTAAATACGTCAAAGCTGTTCACTGAACACTATAGTGAGAATATTGCTTCAGAATAATGATAGGCTATTTAACTCTGCAGCTCACCCTGATAACCAGAATTGTAAGTCAGAATGTAAACTGGGCCACAGATGGTAAGCACAATTACATTAACCCAAAACTAACTTAGTTAAAATGCCACAGCCCATAATGTTTTTATCTTTATTTTGTATTATTATTAGAATATAGACATTAAGAGAATACATTGTTATGCAAATACTTTTAATACTTAAAGTACATTTAAAATCAAGTACTTTTTACTTAAGTAGGGTTGTCATTGTGGTACTTCTACTTTTTACTAAAGTAAATATATCTCTGGGTATTTGTATTTTTACTTAAGTACTGAAATTCAGTACTTTCTCCGGTCAGGCCAATCACATATCTTGTTTTTTTTGTGTTGATTATAGCATTATTTTTAGATCTTTTCCCATCACATGAACGGCTGCAGTGATCAGCATTGAGTACACAGTCAGTCTTGTTGATCACGTGAATGCAGTGATCTCGCCATTGTAGCGCATTTTCTCTCACAACATGCTTTCACCACAACTAACAGTAAACACAATATCGATATGAATACAGTAAGAGCTTCGTTCTGCAGAATAATGGTGCGTTCACACCAGTGATTTACATGTTAATTCAATGCAGAGACGCGAAATGGCATTCTGCGGCGCGATTCGCGCGACTGAGGCGGCGCGAATGACGCAAATTGAGCGTTTTGAACGCGCGCAAATCGCTCAAGTTGAAAAATCTGAACTTTGGCGGATATTTCGCGCCGCGTTAACCAATCACGAGCTTGCTCTAGTAGTGACGCATTTACAAGCGGAGGCAGAAATCCAATGGAGGACAAGATAATCGTGGCCATATGTGGATACTCGGAGCTGTATGATACATCATCCTATCACTACAGGAACAGGAATTAAAAGGATCTTGCTTGGAAGAAAGTGAGTGAGGAGGTCGGACAGTCAGCTACCCTCTCAACAAAATCTATGTCAGCCATTTCACAACGAGACTGGAGCAGAAAAAAAGAGCCAGAGCCAGCGGCAAATATGAGAAGGACTAGCCGAGGAAAGGCACGAGCGCGGAATGTCACTGATCGCCTGGATCTCACAACTCCAAAAACGCCAGATAAAATGCTCAAATAGGCACTCTTTTTATAAATTAACCACAGATTTGAGCTTTAAACAACTATATTATCGCCTGAAAAAGTCTTTAAACTACGTTTTGTCACACATTAATAGTAGTATTTTTTACAAAAAAGACGTCAAGTGACCGAGACGAGCTGGCTCATATAGAAGCCCCTCCCATGACGCGAATTCGCGTCTGTTGTGTAGTTGTCACACGCGAAATTCACACGCGAATGAAGCGAGTAAACTCAAAATGTTCAAGCGTCCACCTTCGTGCGATTCGCGCGAATTGCGTCCGGTGTGAACGCCACATAACAGCGTCATTCATAATAACGGCAGTTAGGTCAAGTGTGCAGTTACGCGACGTGTGATTGACAGTGATTGACGCGAAACAGAATCTAATTCTCTGGGCGGGCAAAGCAGAGGAAGGGGGGGTAAACTTTCCCCGTATGACGACATACAGGCAAGATTCCAGATCGGCTCGTCTGAGCTCTCATTTTCTTAAAGGCAGAGCAGGACACCCAGAACTCGGTTTAAACCTATCAACATTTCTAAAAACTTGGGGACCATATACAGGCTAGGGCAGGGGTGTCCAACCCTGGTCTTGGAGAGCTACCACCCTGCAGATTTGAGCTCCAACCTGAATCAAACACACCTGAACCAGCTAATCATGGTGTTCAGGGTGCTTTATAATTACAGACAGGTGTGTTGGAGCAGGGTTGGAACTGAAATCTGCAGGATGGTAGCTCTCCAGGAGCAGGGTTGGACACCCCTGGGCTAGGGGAACTCATATTAATGTTAAAAAACCTCATAAAATGACAATTTCATGCCATGGGACCTTTAAAATGCATTAAAGATTTATGACCGTTAAAGCTGGAAATGTAATTTTCAGGTCCATGATCAAAAAGTGTATAAATGGATTATAACTACTGCATAAATATAATTTAGTACCATAAAATCCCCTAAAAAGAAAAAAATATTTAATAAAATAGTATTTTATTACACAGTAAACAAACAGTACCAGAGGGTTAAAGGGTTCTTCCTGTCATCTCTTAGAAGAAAAGATTCTATATGCAACCTTGACACTTGCTGTTCGGTCATTTCTGACCGACAAATTGTACATTTAATTGTTTTTCAGAATTATTTACTTAATTGGAATGGTACGAAACTTGGTGAAGGTTTTGGCACTTGCTGTGTGAACACACAACTTGTGAACTTGTATTGTTCGCAGCCAGAAATGAGCGCATTGGAAATGAATGGGAGACGAATTGCATCTTGTGGAAACGTTTGGTACTGCAAGTTCTTAAATTCTTTGGAATTTTCATTTCTAGGTCCATACTCAAAAAGTGAACAAATGGATTATAACTACTGCATAAATATAATGTCGCACCATAAAATCCCCTAAAAATACAAAATATTTAATAAAGAAAATATTATCAAACTAAAATATAGTAGAATCATTTCATTGAAATATAATATGAAAATAATAATTTAAAACATTGGTCATTTTTGACTGACACGCAAACAGTACCAGAGGGTTAAAGGGCCTTTTCTGTCAGGCACTTCATATATAGAACCTTTCAGGGGTTCATGGGATCATTTTATGGATTTAGTTTTAATTCATTTTTGTTGTTGTTGATTAAATGTGAATTCTGTAAACATACTTTGAAATGAAACAACCTGTTAAACACCAAAGTATTATCTCATTATATAGAACCTTTCTGGCATAAAGGGTTTCTATAGAATTCCATTGATCCACTTTTTCTCTCTCTGAGAATGATTTAGTTTTGTGCTTGATCTGTTGTTGTTGTTGTTCTAAAAACCTACCAGTCTTTACATTAGTAGCTCCATCCTTGAAACTAGCCATGTTTTTTTTTCCCATTCCAGTATCTCCTTTTCTTTGAGAGAAATGCGGAATGATAATCTATGGAAAAGCTTTCACCCAGCGCTTTCTCCTCTTACTTATCTCTCTTCAAGCAGCGCCATCTCTCTATTGTAATGATGCAGCTCGTAACAGCCCTTGGACTGACCTTTCTTTAATTAACTGCATCTTGATGAGCGGATCTACATAGAATGTGAAGGTTAATTAATGAAGTATCACTGCTAGTCTTAAAACCATCACCTAATGGATGACAGCTGGGCCCACCACTCCCGATTTTACCAGCCAACTCATTAGCAACTCCGACCCGATTGACGGCTCTTCTTTGGTCTGCGGACCATGAGCAAATTGTATTAAAAAAGAACAGGGGTCCCTGATTTCCTCTCATTTCAAAGGAAATGTGATCGCTCCTCTCAGCGGATTCATATGCGATAGTCCGTTTGAAAACGTACTTGAGGAAGCGGGAGCCAGAGGGCCGCGCTTACGTTCCCGACACAGAATGCACGATTCAGATCAGGCTCTATAAAAAATGCAGATGAAAGCAATATAATATCTCCATAAAGATACAGGAGTGTGTAATCTGTTTCCTGCAGTCTGATCTGTGACGGATGGTGATGGATAACTCCGGGGTCGTAATAGCGCGCAGCTTCATCTTGATAAGACGCCGCTTTTGGGTGTCTTTTATTTCCGGATGCATTGCAACCCGCTTATCGTTGCGATTAGAAGACATCAGATACACATTAGCAAATGGAACATAGTGTAAAAAGTGTTTTATTACTGGAGGGGACAGACTGAAGAAGAGAAGATATGATTACTGGGCTGGTAGAGTTTCTAATACTTGGGGAGGAAAATTTGATAAAGCTCACGAAAACTAACTTAACATACTATGAGTGCATGGTCAGCTTTTAGCACTGCGACTTTAAGAAGAAAAGCAACTCTGAAAGAGTACTACAGTGATGATTGCCCAATGTAATTCATTCAGTGACACAAAACATCACACATCTCGCCAGAACTTGGCATTTCCAGGTGATCTGGAAAATATTTGTAAGACTCCGAAAACTAAAATCAGTAAGGCATGTAAAAAATTTGAGCAGAACTTTTAATTAACAACTCTGAAACACTGATATAACTGCCAAATGCAATTCATTTCATGCCATAAATCACCTCGTATCTGCCAAAAAAGAAGATTGTGCCATTGTGATCTTGTGTAATTTGTGAGCTCTGCATTTTCATATTTTGAGCTTATTATAGAGTTATATACTATCCGTAGGACATTCGAAAAGCCTTAAAGGGAAAAATGTCCAAATAAAGATACACAATTAAACCTTATTGTGACAGCATGTGAAATACTAGCCATCCATGAATTCCCAGAGTAATGCATTAGTACTGTTAGACTTCAACTCAAGTATGAACAAAGAACAATTATAAGGAGCATAAGTTAATAACACAAAATATACATTGGCGACAACTGGTTGATTCTAGGACTTTATCAATATCAGATATTTAAAATCTACTTCATTATTTACTCACCAAACCTGTATGACTTCCTTTCTTTTCTTCAGATTGTTCAGTGAATAAATATCAGTGTTTTTCTCACATAAGGCTAATATCATACAACTTTAGGAGAATGAAGATAGGTGTAGTGCAATAGTAGAAGAGCAATGTGAGCAGTCTTCAGATGTCCTTGAAAGAACAAAAATCATATGGGTTTGAGTGAGTAAATTATGACAGATCAAAGCCCAATCCCAATTCTATTTTATACCCCTTTGCCTACCAAACCTCCCGCGGTCTCTCTTGAAGCCAACACGGAAGTGACTTAAACTGCTATTCATCAAATGGCTGCTAAAAGGGAGCAGAATCTCATTGAGCCTCATGTTAAAATGTCCAACTTTACAGCAGAAAGAAACATGTTTACAGTCTGGTACAAATTGTGGTTTTGGTCTATACGGCTCATTTTGCCCTTCATGACAACTGTGAGGGGGTGAATTTTTTGTACCTCATCCGTTTCAATTACATTAAGCCTTAAAGTTCTGCATAATTAAGGGCGTGGCCACTTGAGTGACAGGTGCATTCCATTGCCACTATGGTCCAGCTAGGTAGGTGTGGTTTCAGCAACCAGGCACCTCAGCTCCACCTCATTGCCAAGTGACGGGTTTTAGGCTTTAAAACTGCTCTTCAGAAACCTATGGTGATGTCACGGACACTATATCCATATGTTTTTAACCTCACCGCTAGATGCCGCTAAAATTCACACACTGCACCTTTAACTGTATTATTAATTTGTGTTCACATCACTCAAATAGCGCATTCAGCAAGCTATGGAGAAACTGGCAGCCAGGCTGCACACAAGTGATCGATCCCGAGTGGCAACATCAGTACAAACATTCTAGCAGCATGGCAGTCGGTGCTTACCCCTACCACTTACCCCTACCACTCCAGCCAAAATAGAATCGAGATACTCCTACCCCTTCACGTGATCGCGCAAAGGAAGGGGTAGGGGAAAGGGAAGGGGTAGAAATGGGATTGGGCCTTACGCCTACCCAGGGTTTGACATTAACCTTTTTGCTCACCAGCCACTGTGGCTAGTGGTTTTCCAAATTTACTAGCCACTCAGCCTTGTCACTGGACACAATTTTGCTGTTTGGAAATTACATTTGATATGATTAAAGTTGATTTTGGCATGCTTAAATTACTTGATTTTGAGTCATTTTACTTGATTTAGAAGATTTAAAACTCTTTCAAACTTTCAAATGCAGAGTGACCACCCAAATCAAGACTACATTGTATATGAAAAATGAAGATAATGTAATTTATTACTCGCCCTCATGCCGTTCCACACCCGTAAGACCTCCGTGGAACGGCATGAGGGCGAGTAATAAATGACATTATTTTCATTTTTGGGTGAACTAACCCTTTAAAAAAATCTTGTTTTCAGATACAGCAGGTTTATTTAATATGTATACATTTATTTAACATCTGTAGTTGTTTGATTAACATTAATGACAGACAGGTAGGCCTATTTAATTGGGCTCCTGAATGCATGGACGTAATATTCTGACACACAGTGGTTAAATTGGGATTTATTATGTGTGTGTGTGTTGGGGGGGGGGGGGGGGGGGGGGTTTCTGGAGAGTTTTGTGCAAATAAATGGAGAAATTGAGTCTTACGTGATATTTGAAAAACTGCAAGGTTAAAGGTCCCGTTCTTCGTGATCCCACTGTTCAAACTTTAGTTAGTGTGTAATGTTGCTGTTAGAGCATAAATAATACCTGTAAAATTATAAAGCTCAAAGTTCAATGCCAAGCGAGATATTTTATTTAACAGAAGTTCCCTTTCAAAGCCTACAGCGAACGGCTGGCTTGGACTACATCCTGGTACTTCCTTCATAAATGACGTCAGTAGAACAGTAGAACAGACTAACCTCCGCCCACAAGAATACGCGAAAAAGGGGGCGTGGTCTTGTTGCTGTCCCACGTGGAGAAGAGGACGGTCGCGTGGAGAAAAGGAAGTGGTGCGTTTGAGTGTGTTTGTCGCCATGTCGTCGAGACGCTGTTATTTTCATCCCGGAGTCAAATCACCTTTGTTTGGCTTTCCCAGGGACGCTGTAGAGATCATTGAGCGCATACATCTCCCGTTAAGAGGCGTGACCTTTCCGTGCAACGTGCGCTAAGCTGCTGTCGAATCACAACACATGAACCGTGCCACGTGCGCTAAGCTGCTGTCAAATCACAACACGGGAACCGCTGGCACAATCAGAACTCGTTACGTATTTCTGAAGGAGGGACTTCATAGAATAAAGGAACTCATCAGCCGTTTTTAGGAGAGTGAAAACAGCGGTATACAGATAAGTAAATTGTGTGAAAAATACTGTTTTTTTACACGCGAAACATGAACACATATTATATTGCACTGTAAACACAATCAAAGCTTAAAAAAAACACGAAAAACGGGACCTTTAAGAGCATATACTTTGCATTGTTGTAGTATCAACAGGTATTAGGACATTTAGCATTTACATTACTGTTAATCAGTCCATCACTTGATTACACATTGTATTACCTTGTTATGATATAGTGACCCATACAATGTGCCAAACATAATGTGCCACATGAAGAGACAGTGCAGCATATGACAGTAGCAACAGCTGAGAAGATTTGGGTCTGTGGGGACCAGGTCCACCTCACACAAACTTCCTTTTCATATTCTCTCTCTTTACTACTACAACACACACACACACACACACACACACACACACACACACACACACACACACACACACACACACACACACACACACACACACACAACCTACTCTGTGTCATGTTAATATCATGCCCTGCGCCTACCCCTTGCCACTTGAAACAGAGTGGCAAGGGGTAGGGGAAATATTCCCCTAAAAAAATGGGACACCACTACTAACCATGCACTAAATTTTTATTATTTGGATAAATATCCAAATAAATCTAATTATTAAACTAAATTAACCATATAAACTAAATTACTGATCTAAAGCCCACACTGTCACTGTATGATAACTGAAATGAACTGATGACATCACCGTTATCTCCAGAATGGCTGTACGGCTGAATAAAATTCTGTTGCATTATTTTCCTGTTTAACACTGTAAAGCTGCTTTGAAACAATCTGCATTGTTAAAAAAGTTGACTTGACTTGACTACTAACACCATACGTCTTGGCTAGCTCCTACGTCAAAGGAGGTGCGCCGATGTTTATCACAAGAACATGACCGTAAATATGAACACAAGATTGCTGTAACATTAAAAAAAAATATTATTTGCCAATAAAATCCTTATTAATGGCAAAAAATAATCTCCTTGTTTGCTCGGGCAACCCTTTTTAATTCCATACATTTTTCCCAAATTCCATTTTTTCTGGTTTCCATTTAAAAAATGTTGGACTCCATTTGACGTTTTCTGGAATCGATTTTAATGGTTTGATTAAATTGTAACAATCAAAAAGCATGTCTAATTAATTGAATTAAAAAAACGATTTATTCCTTTTTTAAATGATTATTTATATGAAATGGGGACAAATGCAGGCATAAAATATCAATTTAATTTATCTTTTAATCATGAAATTAAACTTTTTTTGTCAAACAAAGTTCTGCACAACAGAGTTTTATTAAAATTAAAAGAAGTAAGAAAAAGATTGATTATTCTTTAAAAAAAATAAAGTTTTAATAATAATTGATTATTAATATTATTAGCATTATTATTACATTGAGACATGGCTAAATTCTAAAGTCACAATTTCAAGTTGAACCGAACTTGTAAATTATGAGTTGTCATGATTTTGGTAAGGATATCTATTTTATATATTTTTTTAGATTAAAATTATTCATACATGAAGTAAAAAACTAAACCCTGTCACAAGTTTTCAACCCCGAAACAATGAGAAATATACAGATATGTGACATGGTTGAGTTTTTTTTTTCTCAAAATGGCCACTGTTCCTTGTGTAGTGCAGGAGAATAGATCATATTATTATTTCCCCATTTCACCATCCAGCTAGGTTCATCTTTAATTACCCCTTCAAGGTTGGTCAGAAATCTTGGAGTAACCTTTGAAGACCTGCTGTCCTTCAAAGACCACATTTCAAAGACAGCTCGGTCATGCAGGTTTGTGCTGCACAACATCAGGAAGATCAGAACATGCAACACAGCTTCTCGTCCAGGCCCTGGTCATTTCTCGGCTTGACTACTGCAATGTGCTTCTGGCTGGACTTCCATCCTGTGTGATCAAGATGCTTCAAATGATTCAGAACGCAGCGGCACATCTTGTCTTCAACGAAGCCAAAAGGGCCCACGTCACACCTCTCTTCATCTCTCTGCACTGGCTACCACTCGCTGCTCGCATCAAGTTCAAGACGTTGACACTTGCTTACAGATCCACTTCAGGCTCAGCTCTCGCATTCTTCGACTCGCTTCTATGAGTCTACACCCCCACTAGAAGCTTTCGCTCAGCAAAGGAGCGACAGCTCGTGGTGCCAACACAGAGAGGCATGAAATCCCTTTCCAGAACATTTTCATTCACCGTTCCTTGCTGGTGGAACGATCTCCCCACCTCCATCCAGAAGGCAGAATCACTGACAACATTCAAAAGACAGCTGAAAACTCATCTCTTCCATGAGCACTTAGCTCCTTAAAAAAGTATATCCCCTCTATTCCCTCTCTAATCTATATTTCATCTATTCCCTCCTTATTCTATGCTACTCTAAGCAGTGTCCATAACAGTGTTAATTTTGACAGCAAATTTTGATTTAGTTTTAGTCATAATCTTTTGACTAAAATGCCATTTAGTTTTAGTCATATTTTAGTCACCTGAATTGTTTTTAGTTTTAGTCTACTAAATATCATAAGATTTTAGTCGACTAAATCTACTGTAGATTTAGTCTCCTAAAATCTTATGAGTTTAGTTAAATTGTAATACATTAAGCATTTAAGCTCCATTTAATTTTGACATCATTTTGTTTTTGACATTAAAAATACACGAAAGAGCTCAATTTACTTTTTTGTTTGTTTTTTAAAAAACATCTATATAGTTTTTATAACTTTGTATTTCTGTTTTAGTTAGTAGGCCATATCAGGTAAAGCTAAAGCTTCAAATAAGTTTTTTAAAATTTCATTTAACATTTATTTAATTTCAAGTAGCCTAATAATTTTTTTTAATGGTTTTAGTGAACTATTATAACCCTGATACTTTATAGAATATGTGTCAAATACTGGTCTTTTCTCCTGACTATGAATTAAATGGGAATTCAATGAAATACAGTTTATTGTGTAAGCAAAAACGAATATATAATGCGTGACTTTTAAATTATAAACAAGCTCGAAATACACCGGGACTCTTATTTTGAAATGTCTGTGCCTTACAGTTGCAGGAGCTCATTCAAGTTCAGGAGATAAAATATGCGTTGTTACGACCGTCTAAAACACATTACTATATAAACATCGTAAAGTAAACATTGTCCTTATTCATCAGCATTAGTTCATAAGCAATTGCCTGGCATAAATGTGTGTTATTCATTGATTGTGAGCCGCTCTGGAGCGCTGGATTGGGGATGAGCCTGTAGAAGCGCAACAGCGCCGTGTTTTCCAGCGGTTAGATAAGCATCTGTTACACACGACATCAGTTCTGACTGGATCTCTTCCCTAATCGACCCTCCCTAACATTTTCGTCTCGTTTTTATTTGTTGACGAAAATGACAGTAGGTTTTCGTCATAGTTTTAGTCATCCAACACTAGCTTTTATTTAGTTATCGTCCTGTTTTCGTCAGTGAAAAAAGGTCGTTGACGAAAATTATGACGAAAATTATTCGTCAACGAAATTAACACTGGTCCATAACTTAGTATTTCAGGCACTTTTGTGTTTATTGGCCTCTTCATGACGGATCACTTCCTATATTCCTCAGTTGTAAGTCGCTTTGGATAAAATCGTCTGCTAAATGATTAAATGTAAATGTAAATAGGACAGCAATGAAATAAATACATACTTATGGATTAATAAATGTTTTGAAAAATTATAATTTTCCATTTTGATTTTATGTGCTGGGGTTGAGTTGTTAAGCTTGACAGTACCCTCTCTGACTATAATACGCCTGTAGTAGTGTTTGTGTGTGTGGGAAGAAGGAGACAGGAACCGGCGAACGTTTAACAACTTTAATCAAATAATAAACACAAAATGAAAATAATCGGTGGCAGCCCCTCACGGACGACTGCCACCTACTTACAAAACAAACATAAACAAAACACAACATCAAATTCCAGGCCTGGCCCTCTCTTGTCCTCCACTGATGTCGCTCTTCCTTATATGTTTCCCGGCTCCCTCATGAGAGGACTCAAGGCTGGTGTGACTCGCAGGTGGTGCTCATTCTCAATCACCCACCGGTCCAAAAAATTGGTCCGGTTCCCTGACACACCGCCGCTCGGTCCTCAGCCCGTTAAGAGGCTCTTCCTCGCGGTGCCATGCGATGGTACTGGACGCTCGGTGGATGGCTCGATCCTCCTCCACCCCCTGGCGGCCAACGGTGGTTCCTCCTGTTGAGGGCAGGCGGCAACGAGTCCCGCGCTCCCTGCTCCTCCCCAACATGGCGGACGGCAGCGACTCCTCCGCTCCCTCTAGGACGGCAGCCACCCCACCTCGACCCAGGGGCACGGCAGCGAGCTCTCCGTCCCACCGGATCTCTCTTCACTCGTTCCAGCACCACCGCCTTGGGCAGCCACTTGCGGTCTTCTCTCCTCCGCAATGCCCGAACTCCTCAGCACCGCGATCCCCCTCAGCAGCAAGGGCTCTCTGACAGCATGTCTCTCCTTCCTCCAAGGCTTCAGCACCAATGTAGTAATGTTTGTTCGTGGAAGAAGGAGGCAGGAACCAGCAAACGTTTAACAACTTTAATCAAATAATAAACACAAAATAAAAATAATCGGTGGCAGCCCCTCACGGGCGACTGCCACCTACTTACAAAACAAATATAAACAAAACACAACATAAAATTTTCAGGCCTGGCCCTCTCTTGTCCTCCACTGATGTCGCTCTTCCTTATATGTTTCCCGGCTTCCTCATGAGAGGACTCAAGGCTGGTGTGACTCGCAGGTGGTGCTCATTCTCAATCACCCACGGTCCCGCTTGCTTCCCATGACCCTCGCCAACCTTGCCCCATACCCCCAACACCTCTCATAGGCCAGGGAGTACCCCGCGACTATGCCTACCCCCCGGGGAGCCCAATTTATGGGCCGGTGAGACGAGAGAACGGGAGATGGAGGCTCCTGACGAGAGAGTGAAGAGGGTAAAAAAATAAAAATTGGTCCGGTTCCCTGACACACCGCCGCTTGGTCCTCAGCCCGTTAAGAGGCTCTTCCTCGCGGTGCCATGCGATGGTACTGGACGCTCGGTGGATGGCTCGATCCTCCTCCACCCCCTGCCGGCCAACGGTGGTTCCTCCTGTTGAGGGCAGCCGGCAACGAGTCCCGCGCTCCCTGCTCCTCCCCAACATGGCGGACGGCAGCAGGTTCAGGCCCACGGCGAACGCCAGCACTCCTCCGCTCCCTCTAGGACGGCAGCCACCCCACCTCGACCCAGGGGCACGGCAGCGAGCTCTCCGTCCCACCGGATCTCTCTTCACTCGTTCCAGCACCACCGCCTTGGGCAGCCACTTGCGGTCTTCTCTCTTCCGCACTGCCCGAACTCCTCAGCACTGCGATCCCCCTCAGCAGCGAGGGCTCTCTGACAGCATGTCTCTCCTTCCTCCCAGGCTTCAGCACCAATGTAGTAATGTTTGTTCGTGGAAGAAGGAGGCAGGAACCGGCAAACGTTAAACAACTTTAATCAAATAATAAACACAAAATAAAAATAATCGGTGGCAGCCCCTTCACGGACGACTGCCACCTACGTACAAAACAAACATAAACAAAACACAACATAAAATTCCAGGCCTGGCCCTCTCTCGTCCTTCACTGATGTCGCTCCTCCTTATATGTCTCCGGGCTCCCTCATGAGAGGACTCGAGACCGGTGTGGTCCCGCTCGCTTCTCCCATGTCCCTCACCAACCTCGCCACAACGCCTAAAGAATATGAATAAACACTATGATGCTACTTAACATCTTCTGCACCACTGAGACCTGGATGATGTCATTTCTGGTAAATTATGTCACATATGGGTGGATTCCAAATTATTATAGGTGGAGAATGGTTGAGTTCAGACTGGGGGACATAACTTATAGTCTGTTTTTTATCAAATATCTTTTTTTTTTTTAAGAAAGTTACATACACTGTTAAAAAAAATCCCTGTAAAATTTACAGTAAAAACGGCAGCTTAGGTTTCCAGAACTTTAACGTGAAAAATAATGGTAGCAACATTTTAGGTTTTTACGGGATATATATATATATACATCAAATGTGAAGTGTCACGCAGGGAATTCTGGGAATGTCAATTTACGTTTTTTCACTGTAAAATACACAGTGACTTTTCACTTCCAAAAACTAATGGTATTTTACTGTAAAATTAAATTAAATGTAAGGTTAGATCTATTACAGTTATTCACCGTATATTGTATGGAAACTTTCTGTTAATCAATTAACTGTTTTTCATCTTAGCATTTTTACAGTCTTTTACCGTTAAAATCACAATACTTTTTTACAGTGTAAATACTTACAATGTTCTCAGAAATTATAGACATATAAGTACAAATTCAGTGAAGTGCCTCAGGGATATGACAAAATGCTTTGTGTACGGTTGAAATAAGACATTATTATATTATAAAAAAAAAGCTTTTAACATTTCTTTTTGGTGAACCACCACTTTAAAAAGTCTGGGAGACTGAAATATTACCGAATCCCAGGAATAACCCAACGACAAATGCTTAGACGAACTCCAGCGCTCCTATCACAAATAATGGTGACGCCGGCCTTTAGTTTAGTTCTTTTCTAAAGCTAAAAGCTTTCTTTCATAGCTCTTCCAACAGTGTTGTTTAATTCAATAAATCTGAGTTACTGAGAAACTCCAGGACTGTGAGTTATACAAATGTACAGACATATTGTGTTTGTCTATGACCCTGTTTCTCAGCCTAGAAATCTAGACACCCCTAGTGGCAGCAAATGTACTTTGAAGCCAGGGTCGTCTAGTCAGGGCGTCTCCGTTGGCTTGCGAGCTTGAAAAACCAAACTCTGGTCAGGCCAATCACATTGAGTATAGAGTCGGTGGGCAGGCTTAACATAATGACGGCAGAGTTGCGACGGTTTCCGAAGATGCTTGATGAATGTACAAGCACGCCCGCAATTCTCATATTCTTTTAGCAAAAACGGCAACAGTCGTGGGGCTTACAGGAATCTCTCCATCAAACTTTTCCACAACACTCCCCCATGGACACATTTCCATCACTCTGACAACGTCACCTTCTTCGTTGCTCTGGTTGGTTGTAGCGCTATCCTATTGCGTGCAGAGGGAATTTGAAAAACAACCGTTTATCCCGCCCCTCGGATTGAGCCCTGCCAATGGTGAGTTCCCAGACCCAACATCTTGATGTGGGTCTGGCTTGTCAGGCTACCTGTTTCTAGCACTTTTAGCTGGTTTTGCTGCCTGGCATTAGCCACACAGCTGCTACTAAACAAGACCAAACATCAAAGTGACTGTCCACATCTGCTGTCCCCTCTATAGTGAAGACAGCACAGGAAACTTTGCTGAAACTCGATCTTCGGGCCCCTGAGCTGAGCTGATTCAAGCCTGTAGATCAAAGGTAAACATTAATCTATTAGTCCTGATGGACCAAAACTGTCTGTCTGTCTATCTGTCTGTCGTTCTATTGATTTGTCTGTCTGTCCTGGTGGTGCAGCTAAATTTGGATTCATACGTGGCCGCAGTGGCGCCTGCAGCTGTACGGCTATACGCACTGTGCCTACCATGTGCGCTCCCACTGGCCTGAGAAACGGTTTCAGAGCAAATTATTCAGAAAAAATTAGGTCTGGACCAGAATTTTCGAATATTCGTTCGGTGGGTTGCTATTTGATTTTCAATTTTGGGATTTGAATTTTTTTTTTCCACTCCGGCATCCCAACCTCCCTCCTCTTTTGTCTGTCTATCTGTCTGTTGTTCTATCGCTTTGTCTATCTGTGTCTCTTTCTGTCTGTCATTCTATTGAATTGTCTGTCTCTCCATTGTTCCATAAATTTGTCTGTTTATCTGTCTGTCTGTCTGTCTGTCTGTCTCTCTCTCTCTATCTATCTATCTATCTATCTATCTATCTATCTATCTATCTATCTATCTATCTATCTATCTATCTATCTATCTATCTATCTATCTATCTATCTATCTATCTATCTATCTATCTATCTATCTATCTATCTATCTGTCTGTCTGTCTGTCTGTCTGTCTGTCTGTCTGTCTGTCTGTCTGTCTGTCTGTCTGTCTGTCTGTCTGTCTGTCTGTCTGTCTGTCTGTCTGTCTCTCTCTCTCTCTATCTATCTATCTATCTATCTATCTATCTATCTATCTATCTATCTATCTATCTATCTATCTATCTATCTATCTATCTATCTATCTATCTATCTATCTATCTATCTATCTATCTATTTATCTATCTATCTATCTATCTATCTGTCGTTCTATCGAACTGTCTGTCTGTTGTTCTATTGTTGTTCTATTGATTTGTCTGTATATCTGTCTCTTTGTCTGTCTGTCTCTCTTTCTGTTTATCTGTTGTTCTGTCGATTTGTCTATCTGTCTGTCTCTTTATCTCTCTTTCTGTCTATCTGTCCGTTGTTTTATCGATTTGTCTGTCTGTCTCCCTATCTGTCTGTCTGTCTCTCTTTCTGTCTGTCGTTCTATTGAATTGTCTGTCTGTCTGTCCATTGTTCTATCAATTTTTCTGTTAATCTGTCTATCTGTCTATCTATCTATCTATCTATCTATCTATCTATCTATCTATCTATCTATCTATCTATCTATCTATCTATCTATCTATCTATCTATCTATCTATCTATCTATCTATCTATCTATCTATCTATCTATCTATCTATCTATCTATCTATCTATCTATCTATCTATCTATCTATCTGTCGTTCTATCGAATTGTCTGTCTTTCTGTTGTTATATTGATTTGTCTGTATATCTGTCTATCTGTCTCTTTATCTCTCTTTCTGTCTATCTGTCCATTGTTTTATCGGTTTGTCTGTCTGTTTGTTTTATCTATCTATTATTTAAAATATATATTTTTTCATATTATATATTACTTGATATAATATTAATATATTTTATATTATAATATATTTTACATTTTATTTAAGTAATTTGATGTTTAACATTTATTTTATAGAAAGCTGTATTTCTTGAAAAAAGCTATTGTATTTTTATTTATTTTAATATGATTATTTTATTATCTTTTCAATAAGCAGTAAAGCATATCAATATATATTATAAAGATCTGTATAACTTATCATTTATTATTTATCTTATTTTCTTTATCAATAATTACACTAAATTGATATAATTAATTGCACTACGATGTTAAATGGAGAGTCAATAACTGACACCACAGAATGTTCATCTGTTGCTGAATGCATTTCTGATTGTTCATCTCTGGAAGTGCATCCAGGTAGTCAGCTAAAACTCCTTCCCTGCACTGCGTTTCGTCTCAAGCGCGCTCATGTCACCAAAGACAGCCCTGTCTCACACTGCAACTCACCAGCGTTTGAAACTAAATTTGCTTGCGCAGCACTTTACCGTTTCTGTCTGAAATATTTGACACCAGACGGTTTCCCGGGACTGCTGAGGATTCTGGGAGGGGGTTTAGCAATCTTGACAGGGAACCTCCCCTGTAGCTCCTTGTTTTTTTCCCATTAGTTTGGTGCGGAGACTCTTGCCCTTAAGACCCAGGGACCGCTGAAGATTTAAGTGGGCAGTCAGGAGAATCCCGGCGGTGTGGCAGGTGCGAGATCTGGCTTCATTAGCTCCCAACACCTCTGTCCAATTACAAGACTCGCACCAGCGGTGACAACCGTGAGCGTGTGTGTGTGTGTGTGTCTGTGTGTGTGAGGGTGTGTCTGTCCTGTCAGTCACTAACTCTGTGGTCTTATCATACTTTTATATGTTATGCCACATCAACAAATTCTTCATTTCAGTCTTCATTCAATCTGTCAAATATGGCATTCAGCAGCATAGTGTTAGAGTTTAGAGTGTGCTTACAGTATTGATAAGCATATATCTCTACAATTTTGATAAAAGCTGATGTTTAAGAACAAAGGCACATACACTTTGAAAAGTACTGGCTTTTAAAAGAAAGAATGTTTTTATTCATTCTTCCCCCAGGGAAGCACATGCACCCGGCCATCCACGTGATGTAAAAAAAACCAGGCCACCTTCTTCCTTTGCTCCATAGTCCAATTCTGATGCTCACGTGCCCACTGTTGGCGCTTTCGGTGGTGGACAGGGGTCAGCATGGGCACCCTGACTGGTCTGCGGCTATGCCGCCTCTATACGCAACAAACTGTTCACTTACTGCCTAATATATATCTAAATTACGGCACATGCTCTCAATGCAAAATGCTGAACAGTTAGTTCATGTGTTCATGACCTCAAGGCTAGATTATTGTAATGCTCTACTGGGTGGTTGCCCTGCTCGCTTAATAAACAAACTCCAGCTGGTCCAAAACGCAGCAGCTCGAGTTCTTACTAGAACCAGGAAGTATGACCATATTAGCCCAGTTCTGTCAACATTGCACTGGCTGCCTATTAAACATCGCATTCATTTTAAAATCTTGCTTGTTACTTACAAAGCACTAAATGGTTTAGCTCCCCAATACTTGAGCGAGCTCATAACACATTATACTCCATCACGTCTACTGCGTTCTCTAAACTCTGGCCAGTTGATAATACCGAGAATATCCAAATCAACTGCAGGCGGTCGATCCTTTTCCTATTTAGCTCCTAAACTCTGGAACAGTCTTCCTAACATTGTACGGGAAGCAGACACACTCTGTCAGTTTAAATCTAGACTAAAAACACATCTCTTTACTGTGGCATACACATAAAACACTTTTTCAATTAATTGATTGTTAGGCTGCATTAACTAGGTCAGCCGGAACCGGGAACACTTCCCATAACACCTGATGTACTCGTTACATCATCAGAAGAATGGCATCTACGCTAATGATAGTCTCTCTTTTTCCCGAGGTTTACTGCAGTCAGCCGGATCCGGGCTGTATCCAGATCAGATGCTGGACCTGCGCCCAGAGAAGACCAACACATGACCCTGAAGTGTCTGCAGAGACCATGTCAATTAGACTCCCCCTGGAATTGCCTCATTGACACGGCATCCTCAATAAACCCGTCTCCGGCGTGATGTCTCCGATTGTTCGAATATTACAATTTAATAATTGTTAAATCGATATGTCATCCTCAATAAACCCGTCTTCGGCGTGTCACCTCCGATCTTTCGAATATTGCAATTTAATAATTGTTTAATCAATACGGCATCCTCATTAAACCCATCTCCGGCGTGATGACTCCGATATTTTGATTATTCCTATTTAACAATTATTTAATTGACACATCATCCTCAATAAACTCGTCTCCGGCGTGTTGCCGCCGATCTTTCGAATATTCCGATCTATTATGACCTCTGACCTGTAAAGTTGCCAGAATAATAATCATACGCTGTTTGTTAGTTGGCCAGAGGAGAACTGGCACCCCGACTGAGCCTGGTTTCTCCCAAGGTTTATTTTTCTCCATTAGGTCACCTGATGGGGGTTGGTTTCCTTGCCACTGTCGCCTCTGGCTTGGCTTGCTCAGTTGGGGACACTAAATTTTTCAACTAAATATCCAAATAAATCTAATAATTAAACTAAATTAACCATATAAACTAAATTACTGATCTAATTACTGATCTGCCCACATTGTCACTGTATGATAATGGTGGTGGTCCAGTGGGTTAAACCATGGAACTGATACGCAGAAGGTTGCTAGTTTGATCCCAGCGGTCACCACCAATGTGTCCTTGAGCAAGGCACTTTACTCCATGTTGCTCCAGGGGGATTGTCCCTGTAATAAGGGCACTGTAAGTCGCTTTGGATAAAAGCGTCTGCCAAATGCGTAAATGTAAATGTAATGATAACTGAAATGAGCTGATGACATCACCGTTTTCTCCGGAATGGCTGTACGGCCGAATAAAATTCTGTTGCATTATTTTCCTGTTCAACACTGTGAAGCTGCTTTGAAACAATCTGCATTGTTAAAAGTGGTATATAAATAAAGTTGACTTGACTTGACACCCACTAACAGGTGCTGTGATGAAGAGATAATCATTGTTTTTCACTTCACCTGTCAGTGGTCATAATGTTATGCCTGATAGGTCCTAGCATGCTTTTTACTTTATTCTGACACAGCTTGAAATCGTGTGTCAATTTTATTGAAAATTACATTTTTAACAACAATCATGAAGGCAAAGCTTGCATTTCTGGATTTTAAAAAGATTAATTTTCAGACTTACTTATTTGTCATTGACTTAATAAACCTGATGTGACACTTGAGTGACACCAATCAATGTATTTTTCAAGAGTCAGTTCAGCTGCTTGTTCACTTTTTGTAAACAGATGTCACTTTAAAGTCCTAATATTAGAACAGAACTTCCTGTTACAAGTGATCAGTCTGTGACCATCAGCATTCGAAACAAGCAGCTTTGATACATCCTGTTAATCGACCTTATCCTCCACTAGCATGATTAAATAATAATAATAATAAACATTATAATGCTAATACAGGCTATCACTGTCAGCATGTTTTTGTGGTATGTATGTGCAGATGTTGTATACAAATACAGTTTCTCTGCAAGCAGTTCGACAGAGATGATCATGTTTTGTTCATTATCACTGTCTCATAATACAAAATAGAATCCAAAGAAGCAAGGCATATTTGAACTTCCATTTGAACTTCCATTAAAGGAATACGCCGACTTTTTGGGACTTTAGCTTATTCATCGCATCCCCCAGAGTTAGATAAGTCCATACATACCATTCTCATCTCCGTGCGTGCCATAACTCTGTCTGACGCACCCACCGCTAGCCTAGCTTAGCACAAAGACTGGAGGTAAATGGTTCCAGCTAGCGTACTGCTGAAGTGACTAAATAACGCCAACATTTTCCTATTTACATGTTGTGATGTGTATAGTAACATCGTGTACTAAGACAGACGAAAAATTAAAAGTTGCGATTTTCTAGACCAATATGGCTAGGGACTGTGCAGCAGACGCAATGATATTACACAGCGCCTGAAAATAGGCTAACTTCCGTCAACATAACCAACATGACAACCTGCTTGCACAGAGAGCGCTGGGGACTATTTTCAGGCGCTGCGTAATATCATTGCGCCGCTGCTTAAAACTTAATTGATTATTACGCAGGAATGAGAGTATAGTCCCTAGCCATATCAGTCTAGAAAATCGCAACTTTTCATTTTTCGTCTGTCTTAGTACACAATGTAACTATACACATCACAACATGTAAACAGGAAAATGTTGGCGTTATTTTGTCACTTAATGAGCAGTAGGCTAGCTGGAGCCATTTACCTCCAGTCTTTGTGCTAAGCTAGGCTAGCGGTGTGTGCGTCAGACGAGGTTATGGCACGCACGGAGATGAGAACGGTATGTATGGACTTATCTAACTCTGGGGGACACGGGGAATAAGATAAAGTCCCAAAAAGTTGGCGTGTTCCTTTAAATGAATGCTCATCACTCCAGTCCTGAAATCACCTTAAACATGCAAGATAAATTAAATAATGTGTAAATTGGTGTTTTGTAACAACATAAATGATCTGGCTTCATTCAAGTAAATAAAAACAGATGATTGACCATGATTTACATTGAAGCACACAGCAAAACTGACCCAATCACGTTGAAAAGTAACTAAGAGATGATTTTAGATGTGGTTTTGATTGTCTATATTTTTTTTGCACTGACCTAAATCTATTATAGCCATAAAACACAGTAAAGTACACATCGTCATTGAGTTAAATTCAAAGGGTTAGAAATGAAAGAAATGTTTTCAAACAGCTTATTAGATGTGAAGAGACCATAGATCCACAGAACATGATTAAAAAGACGACAGATCCACAGGGTCTCTCTGGAATCTGTGGGAAGTATTTGCCCTGTAGCCTGTGATGCAGCAGTAGATTCTATGTCATTTATTGTTTATTAGTGTGGCTTTAAAGGCCTGATTTTGCCTGAAGTGATGCACTTGTGTTTCTTTTTTTTTTGCTCTCTGGTTCTCCATTCTTTCAGTTATCATGCATGTGCATCATTTGGTAATCCATATTACACACTGTGCTAGTAGATTGTTGGGTGTGTATTCAAAATGATCACATTAATGGTATTTTATGTATTTCAAGTTTTTTTTTATGATATTTTACATTTATGCACATATTATGACTTGAATTCAAGCTATACATTTTTCCAGGTCATGCATTCCCTAGGAATCGATCCATGACCTTGGCATTGCTAGCGCGGGCTCTACTGTTTGAGCTAATATTTAAAATAATAAAATGATATGCTATAATTGTAACGGTTGGGTGAACCAGGAACAGCCTAAAGAAGATCAAAACACAAACTTGCACTTTAATAATGATGCTCGGGAACAAAGTGAAAGGCTCCTCGAACATAACAGTGACTAGACAAAGACTAAAGGTGAGGGAGCAACTTAAGTAGTGAACAAGATCATTAACTAAACACAGATGGGACAAATGAACAAAAGGATTGGCCGGAAACTGAACAAAGGAATGAATCAAAATACAAACTGAAAGTCCAAAACACAAACAGAACTGTGACAATAATATCCTACATTATATATCTATCATTAAATCTTGTTATTATTAAAAAAAGTATAAATATACTATAAACAAGTCATATAATTGAATAATAATAATAATTATTATTATTATTTATAACTAATATAATAAAGCATTATAATTCATTTATTTATTATTATTGCAAATTATGTATCATAATATACTGTATAGTGGTGGGCATAGATAAATTTTTTTTAATCTAGATTAAAATGGCTCATTTGAATTCTGCCGAAGGCATTCAGAATATGTGTGCTCGTAAGTGATCGTTTGTCTTTTTGTAGTTTGAAAAATAAATAACTTCTGTCCCTTTAAGACCTGACACACGCATATCCAAACACTGTTCCTGTGAGCTGGTTACGACTCTGTTTACGTTAAAACTCACCAAGATGGGCATTGAGACATTTTTGAGTGTATTTGACCATTAATAAGCTGGAAAAAGGAGCTCATTTTTGCACTTGTATGTCAGAGGCGGCTTTATTACGGTATGTGTGTGTGCGCTTCAGATGCGAGAGCGAAATCTGCGGGAATTTGTAGAATTAACGTTATGTGCAACCCCGCGCGAAATTCAGACCGGTCACACCAATACTAACAAAAGTCCAGCAGAACACCCGTTCACAATGTTCAGAGGATTAAACGGACTGAATGAGAGGAGGCGGTGCGTGTCACTCGCTGTCGGTCGGAGAGGAGAGGAGAGCGCAGCTGATATCCATACTGTAGAAAATGAGTATCGTATCGTTTCAGATATTTCAGTATCGATACATAGCGAAATATGATTCGAAGACTCGTTCTCTCGCCCCCTATAGTGCAATTTGGCTAGGTGTACATCCGCGCTAAAATATCAAGGTGAAAGTCATCATAGCTTGCGTAGTATAGACCCAGCTCCCAACCCAACTTTGAGAATTGATTAACGGCGATATTTTTTTTATCACTCGATAAGAGTCTCGCGTTAACGCTGCACGTTAACGCCGATAACGGCCCACCACTAATACTGTAATATAAAATATAATAAAAATAATAATAATAAAGCATAATATTTATTTATTTGCTATTATTATTATTATTATTGCAAATAATATATAGGCCTACTGTAATGTAACATGGTATAATAATAATAAAGCATTGTAATTATTATTTATTATTATAATTATTATGATTGCAAATTATATATAATTATATACTGTAATATAAAATATAATAATAATAAAGCATAATATTTATTTGTTATCATTATTATTGCAAATGATGTATTATAATAATATACTGTAAAATGATAGTATAATAATATTAAAGTATAATATTAAAGCATTATAATCATTTATTTATTATTATAATTATTATGATTGCAAATAATGTATAATATACTGTAATATAAAATAATAATAAAGCATTATAGTTCATTTATTATTATTGAATAAAAAATGTATTATTATTGAAAAGTATGTATTATAAAAGTATAATATACTGTATAATATAATAATATAATGATAATAATAAAGCATTTTATTTATGTATTTATTATCATTATTATTGAAAATTATGTTTAATAATATACTGTAATATAGGCTAAAATTATATAATGATAATAATAAAGCATTACAATTAATTTAGTTATTATTATTGCAAATTATGTATAATGTCCTGTAATATAAAATAATAATAAAGCATTATCATAATTATTATTATTTTAAATGATGTATAATATTACATATAATAATAAAGCATTATATTAATTCATTTATTATTATTATTAATTTTAAAAACCTTCAATAACAAAACAAAACCTCTGTTTGAAAGTGTGTGTAGTCGTTTTTCTTAGCCATAGTTTGAAGATAAAATTGTTGGACAAAATCTTTCTTTGGGGACAATCAGAGATGTCTGTAATTGAAGACATGATTCATAAATCTTTTTTTTTCTTTTCTAAAAGTGCAAAAAGAAATGATCGTTTGCGTTGTATAAAAACAATAGAAGCATATATGTTCAGTCTGCATTTAAGTGTGTGTTTGTGCAATCGAGTACACAGAGATGTGACGTTTTCCAGACAGTGCCTCCGTTTTATCTGATGTAATGATAACAGCCGATGAACACAACTCGTACTCTACATGTGTGTATAATTTATCCTGGACCTTCAGTCTTTCCCTGTTCCTCCTCACGTCATAAACATATCACCCTGCCGTACACATTTCATTTTTCTCCTTCTCTTTCCGTTCGTCCCAGTTTTGCTGATATTATTTTGCAAGACACTGTTGATCTAACCTTAGGCGGAGTGAAACCTGGCGTGGCTCTTCAGATTATTAATTCCCAGACAGAAACGTTTAACTTACAGGTGTCTCCATGTTCATCTTTCCTTTCATCTTCCAGAGTTTTGTGCTGACTCATGTTTTCATTCAATCATCTGTTGTCGTGGCATTGGAGGAGATGTTGAAACACGCTCCATCCCTGCCCCCATATTCCATAAACAACCAGGAAACCAGGGCCATTTGACAAACAATGTAAACATGGCATAACATCTGTTTATGGGATGTTGAGAAATTATGGCGGCTGAGAATTACACGAACTTTAATAGATTATTAAAATGGTCCCGTGGGGAATTCCACAGTTCTTGTGAAATATTTAAAGCACGTTGATTAAATCAGTATTATCGTCTGTTGTAATTTTGCTAATGCGTGCAGTTGAAGTGGTCTGACATTGCTCAAGAATGATTTACAATAAATATGTTCTTAAGGTTTCCAGGATGTCTCGTTGAATTTCTTGAAAAGAGGCAACTGTTTCAACGAATTCATCACCATTCTTTGCCTAGATACGTCTGTCATCATTTACTCACCCTCATGTCATCCCAAAGCTACCATACAACTTGAGCTTTTGCTGTATATTTAATGCCCTTTTGCAGCTTGAGAGCTTTATTCACTACTTGGTAACACATTATTTTAAGGTGGCGTAGTTTCGCGTTACAATATAACTAGTAATAACACTAAATTATGCATAATTACAAGTAACCCTAAACCTAACCCAAACCGTAACTCAACTGTATACATGTAGTCAAGTGAATAACACGGATTATCTCTTCATCACGGCACCTGTTAGTGGGTGGGATATATTAGGCAGCAAGTGAACATTTTGTCCTCAAAGTTGATGTGTTAGAAGCAGGAAAAATGGGCAAGAGTAAGGATTTGAGCGAGTTTGACAAGGGCCAAATTGTGATGGCTAGACGACTGGGTCAGAGCATCTCCAAACCTGCAGCTCTTGTGGGGTGTTCCCGGTCTGCAGTGGTCAGTATCTGTCAAAAGTGCTCCAAGGAAGGAACAGTGGAGAACCGGCGACAGGGTCATGGGCGGCCAAGGCTCATTGATGCACGTGGAGAGCGAAGGCTGGCTGGTGGGGTCTGATCAAACACCGCCGAAAACACCAACAGTGGGCATGTGAGCATCAGATCTGGACCACGGAGCAATGGAAGAAGGTGGCCTGGTCTAAAGAATCACGTTTTCTTTTACATCACGTGGATGGCCGGGTGTGTGTGCGTCACTTACCTGGGGAACACATGGCCCCAGGATGCACTATGGGAAGAAGGCAAGCCGGCAGAGGCAGTGTGATGCTTTCGGCAATGTCCTGCCATCCATGTGGATGTTACTATTGTTGCAGACCATGTACACCCTTTCATGGAAACGGTATTCCCTGGTGGCTGTGGCTCTTTCAGCAGATAATGTGCCGCCACAAAGCGAAAATAGTTCAGGAATGGTTTGAGGAGCACAACAATGAGTTTGAGGTGTTGACTTGGCCTCCAAACTCCCCAGATCTCAATCCAATCGAGCATCTGTGGGATGTGCTGAACAAACAAGTCCGATCCATGGAGGCCCACCTCGCAACTTACAGGACTTAAAGGATCTGCTGCTAACATCTTGGTGCCAGATACCACAGCACACCTTCAGGGGAGTCCATGCCTCGACGGGTCAGGGCTGTTTCCGCAGCAAAAAGGGGACCAGCACAATATTAGTCATAATGTTATGCCTGATCTATATATAGTGTGGGGTAAATTAAATACTGAGTGTTAAAATACTGATTTACTCCCTAAAAAATTACTAATTGCGTTGCTTAGTTACTTTTTATGTAACGGGTTACATTACTTTTGTGTTACTTTTTCTCACCTGTGCTTTTTTTTTAATAACAAATGTTTTTTTTTTCAGCCATTTTGAATTTTTTTAACTCGTCCTAGGCCGTTGCTCCAATTTCACGAAAATTGAAGCTGATCATCTTCAGACTATGCCGACAAAAAGTTATGGAATTCAAGTCGATTTATCAAATCTTTTTCGAAAAACGCGCAAACAAATTTTATGTAGCACTTGCAAAAATAGACATAAGACTGTATCTCTGCAACGCTTTATCATATTCAGACCAAACTTGGTACATGCAGCGTTTCGGCGCAGCGCCACCTACTGGTCCGGAGATACGAAAAATTATATTTTTGCTTAAAACTTCTGATGGTTTTGTCCAAAAATCATAAATGTGATCTCGTAATATTCAGGGCATCATGCCAAGTCGAATGATATCGGCCATTTTGAATTTTGTGGTAAAATGATGTAGCCTATTTTATGACCACATTAGCTTATTGTTACAAAACTCGGTATGGGTCATCAGTACGATGCCCTGAAGGAGCCTGAGAAGTTTCGGACCAGCGCCACCTAGTGGTAAAATTAAAGATTCAAATGCTTATTAACTCTGGGTGTGGTCGAATTATTTTCACGGGAATGAAATCTCCTTAGACTACTGAATCCTTGCAGAGTCCAACGATACCAAAAATGCTATGTTTCGCCTTATGGTTTGTGCAATGTGGTGATTTAGCGCTTAAAAAACGTTCACGAATATCTTCGAAACCGTTATTCCAATCGAGGCGAAACCAACCTAGGAAACACGGAATCCATGTTGGCTAACTGAACGGCTAAGCTCAAATATCAAAATTTTGATAGGAAGTGGCAAAAAAATCTAAACAAAGTCGTCCATCTCATACATATAAATGTCTATAACTCCAAAACAAAAGGAGATACTTTCACCACATTTGACACACACATGTATGGGCTCACTCTGAGGACACATAAAACAATTGGTGGGATTGTGCGTCTTGGTGGCGCTATAATTGAACAAAACATACAATTTCCATTAACTACAATACAGTATTATGATATAAAATGCTATATTTTATGAATGCATTGGTATATCATTACTAAACTCGGTGTGTGCCATTGGCACCATGGCCTGAAGGTACTCAAAAAAGGTTCACGACAGCGCCACCTCGTGTTCAAAAGTTATTACAAAATTTCCCAATAATGCTTATATCTTTTGATTAAATTATTATATTATAACCAATCTGGCCATAATAGATTCCTTGAGTCAATTTGAGAACATGGATACCCATTTTGCCATATTTGGCCGAACTTCCTGTTCGCCATTTTGGTTTTCATTAGAAACCTTCTTTTTCAAACTCGTCCTAGACCATCTGTCTGATTTTCACCAAAATCGAATCGTATCATCTTCAGACTGTGCCCAAAAAAAAGTTATGGATTTTATCTCGATAGACGAAACCGTTTTTTGTGTAGCGCAGCAACAAATTTGAGGAATGATGCCAAAATGACTCTTGAGGCTGTATCTCTGCAATGCTTTGGCATATTGACACCAAACTTTGCATGTGGCATTGCCACCTCATACTGATCACACTACATCAATTTGGCCACAGCACCACCTATTGGTCGAAAGTGATAAACCATTAAATCATTATTATTGAGTCTATTTTTAATTTTACAGCTATTTTGCCTAAAATGATCTTAATAGGTCTTTAATGGCTCTTTGTTGTAGTCGGTCTGACACTCCCAGCCATGTTGGCATCTCTTATTGTCTTTGCGCTTGGCCTCGATAATGGCTATATATATTTTTTATTATTGTTGTTGTGTTTTAAATAAATGTAACATATGATAATGAACAATATATACATTTATTAATATTATTTTGATACAAATTTATTATTATTATAAAAACAGATTTTTTTATTTGAAAAGAAAATGTTATTTATGTATAATATGTTCTCCAGAAGACAGAAGTCCATAAAGGTTTGGAACGACATGAGGGTGAGTCAGATCCACCGTTAGAGTCTGAACACCTGACAGCATAATCATCAACAATGATGTTTGATGTGGTAAATGTGGTCAAGCATTTTTAATTGACATATTACAACCAATAGTGTCAGAACATTCAAGACGGTGCCTTTCATTTCGTCTGTTTCACAATATGTGAAAATCCGGATCTGATCTGCCTTTGAATCAGGCATACGGGAATAAAAATGGCACATAAATTAATGATGAGTGGGATTACTCACACCCTTCACACCACAACCTGAGCAGAATGGCCTGAGGTGACTAAGAATTATATGTAAATATTTTATTGAATATAACTCAGAGAAATAAATGTGCTAGTCAGTATGTCCTCTGCTAACGGGGATGGATACACATATACTATCTGAATGATTTTGTTTTGTGAGACTCAGATCACCCTAATAATAATACATAATATATTCATCTTTGTCCACTGCAGTGAACGTGTTTTTTGTTTTGTTAATAAACTTGTGTACATTAAACATCCTGGACTTTTCTGATATATAAAATGTTTAGGGTTTGCCCGATATGATTATTTGGTATAATACTGAAATAGTATGAATTGATGATGATGATAATAATAATGCTATATGCTTGGTATGTACCACTAACATAACATCACAAATAATATAAAATAATACATATAATATAATATATAACATAATATAACACATATATTATATGGAGGGATGATATATATATATACTACAATTGTTACAATTATTTAAAAACTACAGTAATGCTAGAAAAGTATATATATATAAATAAATGTAAATAATTTATATATATATATATATATATATATATATATATATATATATATATATATATATATATATATATATATATATATATATATATATATATATATATATATATATATATATATATATATATATATATATATATATATTAGGGCTGTCAAAAGATTAATCACGATTAATCACATCCAAAATAAAAGTTTGTGTTTACATAATATATTTGTGTGTACTCTGTATAATTATTATGTTTATATAAATATTCATGTATATATTGAAGAAATATTTGCATGTATATACTGTATACATTTATATAATTTATATTATATATAAATATAAATATTTTATATATAAATATAATACATTTTTCTTAAATATATACATGCTTGTGTGTGTTTTTATATATAAATAATAATTATACACAGTTCACACACATATATTATGTAAACACAAACTTTTATTTTGGATGTGATTAATCGTGATTAATCTTTTGACAGCCCTAATATATATATAAATGTATATAAATAAATGTTGTCACAAAATTAAATTTTCTAATAAAAAATACCTTTTATATATTATAATACTGAATAGTATATATTGTTTTATCGAACATTAATACATTTATATATTAATAATTATTATAAAATGTTAAAATTATTTTAAAACAATAAATAAGAAGAAAATTAATTATTATAATATATAATTTGTTATTAAACAATGATAACAAAGAAAATATAATAACAATAATATAAATGCAGGTATATTATAGTATCAAAAGGCTGCTCAAGCGGACCTGTAGTCTCATGCAGCTCGTTCTCGTTCTAGGCGAAGAGTGGAGCGCGGACTCCCCCGTGTGTTCATCTCGTGTAACTGCAGTCAAAATCCTGCCAGACGGTCAACAATTAAAACTCTGAGCGCTAAGATGTCTTCTGACAGCCTGCAGCCATTAAGCAGCTGTGTGCAGCTGTCGAGCTCAGCTGGGTTAAAATGAAGTGACAGGGCCACTCATCTCCATACTTCCTCGTGACACACACACACGCACACAGGGGTGTTTTTGTGAAATGTGGGGACATTCCATAGGCGTAATGGTTTTTATACCGTACAAACCGTATTTTCTATCCCCCTACACTGCCCCTGCCCCTAAACTTAACCCTCACAGGAGACTGTGCAGTTTACTTTCTGTGAAAAAAACCTCATTCTGTGTGAAATATAAGCATTTTGAAAAGTGAGGACATGAGGAACGTCCTCATATTTCACCCTCTTTTTGTAATACCTATGTCATACCCATGTCATTATACACATTTGTGTCCTGATATTTCACAAAAACATGCCCACACACACACACACACACACGCACGCACGCACGCACGCACGCACGCACGCACGCACGCACACACACACACACACACACACACACACACACACACACACACACACACACACACACACACACACACACACACACACACACACACACACTATAACTATACTGCAAGTTTGCTACCCTTTGAATAAGACACATTGTTTGAAACATGACCCCCCCAAGCCTCCTTAAAAAAAACTGAAATATTACCTGTATAATAATAACAACAACACACTCTATTAAATGAATTTTCCAGCTGTCTAAAAAGTGAAATACAAACTGAATACCAAGAAAATATCATTTGTAAGCATGCATTGCAACTGTTTTCTTAATAATTATTTAAAGGCTACAAAGATCCATATGAGTAAAGGTTATTTTTATTACTTAGTATTTTTTGTCTTGTTTCCAGTCCAAATATCAAAACATTCTTAAATCAAGAAGCATAAGATAAGTGTAACATTTTGGGTCTGTTCAAACAGAAACATGATTATTTGTCTAACCCCATTGGCAGATAATGTAGCTTGTTTTAAGCAAAAACTCACTTAATTTTGATTAATCAAGAAAAATATATCATTTTGTAATATATCACATGTCATTTTACTTTTATCTTTCTGGGACCCAGAAAAAATAAGTTTTTTTGTATTTTATCATGTCATTACATTGTTTAGAACATAAGAAACAAAACATTTGTGAATGATATGTTATGATATGTCCTCTGTAGTTGACACCAGGAAAAATAAAATGACATATAAAATTGCATGTATAGGCATAAACAATGGGATTTATTTTTTAATTCACCAATCAATTTTTAGGTTTCAGGATTTTTTTAAACCAAACTTTCCAATATTTGCTATTTTTTGTTATGAAATATATAACGAAATGCATTGATATCCCATTTTACTTTATGAAATATGTGGGTCAAATGTCTTGGATTTTCCCATTCAATACATTGTATCTATTCACTGCATCTAATTTGCATATTAATGTGTTCTTGGTGCAACATGTAATGAAAATAGAAGTGAAATAATGGGAGTAATAATTGGCAAAATGTTCATAATAATATCTAATATTTCAAATTGATATGTAATTTATTTCCCTGTTCACTTATGTCTCCAGAATGCCTGATAAACATGATTTAAGTCCTGGTGTCCTCTACAGTGGTCATTTATGAAATCAATGCCCTGTTTTGTAACAGAAAGTCATATTTTCATTAGGAACCCCATAACATTTTCCTGAGATGTTGATTTATAACAAACCATTTGAAAATCAATCAGATTTAAATTATAATTAAATACTATCATATTTCCATAAGAGTGCTAAACATTAATGTCAGCCGTTTTTAAAGACTAAGAAGTTGATGAAATCTCCAAACATTTGGTATCTGCAAAGCCCCGGATGTGCTCTTACAGGACATCCAGACTTAAAAATGTCAGAGAAATTCGCTAAAACATAATGTCCACTACAGTGGACAAAAGTCTAAAGTAAATGCATATTGATTTAAGAATTTTTTGATATTTAAACTAGAAGCAAGACAAAAATACTAAGTAAGAAAGGCATTTTTTGCAGTGTGGTAACGTTAGCAGTGTTTACAAATATTCTGGCGCTACAGGATCATTTGTAGCTATAAAAAGACATAAGGTGGTTAAAAATGGGAGAGGGAATCTATATGTAGTTATCTATATGTCTTATCTGTCTGTCTGAACTGTTACTGTACTATAACAAATCCTCCTGACGCAATGCTTCGCTATGAGGCGCTGCTTCGCACAGTTTCCTTTTCACTGTTTACCGTCAAGCAGCTCACACTGTCGCAAACCCAACCATCAACACTGCTGAAAAAACGTTTGAAATGAAGAGGACACAGAACAACAACATCAGCAAACGCGAATTAAAGTTATTAAATACTTCACAGATCGAATCTCAGCTGGCATCCTGATCCAGATGGCAACATTCAACGGAGAAGGTACAAAGCGATATCATTTATTTATACAAAATCGCGAATCCCGAATAAATAAAAGAAATCTGTTTTAAAACAGTTGTAAAAAAAGCCCTCTGCAATACAGGTAAATAATCACAAACATAATTAAAATATTAATACTGTTAAGTAAATTGATGAAATAATTATAGTCCTTTAGTTTATATTAATAATACAAATAATTTATGGTTCATACGTTGTTGGTTAATTTTCTTTGCAAACAATGAAAGTTGAAGTTAATGAAACTTAAGTGGTGATAGGCCTACTGTTGGCAATCATTGGTAATCATTTGATAATATATTAATATATTGATGATGTAATATGTAAAAGGGGGAAACAGAAAACATTGTAATATATATATATATATATATATATATATATATATATATATATATATATATATATATATATATATATATATATATATATATATTTACAGTGAGGAAAATAAGTATTTGAACACCCTGCTATTTTGCAAGTTCTCCCACTTGGAAATCATGGAGGGGTCTGAAATTGTCATCGTAGGTGCATGTCCACTGTGAGAGACATAATTATATTTAAAAAATCCAGAAATCACAATATATGATTTTTGAACTATTTATTTGTGATACAGCTGCAAATAAGTATTTGAACACCGGTCTATCAGCTAGAATTCTGACCCTCAAAGACCTGTTAGTCTGCCTTTAAAATGTCCACCTCCACTCCATTTATTATCCTAAATTAGATGCACCTGTTTGAGGTCGTTAGCTGCATAAAGACACCTGTCCACCCCATACAATCAGTAAGAACCCAACTACTAACATGGCCAAGACCAAAGAGCTGTCCAAAGACACTAGAGACAAAATTGTACACCTCCACAAGGCTGGAAAGGGCTACAGGGAAAATTGCCAAGCAGCTTGGTGAAAAAAGGTCCACTGTTGGAGCAATCATTAGAAAATGGAAGAAGCTAAACATGACTGTCAATCTCCCTCGGACTGGGGCTCCATGCAAAATCTCACCTTGTGGGGTCTCAATGATCCTAAGAAAGGTGAGAAATCAGCCCAGAACTACACGGGAGGAGCTGGTCAATGACCTGAAAAGAGCCGGGACCACCATTTCCAAGGTTACTGTTGGTAATACACTAAGACGTCATGGTTTGAAATCATGCATGGCACGGAAGGTTCCCCTGCTTAAACCAGCACATGTCAAGGCCCGTCTTAAGTTTGCCAATGACCATTTGGATGATCCAGAGGAGTCATGGGAGAAAGTCATGTGGTCAGATGAGACCAAAATAGAACTTTTTGGTCATAATTCCACTAAACGTGTTTGGAGGAAGAAGAATGATGAGTACCACCCCAAGAACACCATCCCTATTGTGAAGCATGGGGGTGGTAGCATCATGCTTTGGGGGTGTTTTTCTGCACATGGGACAGGGCAACTGCACTGTATTAAGGAGAGGATGACCGGGGCCATGTATTGCAAGATTTTGGGGAACAACCTCCTTCCCTCAGTTAGAGCATTGAAGATGGGTCGAGGCTGGGTCTTCCAACATGACAATGACCCGAAGCACACAGCCAGGATAACCAAGGAGTTGCTCTGTAAGAAGCATATCAAGGTTCTGGCGTGGCCTAGCCAGTCTCCAGACCTAAACCCAATAGAGAATCTTTGGAGGGAGCTCAAACTCTGTGTTTCTCAGCGACAGGCCAGAAACCTGACTGATCTAGAGAAGATCTGTGTGGAGGAGTGGGCCAAAATCCCTCCTGCAGTGTGTGCAAACCTGGTGAAAAACTACAGGAAATGTTTGACCTCTGTAATTGCAAACAAAGGCTACTGTACCAAAGATTAACATTGATTTTCTCGGTGTTCAAATACTTATTTGCAGCTGTATCATACAAATAAATAATTTAAAAATCATACATTGTGATATATATATATGTATATATATATATATATATATATATATATATTAGTTAGTTGCAAGAAAAAATATGTGAACCCCTTGCAGAATCTGTGAAAATGTAAATAATAATAATATACAAAATGCATGTTATTTTTTTATTTAGTACTGTCCTGAATTAGTTATTTTACATAACTTGTTTACATATAGTAAACAAGACAAAAAAGAAAATGATTTTAATAAAATGAACCTGTGTGTTGTTCCCTGGATGATCCACGGGTGTTTTTGTGTTTTGTGATGGTTGTTCTTGAGTCCCTTGTTTGTCCACCTTGATCTTCAAATTCAAAAATGAATGCATCAATTTTCCTTCTGGAGCACCAGTGAATGTTTGAACCTTTTTTAATAGTTTTGTTTGAGTCCCTCAATTGTCCTCAGTGAGAGAGGATGGATCTCAAAATCATACAGTCCCTGCTGGAAAGTGTTCAAATATGCAAAAGATGCTGGAAAACTGAAGAATGTGCAGGACCTGGAGGATTTTTCTGAAGAGCGTTGGGCAGTTTAACTGCTCAGGACAAACAAAGAGACTCAAGAACAACCATCACAAAACACACACACAGCCGTGGATCATCAGGTCATGACACACAGTATTGAGAATCAAGGGTTCATACATTTTTGAACGGGTCATTTTAATAAATTCAGCTATTTTTTTTGTCTTGTGGACTCTGCCTATATCTAAACATCTTTTATGTATAATATCTTATTCAGGACAGTACTAAATAAAGGGATCGAGTAATTTGTTTTGGGAAGAAGGATAGTCTTGTCATTCATCTGACAGAAGTCCTTCACAGTGGCCAGAGGGATTTTGAGCCATTCCTCTTCCAGAACAGCGGCCAGGTCACTGTGATGCTGGTGGAGGAAAACGTTTTCTGACTTGCACCTCCAAAACACCACAAAGTGGCTCGATAATATTTAGATCTGGTGACTGTGCAGGCCACAGGAGATGTTCAACTTCATGTTCATCAAACCATTCTGTCACAAGTCTTGCTATGTATTGGTGCTTTATCTGATACACACCCTGATTTATCAGAGTACAATGTTTGAAGCATTAGGTGCACATGGTCCTCCAGAATGGTTCGGTAGTCCTTGGCAGTGACATGTCCATCAGCACAGTAGGGAATGCCATGATATTGCAGCCCAACCCATCACTGATCCACCCTGTGCTTCACTCCAGGCACAGGACAGTCCACGACTCCACACATTAATTCCCACGGATGTGGGAAAAACAGTGAAGGTGGACTCATCAGAGAACTATACATGTTTCACATTGTCCACAGCCCCAGATTTGCACTGTTGGCACCATTGAAACTGACATTTGGCGTTGGCACGAGTTATCAAAGGTTTGGCTATAGCAGTCCGACCATGAATATTGACTCTGTGGAGCTCATTACCAACAGTTTTGGTGGAAACAGGAGAGTTGAGGTTTGTTAATTCTGCTGTGAGTTGGGCAGCTGTGGTTTTGTTTTTTGGATACAATCCGGGACATCTCTTTCAGACAGCTTCCTCTTGCAGCGACAGTTACTCCTGTTGGTTGGGGTTTGTCCTTCATTGTGAAATTCTTTACCCTGAATACACCACAAAGAATTGCTGTCCTGGTCACAGATGAGCCAGCGAGATGTGCACCAACAATTTGTCCTCTTTTGAATTCCGATATGTCTCCCATTATGTTGTGTGCACTGCAATATTTTATGTACAGCTGTGCTTTTGCTCTGCTAATTCAACCTTCACACTTGGCTACCAGACCGTGGATTTGTAGGTGCTATATTGGCCAGACAGGGCTCTAGACTGCGAGCAAAAGGGTTGCAAATGCGGATTTTTTTTGATAATGTGCAAGCTAAAATTTCACACTGTCACATTGGTGAGAGTGCACAATGCTTTTGCACTTTGGCTGGCGCTGAGACTTGATGACAACTATTCAGTGTTTCAGCCGCATAAGGTTTATTTTACATTTCACACATTTAAAATACACAATTACTAGCAAAACAATACATTTATAGTTTGTAAAATACACAGTGATGTCGATGGAAGCGGCAATAACAATCCATTGACGAGGTGTTTCATTCATATCAGATATATACATTGATATACAAGTAACTATAAAGTTTACTCTATTCTTCTCCCACTTCACCGGCCACTTACTTTCATGTATTTCAGGAGAAGTGGATGAATTGACGTGTTGTTAATCTGATGGTGTGTCACGTGAAGGGCATGCTGCATCGTCAGGGAAATACTTTAATAAAATAACACCCATGGCAATAATACTTTTGTTATTTATGTTATGTGTGATTATATTTTAGTAATGTTTTCTTTTAAATGTATGCTTGTTAGCAAATATCAAGCTTTTAGTCACGTCAGTCTTTACATCAATGCAAAACCAGCATATATAGAAAGATTCATCAACTTGTATAAAAACAAGGGTGCGACCAAATTGTAAGTCGGTGCGACCAACTGAGAAAGTTAGTGGCACCAGAGCGACCAGTGGGAAGAATGAGTCTAGAGCCCTGCCAGTGTTTCAGTTTCATTGATCGACCCCTGTATGGTACTACAATGTTCTTAATATATTTAATGTCCATTCACAGGACTAAACCACCTTTTAGTAGAAGTGAGTCCTGACCCTGACATCCACATCTGCGGCTTCTGCAAACAGCAGTATAACAACGTTGAGCTGTTTTTTGCACACAAGCAAAACTGTTGCCAGATCTCCTCCACTCATATATCAGCCCGAAACGGTGGACCCAGTGGTGAGTTTCACTTCTAAAGTACCATGTCACGTTAAAGGTCCTCTATCTCTCTCTCTCTCTCTCTCTCTCTCTCTCTCTCTCTCTCTCTATATATATATATATAGCAGACTGCACTGTTTACTAATCATGAAAGTGTTTTTTAGGGTCATGTGTACCAAAAGTCAAGAAGACCCTCACCAGAGCCCAGAAAACCCCCTCCAAAAAGCTGAAACCTGCACTAACTCAAAAAAGACACATATGCACATTCTCAGGTAAGTATCAGCAATAACACTGCATTTCTTATTGTCATGTTTTTTTTTTTAAGAGGACCTATTATGCTTTTTTACGTGTTCAGCTTTCTTTAGTGTGTATTGTTGCTGTTTGAGCATAAAAACAGATTGCAAAGTCCCTCCAAAGGGAGTTATTCTCTCTATCAGTGTGCTTATCAGTGTTTCTTAACTCCCTAAAACGCCTCCATTGTCATCTTGAGTTTTATTCCGGGAACAAACTCATCACAATATTCCTCATTTAAATAATTACCGCTCAAGGCACAAGCAGAATAAAGGGACGAGGTCTGGTTGAGACTCCACAGTATAGTGAACGAGCCTATAGAGAGAAATGCACATTTCATACGGAGTAGTCCATTTCTTTTCATTTTTGATTGGTTCGTTTAAAAGTAGACAATTCAAGCTTTCTGTAGATATATTTCTCATGTCTGAGAGGCAAGTAGCCTATACTCTGAGTTTCGGTTCATTTAAGAGACACGCTCCAGTTCACGGAGACCGAGATGGCAGAAAGCGTATCCTGTTTGTTTTCTTTATTTTACAAAGGCACAACATTTTCTTGTTATTGTGAGTTTACAAAAAAAAAACGGGGACCCCCAGGGGGCCACAAGGGAGTGACTGGGGGTCCTTGGAAAAAAGTCTAGAGTAGTAAAGCAATAAATTAGATCTAAATAAATTAAAAATGTAATTTAATAAAACATTTATAAATAGTTAAATAGATTAAATTAGATTTAAAATAAAGAAAATAAAAATTAAATAAATAAACCAAACATAAATAATATAATACATTTCTATAGTGAGTAGAACAAAGTATATAATAATGTAATTATTTATAATATACATTTTTGTGTGTATATATTGGGTATTTATAAAAGAAATATCCCTTATAAATTTAAGGATGGGGGTCCCTCACACAGGGATGATCATATTCTTTATTTGCTTCTTATTTATTAAATCCAGGCAATTGGTGGATGAAACATTGTTTCAAATTAAGATACAACTTATACAAAATGAAATTCAGAATAATATTAGCGTAGATGCCATTCGGTGTTTTAAGAAGTGTTCCCGGCTCCGGTTGACCTAATTTATGCAGCCTAACTATTCTTTAACGGATGTGAATTATAGAAATGTGATAATGTGTTATGCCAGGTTAAAGAGATGTGTTTTTTAGTCTAGATTTAAACTGACAGAGTGTTGTCTGGTTCCTGATCAAGACCAGGAAGACTATTTCAGAGTTTAGGTGCTAAATAGAAAAAGGATCGACCGCCTGCAGTCGAATTTGATATTCTAGGTATTGTCAACTGGCCAGAATTTTGAGATCACAATAGACGTGAAGGACTATAATGCGTTAAAGGGTTAGTTCACCCACAAATGAACATTCTGTCATTAATTACCCACCCTCATGTCGTTCGACACCCGTAAGACCTCCGTTCACCTTCGGAACACAAATGAAGATATTTTAGTTGAAATCTGATGGCTCAGAAAGGCCTCCATTGACAGCAATGTAATTTGCACTCACAAGACCCATAAAAGGTACTAAAGACGTCATTACGAAGTCCATCTCACTACAGTGGTTCTGAGCCATCGGATTTCAACAAAAATATCTTCGTTTGTCTTCCGAAGATGAACGGAGGTCTTATGGGTGTCGAACGACATGAGGGTACGTAATTAATGACAGAATTTTCATTTTTGAGTGAACTAACCCTTTAAGAGTTTGCTCAAGTACTGGGGAGCTAAACTAGGGTTGCACCGATATGAATATTTTGGCTAATACCGATAACAGATAATTCTTTATATTTGAAAGCCGATAACCGATATATTGGCCAATAAATCTAAATCCAAATGTATATATAATTTGAGAGCCTGATTACAAACACAAAAGTCTCACCATTAAAAGCCATGTCCAAAACACACAATGTTCTCATTATAATTTTATGTAGCCTATATGACAGACTTGCGCTGCTGTAAATGTATTTTCCTGTAATTTTCAATCATATTTCAAGCAATTCAAGACCTTCATGTTGAACAGTTCGCATCTGAAGGAAATAATCCAATATTTATTGGCTTTAATATATCAGCCAAATTTTCTTATCGGGCCGACAACGATAACATTAAAAGTGAATGTATTGGCTGATAATGATATGGTGGCCCATATATCGTGCATTCCTAGGCTAAACCATTTAGTGCTTTGTAAGTAATTTGCAAGAGCTCAAGGTTGTAGCTAAACTCTTCAGGACAGTGGCCCTCGAGGACCAGGGTTGAGAAACCCTGCTTTAAAGTATTAAAATCTGTACTAAATGGAGCGTAAAGGATGTTTTGTTTCAATTTGTGCCCTTAGGTTGTACATTCAAAACTCAGTATGGCCAAAAAGACATGGAGAGACATATGTTAACGCATACTGGTAAGTCATTTTTATCTTGCACTTATTAGACATTATCAAATGATGCCAAATGATTATTAAAGTGCTGAGATCTGTCTTCTTTCTTCAGGCGAGAGGCCTTTCGAGTGTGAACTGTGTCATAAACGCTTCAGTCGTCGCGATAAGCTGAATCTCCACAGCCGTTTGCACACAGGAGAGAAACCACACAAGTGTAAGTACTGTACGTACGCAGCGGCCGACAGCAGTAGCCTGAAGAAGCATCTTCGTATCCACTATGACGAGAGACCCTTTAAGTGCCAGATATGCCCCTACGCTAGTCGCAACTCCAGCCAGCTGACCGTTCACCTCCGATCTCACACAGGTGAGGACAGCAGGGGATTATGCACCCTTCTAGTTACACTAAAGTTTGGGGTTAGTAAGATGTTTTCTTTTTAAAGAAATGACTTTTATTCAGCAAGGATGCATTCAATTGATCGTAAGAGAAAGGAGATTAATTTACAGTGTTACAAAAGATTGCTATTTCAGATAAATGCTCTTCTTTTCAACTTTCCACAAAAATATAAAGCAGCACAACTGTTTTCACCATTGTTGAGCAGCAAATCCTCATATTAGAAGGATTTCTGAAGGATCATGTGACACTGAAGACTGGAGTAATGATGCTGAAAATTCAGCTTTACAGCTTTAGTATTTCACAAGTATTTCACACTGCTCAGTTACTGGGATTTTCACGCACAACCATTTCTTGGGTTTACAAAGAATGGTGTGAAAAGGGAAAAACATCCAGTATGCGGCAGTCCTGTGGGCGAAAATGCCTTGTTGATGCTAGAGGTCAGAGGAGAATGGGCCGACTGATTCAAGCTGATAGAAGAGCAACTTTGACTGAAATAACCACTTGTTAAAACCGAGGTATGCAGCAAAGCATTTGTGAAGCCACAATATGCACAACCCTGAGGCAGATGGGCTACAACAGCAGAAGACCCCACCGGGTACCACTCATCTCCACTACAAATAGGAAAAAGAGGCTACAATTTGCACAAGCTCACCAAAATTGGACAGTTGAAGACTGGAAAAATGTTGCCTGGTCTGATGACTCTCGATTTCTGTTGAGACATTCAGATGGTAGAGTCAGAATTTGGCGTAAACAGAATGAGAACATGGCTCCATCATGCCTTGTTACCACTGTGCAGGCTAGTGGTGGTGGTGTAATGGTGTGGGGGATGTTTTCTTGGCACACTTTAGGCCCCTTAGTGCCAATTGGGCATCGTTTAAATGCCACGGCCTACCTGAGCATTGTTTCTGACCATGTCCATCCCTTTATGACCACCATGTACCCATCCTCTGATGGCTACTTCCAGTAAGATAATGCACCATGTCACAAAGCTCGAATCATTTCAAATTGGTTTCTTGAACATGACAATGAGTTCACTGTACTAAAATGGCCCCCACAGTCACCAGATCTCAACCCAATAGAGCATCTTTGGGATGTGGTGGAACGGGAGCTTCGTGCCCTGGTTGTTTATCCCACAAATCTCCATCTGCAAGTTGCTATCCTATCAATATGAGCCAACATTTCTAAAGAATGCTTTCAGCACCTTGTTAAATCAATGCCACGTAGAATTAAGGCAGTTCTGAAGGCGATAGGGGGTCATGGGGGTGTTCCTAATAATCCTTTAGGTGAGTGTGTATATATATATATATATATATATATATATATATATATATATATACACACTACCAGTCAAAAGTTTATGTTATTGTTTTTGAAAGTAGTCTCTGAATCTCACCAAGGCTGCATTTATTTGATCAAAAATACAGCAAAAACAGTAATATTGTGAAAAATTATTAAAATGTAAAATAACTTTTCTATTTGAATATATTTTAAAATGTAATTTATTTCTGTGTTTCAAAGCTGAATTTTCAGCATCATTACTCCAGTCTGCAGTGTCACATGATCCTTCAGAAATCATTCTAAAATGATGATTTGATGCTCAAGAAACATTTTTCATCCATCACTGTGTTCCATGTTTGTTAAGTTAGTTTGTGGAGTAAATATATAGACTAAAATCTTTGTATGTACACAGCTTTTTTTTAAAATGGCGGGTACTGGTGTTCAGCGTACACTTACGGTAGTTCCTATTGTGCTGGGTTAGACCCTACTCTGAAGTAGGAGCTAATTTAGTCCCCCCAAAAGGCGTTCCTAAACTTAAAATCAAACTATGAAAAGGTTTGAAAAGCCCCTATGGAACTACAAATAAAAATAACAACCAAACAAAGATCAAATAAAATCTTTAAAAGAACCACAAAAACCATGTGTTTCTAGATTTTGTTGTTGTTGCCGTTACCAGGAACTACTGATTTTTGAGAATTTACACTTGCATGTGAAACTTGGCAGAAGATTAATGAGATAAAACTGTTTTCCTGTTTCTTGTTTGAGACCACACACAATCAATTATGTTATTACTGGTGTTTTTTCAAAATAATTTTATAAAATGACAAAAATAAAAATGTCATTTTTAAAACAGTCTTGTACATTACAAAAATAGCACTTTTTATTTTGCTCGATTAGTATGTTGTTAAAGGTCCCATGGCATGGATTTTTATATTATTTTATAATGTTTCCTGAGATGTACTTATATTGTTAATATGGTTTATACATCAAAACATTTAATAAGTTAGAAATAAAAAGCATTTTTCTATACTGATATTTGCCCTCTGGTTTGAATGCTCTGTTTCAAGGGGCGTGTCTGCTGTGAGACTTCAGTGAAAATGCCCACTTTTGTGATTGGCTGACATCTTTGCATTCGAAATGAATGTTAGATTATGTGGCGGAGGGGGCGTGGTTTAGCGAGATCTCCACGCACTGCCAGAGAGAGAGAGAGAGAGAGACGGGCTGCATGTGGACCAGAGAGATGCAGAGCTGGAGAAAGGTAGCTGAGAAAGATTTATTGTACCGAGTTTTTGAGAGCGCAAGTTTATTTTGTTTGTATCTGAGTCCCAGTCACGCCGACCCTGTCTTCTTCCTCTTAATTCTACAAACTTTGTAACATGTGCAACACCTCTCTAAACACCCTAAACTACGTTTTTTTACCATCACAGCCGTCGAGATGAACGAATCGTCAAAGTGTGGATTATAGCTAGCCTGACAAGCCAGACCCACATCAAGATGTTGGGTCTGGAAACTCACCATTGACAGGGCTCAATCCGAGGAGCGGGATAAATGGTTGTCTGTCAAATTCCCTCTGCACGCAATTGGATAGCGCTACAACCAACCGAAGCGGAGCTAACGTTAGTTGATAGATTAAACTCCGAATACATCTTCCTTTCTTACGAATGACTTCAGTGCCGTTCTTTGTTCTTTCCTCAAAGAAAAGCTTAACTCCAAGTCTTCCAGAGTAGCGGCCAAAACCGATTTGAAAGACGCTGATCGCCAGCTTCTTTGTTTACCTGTACTACCAAGAACCTCCGCAACTGCGCTCCGTCATTATGTTAAGCCTGCCCACCGACTCTATACACGATGTTATTGGCCTGACCAGAGTTTGGTTTTTCAAGCTCTGAGGTCTACCGAGAGTTGCTAGACTACACTTGCGGCAAAATAAATTTTCTGCCGCTAGGGTGCGTCTAGATTTCTAGGCTAGATTATAGCAATATTTCATGATCTATTCCCATCACATGAACGGCTGCAGTGATGAGCATTGAGTACACAGTCAGTCTTGTTGATCGCGTGAATGCAGTGATCTCGTCATTGCAGCGCGTTCTCTCACAAAATGCTTTCACCACAACTAACAGCAAACACGACATTGACATGAATACAGTAAGAGCTTTGTGCAGCATAACAGTGTCATTCATTATAACGGCAGTTTGGGCAAGTGTGCAGATACACTCGCGACATGTGATTTACAGCTCCAAACATTATAAAGAGAGTTCTTTGATCGCTCTCTAGTTTAATCATTTGAATAACAGAGTTTCATGCTACTAACAGAAACGGTGTGAATTTGATCGTTTAGTCACTGGCTTGATTCGCTGATGCATAATCAACAGTATTAAACGATTTAGAAAGAAAGTCTGCGTGAACTTGAATGATTAGCTACACATCTGAAATCACTGATCACAGATCACGCATTAATGAACACTGTTACTCACTGTTTGTGGTGGTGCTGTCGAATCCATATGGTAAAAGTCTGTTTGTAAAGCCTGTGCTGACATCGCGACTGATAAACTGAATCCATTTTCTCCTAATGCTCTGGGCGGGCAAAGCAGAGGAAGGGGAGGTAACCTTTCCCCGTATGACGACATACAGGCAAGATTCCAGATCGGCTCGTCTGAGCTCTCATTTTCTCAAAGGCAGAGCAGGACACCCAGAACTCGGTTTACACCTATAAAAATTTCTAGCCACTCGGGGACCATATACAGGCTAGGGGAACTCATATTAATGTTAAAAAACCTCACAAAATGAACATTTCATGCCATGGGACCCTTAACAAATGGCATTGCTTTTTTGAGATCGCGCAGAAACGGTAGTGTAAATTGTGGTATTTGTGTTCAGTTCACATGCCTGGATGTTTCCTCCTCAGGTGACGCCCCGTTCCAGTGCAATCAGTGCGACGCCAAATTCAAGATCAACTCCGACCTGAAGCGTCACAGTCGGGTGCACTCCGGCGAGAAGCCTTACAAGTGTGAACTCTGTGAGTATCGCTGTGCCATGAAGGCCAATTTAAAATCGCATGTGCAGCTGAAGCACAGCGCCTCTGACTCCTTCCGCTGCTCAAAGTGCGACTTCCAGTGCTCCACCAAAGCCGCCCTGCGACACCATTCCCGCCAGCACCAGCCGGCCCAGCCTTTGCAGTGCAGCGAGTGCAGTTACTCCTGCTCCAGCAAGGGGGCTCTCAAGGTCCACGAGCGCGTGCACTCGGACGAACGGCCCTTTAAATGCGAGCACTGTCCGTTTGCTAGTAAGCAGCGCAGTAATTTGTTAATTCACAGGAGGAAGTGTCATGCGGATAAACCAGAGAGGCAAGGTAAGGGCGGGACAGGAGAGGAGCCACCCAAACCTCTTAGCTCACGCTACCGGGCGAGACTGGAGGCAACACGGGCGTTTCGTTGCGACTTGTGCGAGGCTTCGTTCGTCAGGGAGGATTCTCTTCGCAGCCACAAGAGGCAGCATAACAGTAACACACAACAAAGTCATAATCAAGAGTCACAAACTGTAACCCAACAACCCGTACGAAATGCAGGATTTGCCCCTATTGCAACCGATGTGCCGTCTTCCTACAGCACAACGCATCTTAAGATCATTGTGGCGCCCTCTTTAGGACCGGAGGCTACTTTTGTTCAGGCTTCCGCTGCAAAGGCGGGAGCAGTTCTGCTCGGCCCGGATGATCACGACGTGCTTTTGAACCCCGTAATACAGCACGTCAACATGCTAGCACCAGAAGGCGGCCTCGAGCACCAGACGGTTTTACTCACTCAGATCAGTCCCGGTGAAACCGTCCCTCAGAGCAGTACTCAAAACTTCATCGCCTCCTGTTCTGCATCAGCTTCCGATGGCACACACACTTTCATCACATCCTGTTCTGACCTGGAAAGCCTCCACAAGCTCATCCAGGAGGGCGGGACTGAGGTTACGGTGGTAACGGAGACGAATCCGACGATGGCCGCCACAAAGGAACCGCTGAACATTGCCGGCGCCTCATCTCAGGACGTGACCAAGCACTCAGAGGACGCTATGCCTGAAGACAGTTTAGATATTGGTCCACCGGGGACCATTCTTATTCAAAGTCTCCCTCTGTCGATTTCAACACAACACCAGCAGGCTAACAAGTACCATCTGTCTCCTCACCATATATTTTCACACTCTAACACAGTGGACATCGGTGATTCGTAGTTTTGCAAATCCTGAGATTTCACTGTGATATCATGAAGTTGAAATGTTTTGTTAATTTCCTGTTTCTTCATCCAACTAATGCTTCATTCACGTTGTGTTGGAATTCCTGTAATCGTAAGATGGCAACTTGGACGTTCGGCTCTGAGGGGTTCATGGTTTGTTGGTAATGACAACCAAATACTTCATTAGTACTTACTCGCATTAAAATACAAAGAAAGCATAGCAAGTAACACCAGGAAATATTGAATAGCAATAGCTCGCTTTAACTGTTCAAACCACTGCCATTTTGGTTTTATCATCCTCATTGGTGGTGGAAATCCGCTTTCATAAAATTAACGAATCAAATTAAGAGTTTGACAAAGACGTGAATTGATCTTATAAGTTGAAAATGTGGTATTATGGAGATTCTGGATAATTCTGCCATGATGTGATGTATAGAGGTTGCCATGTTGGATCAGGGTGTCATAGTTTCATATTCAAATCAAATGTGGACAAATGTTGTTGTTTTTTTCATCTCTTCTACAATTTAAAATAAACATTCTTCTTTTTCAGTGATTGACTTGCTTTTACCTTTTAACGTTTTTTGTGTTTTTCCTATTTTTCAGATGGTGTAATGTTTAACACTTTGCTCTGTTAACCAAAAAGTAACCCTTCAAGAAACAAGTCATTCAAAAGTTTGGCGTCAGTAAGGTTTAAAAAAAAAAGAAATTAAGATTTTTATTCAGCAATGATACATTAAATTGAACAAAAGTGAGAGTAAAGACATTTATAATGTTACAAAAGATTTCTATTTCAAATATATGAACCCACAAAAAATACTAAGCAGCATTGAATCATCATATTAGAATAATTTTTGAAGGATCATGTGACACTGAAGACTGGAGTAATGATGCTGAAAATGCAGCTTTATCTCACAGGAATCACAAATAATTGCAGTCTTGGTGAGCATAAGATCAATCTTTTTAAAAACTTTTTAAAATCCTAATGACACCAGACTTTTGAATGTTAGTGTATTCGTAATAACACAAGCTTGAACGGGTTGCTTGTTATGCCGTTAAATAAGTCGTAAGTTGCCTTTATACACTACCCAGACAAACAAACAAAAAAGTTGCTGTTTGGATTTAAATAGGCAAATGCTTAAGAGTCTATGATTGGATCATGATTGGTGATTATAATGGTAGCATGTTATATGTTTGGCAACAGTTCTTTCTAATCCTAATTGATGGAGTGTGTAGCTTTTCATTTCTTAAACAACCACGTAGGAATACACATTATGACCATATTCCTGGACGACAATGTCAAGATTCATCTGCTCAAACTGTGAAAGAATAGTTGGGAGGGAGCATGAAGAATCATTTTCACACAAATAATATTTTTTTTTGCATCAATGTTGGGTCCAGATCTTGTATTGACAATGCAAGAGTCCAGCACTCTGTAAAGTCTCCTCCAGCACATCCCAAGGACTTTCAATTAATTTAAGGTCTGGACTCAAGAGGTGCCAATTCATGTGTGAAAATGATTCTTCTGGCAACTGAGGGATCCCAACCATTCCTTCACAGTTTGAGCTTATGAATCTTGACATTGTCATCCTGGAATATGGCCATGGTGTGTCTTCCTACATGGTTGTTTAAGAAATGAAAGCTACACACGCCATCAATTAGGGTTTGAAGAACTGTTGCCAAACATAACATGCTAGAAACATTATAAACACCACTTTTGATTCAATCATAGACTTATAAACATTTGCCTATTTAAATCCAAACAGCTGCTTTTTTTTTGGCCGGGCAGTGTATAAAAGTGTTAAATATCTAATCAGGGTTGCCAACTCTCACGCATTTGGCGTGATACTCACGCTTTCAGGCTCTGTCTCACGCTCTCACGCTGCCCAACTTAATGTCACGCCAAACCTGCTTTTGATATAAAGTCTAAGCTTTTACATTTTTTAAGTTTTAATGCGAAATTCAAGCAATAAATAGCTTTTTGGCGCTAACATGGCATTACAGTTAAAGCCAGAGTGTTGAAAAACGGAGTTGCGACATGCTCTCTCATCACCCACATCACCCAGTGGCGCGCGCGGTCACGTGCTTCATGGAGCTCAATACTTCTAGCGCTGTGTCAATACATTTGAATGGCTTGATACACAACAGCTCCACTTTACAGGGGTTTGCAGCAAGTTTTGGTAAACAGTACAGCACAGTGTGCATTGATTATTACGCCAACCATACAGGATCGTTTTATAATGGAGAGCGATGGAGATGCAACATGTTAACATTTAATGTTAATGTTTTCTTCTTGTATTTAGCCCTCAGGTATTCCTTACTAATTGGTCACACTCATACTCATTGATGGTCAAATGTGACCATACACCTTAACTATTTTTCAATTGAATAAATGTTCTATATTTTAGTTCAATAATATTTATTGAATATTTTGAGATATTTTGGTACTAAATACTATTTGTGTAATAATTATGGTCCATTAATGACCACTTAAAACATTTTTCTTCTAATATTTGAATTATTTATATTACAATAAATATTACAATAATATCATAATTAAGGTTAAATTAGAGAATTCTTATTCAAAGAGGCAAATTAGAGTCATTTTGTGGCTCGAAAAAGAATAATTTCCATTTGTAATGCCGTTACCCACTGGTGCCTTTATGGCTTTTTAATCAATATACATGTATCTAATCTAGTTGCTCAAAAAAGTATTGCAGGTTTGCGTTTTAATAAATATTTAGATATGATCAAACACTGGATTTCTTTAAATGTGAAATTTTTAAATGTTAATAACGTACATATCCTTATTTCCTTATATGAAAAGTAGGCTATGAATTGATACTGAAATTGAAATCGATATACCGTCGTATACCTCATGTTCATTTTTTAATTCTTGTCAAAGCCAGTGTACTAAGAAGTGGCGTTTTACTCCCATTCCCATTTGGTAAAGGTACAAGCTGAATTTCTCAATGGAAATATACAGTTTAGCTAGTATAGCCTAAATTGGTTTTTGAATCAATTGTTTTAAAAAGCAAAAAATGTCGTGCCTGTAGATGGCAGTGCACTCTTCAAAATGCTGTACTGTAAAGCCAGGGGTCTCGGTAAGGCATCAGTCATCTCTTATCTCGTGTTTTCAGAGTAATTTAGGAAATAAAAGTTCACCATGCAGATATTACACACGTTTGATCTTTGATTTCGCGCCAGTAGCTGATATCCACCTTGTAGCAGTTAACCAATGCCTACATATGCATGTGAACTATCGCGTTTCCTGCAGTGACAGTTACAAGATAACATCTTTCAGGCAGTTGTAGAGATGCAGATGGAGACACATGAAATATGACTGCTGCATTTTGCCTGTGCGTGCATATGTCTGACCACCAGGCTCATATCAGGACATTTCCCCCGCCACAAGCTCACACTCAGCTAATACATCCAGATAAAGCCTGTGACCTCTTCCTCTTGGTGGATAGGTGAGCTGGAGAGCACCTGTTTGCGCCGGTTTTCTACCAACAACACTCGCATTTCATAATTTACTTATGGTTAATATCTTCTTGCAAGACCACAACTGCCTGAATAAAGGCGAAATAATGTAGTGTGGAAACCATTTTCAGCTGGTTTTTCGTCGGTAAATTTGATTCAGTTCTAAGATTTTTTTCTTTCTTATTTTAGTTATTAATTGTATAATTGTACAGTGTTTTCTTGACTAAAATCCACTAGGTCTGCTTGGATGTCTACAGATAAAGAATCGATTAGATGAATTTGATTCTGACATTTTTTTATTTGACGTTTGCATTTAAAGGGATAGTTACACAAATGAAAGTTCTGTCATTGATTTACTCACCCTCATGTCGTTTCAAATCTGTAAGACTTTTATTCATCTTCGGAACATAAATGAAGATCTTTTTGATGAAACCTGAGAACTTTCTGTCTTTTTATTGACAGCTACTGAACTACCACTTTGACGCTTCAAAAAGTTAATAAAGAGAACGTAAAACTAATCCATATGAATTGAGCGGTTTAGTCCAACATTTTCTGAAGAGACTTGATCGCTTTATATGATGAACAGATTGAATTTAGGCTTTTATTCACATATAATGCAAGAACCTCATTGGTTCAAGTGGAAGCTCAAATGTTGAGCTTCCGTTTACCACAACTGATGTGTGCGTTGATGAATGTTTATATGTGAATAAAAGCCTAAATTCAATCTGTTCATCATATAAAGCGATCGGGTCTCTTCAGAAAATTTGGACTAAACCGCTCAATTCATATGGATTAGTTTTACGATCTCTTTATGAACTTTTTGAAGCGTCAACGTGGTTGTTGTGTAGCTGTCAATGGAGGGACAGAAAGCTCTGATTTAAAGGTCCCGTTCTTCGTGTCTTTTTGAAGCTTTGATTGTGTTTACAGTGTGCAATATAACATGTGTTCATGTTTCGCGTGTAAAAAAAACCTGTATTTTTAACACAATTTACTTATCTGTATACCGCTGTATTCACTGTCCTGAAAACGGCTGATGACTTCCTTTAGTCTATGAAGTCCCTCCTTCAGAAATACGTAACGAGTTCTGATTGTGCCAGCGGTTCCCGTGTTGTGATTTGACCGCAGCTTAGCGAACGTGGCCCGGTTCCTGTGTTGTGATTCGACAGCAGCTTAGCGCACGTGGAAAGGTCACGCCTCTTAACGGGAGATATATGCGCTCAATGATCTCGCGTCCCTGGGAAAGCCAAACAAAGGTGATTTGACTCCGGGATGAAAATAACAGCGTCTCGACGACATGGCGACAAACACACTGAAACGCAACTCTTCCTTTTCTCCACGCGACACGTCCTCTTCTCCACGTGGGACAGCAACAAGACCACGCCCCCTTTTTCCGCGTATTCTTGTGGGCGGAGGTTAGTCTGTTCTACTGTTCTACTGACGTCATTTATGTAGGAAGTACCAGGATGTAGTCCAAGCCAGCCGTTCGCTGTAGGCTTTGAAAGGGAACTTCTGTTAAATAAAATATCTCGCTTGGCATTGAACTTTGAGCTTTATAATTTTACAGGTATTATTTATGCTCTAACAGCAACATTACACACTAACTAAAGTTTGAACAGTGGGATCACGAAGAACCGGACCTTTAATCAAAAATATCTTCATTTGTGTTCCGAAGATGAATAAAAGTCTTACGGATTTGGAACAAGTAATTAATGACAGAACTTTCATTTATGGGTGAACTATCCCTTTAATCGTCAGTGATTTCATCACAGCTAGATGGCGTCACGTGAAATAAATTCCACCAGCCCTTCATGTGTGTTGATAGGCTAAATGTTTGACTTTTCAGACTTTTTTATTCGATTTTTTTTTTTACAGTAAATTAATGAATATTAACTGTATTTGTACTTTTTTTGACGCTAAATACAGAATGGAGGGCACAAAGTAACCAGCCTTCTTTGTATATCTAGATACAAAAGATTTGATTCTTTGTTCTCAATTTGAATCTTTGAGATTCTATTAGATTCCTGAATCATGTCAACACTTTTGTTGAATTAGCATATTCTTATGCTAATTGTGTCTGAACATCAACATTTGTGAGATTTGGTCAGTTGAAACAGTATGGAGGTTCATTGAAGGCCCCTATAGTGGCCTGTTGTTACTAGTGTTATAATTTTTATTTTAGATGTATATTTCAGGCCTATAAACCTATAGGTGTGTGTGTCACTAAGTATTGTTTTTCTATTAATAAGTATAACTAACTTTATAATTGTACAGGGATTTCATCAGAGTTATCTGGATGGGTTATTTGACATGTATGTGTTCTCTGCCACAGTAATTGAGTCTCTCAAAAGACACAATCTGACCTGACGTCACTCATATTTTTAAAAGCATGAGCTCTCCACTGGACAGAAGTCAATATTTGCCGACCTCATTGTCACTGTCCCCCGCTGCATTCTTCAGACAGCCGTGTGTTTGCATGGAAGTGAAGGCTACATCTGAGTGGGAGTCTCACAGGGACAAGAGCACATTGATTTTTCCGTCAGTGCTAATAGATTTAGCAGCTCAGTACTGACCGCTCTCTCTCTCTCTCTCGCTCTCGCTCTCCTCGGAAGAAAACACTCTGTGACTCTGTATGAATGATGTTCAAACAGAAGAAAAGCCAAACGCTGTCAGACGCGACGTGTTTTGATTATCCAGCGCTGCATGAAGCTGCACTGTGCAGATATCTGGAGAAATCGCTGTGTCTGAGGCCGTACAGTCCATGAAATGCATGAGAGCAGACCGCAGGGATCTTGTCACAGTCGTGTCATGTTTATTTTCATTGTCTTGTTCTGTTTCTAGTCTTGGTTTTCCTTGGCTGTGTCTGAAATCGCACCCATACCCACTATTCCCTACATTCGTCCACTAATATAGTTCACTTGAGGGAGTGAATGAGAAGGAGTGAGTGAATTGGGACACTGAGAGGAGCACATTTCATAGCTTGTGCTTGCTGTTAAATAATTATTTGAAGCTTAGCAAAACTGGCAACTCCAGTAGTAATGAAAAGATTTATCTTGAACTCTGTCATGGAAACTAGCATGTATAAACCTTAATTAAACAGTTTAATAATCAATTAAAAAAGAATTTATACCTGTATGATATTACACTGTAGCTAGCCTGGCTCCGCCCTCCTACGTACTTCCCCTCAATTTTGATGTTCCTTCAGTACTCCGTCTGGGATTGCGGTATATTCTCTGGTTTTCTCAGATCAAATTTTAACCGGTCCAATCAGCGAACAGAGAGAGTGGCTGAGAACGATGACGCTGATGTTGTGTGCTAGTTTGAGATGACATACGTCACGACCAAACGTTAGCGATTGGTTATGGCAGATCCAGAGTGGCTTTGGGCAGATCCAATAGTTTTAAACTTCAACAGATTTCCCGCCTTCAAGGAAGTTAATGCTTGTCAATGGAGAGTGGCCGGACTCTCTGTACAAATGAAATGTAAGAGAGTCTGGTAGGACCAGGGTACACTGTAGCCACATTGGACCAGCGTTTTTGAAAATGGATGGGTGGACGATTCAGCTGTCATCTTCTGGTCAGACGTGGGAATTAATTTGTTGCGACCGTCACAGTGCATTTTGAGTATTCTCTAGCCATTGAGGGTACATCAGTTATACACTAGTTATTGGCCCTGTCCCAAATGGCACCCTAAACCCTCACGGTCTTCCTCTGAGTCCACACTTCCACAACGTAATGCATCGAGGGCGCATATCGACCTCAAAGGGGGCGCTCGCGAGCACCCTTCTGAGACCTAAAATGACAAATGGGACACCCTGCGGTCTCGTGGACTTAACGGACACACGCACGCAGCGGCCATTGTCCACAAGACCAAAAGTGCACATGAAGTGTGCCATTTGGGACAGGGCCATAGAGTGGTGCAGGTATGACGTCACTTTGTAGGCCAAACAGCAGTTAGCATCACACTGGTTCCCTTGATAAAAACCCAAAAGGATTTTCTCATAGGCTTTTGGATTATCGCTGAAAATAAGATTTGCGATCAACATAAGTTTTTGATACTTATAATTATCACAGATAAACACAACTTTTATGAATTTTGAAGCCTAAATGCAGTCGCCAGAAGTAAAAAGCTAAAGGTATAGGCTATAAATGAGCTACACCACGGTCACTAGACTTCAACGCCACCATCATTAAGCTTCCGACAACTCTTTCAGTTTTTATCTCAAAACATTTTCCCAGAAACGTTAGACTAGTTTATAAGAGCACAATTATAAGCATAACAAGGGTTTAAAAACGGACTGAGCTTACCTTTTCGCGCCACTTGTTAGCAACCGCCTTTTTCAAGACATACATCTGTATACTAATACTGATGCATTTAATGCCGTAGAATAAAACGTGAAAGTGTCTTGTGCTTGTGTTGGCCACAGACCTTATTTCAGCCATTTAACCAAAACCCCATTCAAAAAACCTGACTTTGGGACGATGGAACCAGAAGTGCTAAAATGCTAACTTGCTTCTGCGTTTTGACCTACAAAGTGATGTCATACCTGCACCACTCTATTGCGGTGCATTGTGGGATTCAATGAGTGCATTCGATAATGTCCACTATGGTTTCAGACACCATTACAAATGGCTGTGCCCTCAAATTGTGCCCTATTTAAGGGGCAATTTCGGACACAGTGTAGCCAGTGTAGTTGTCATGGTTTCTGATTAGTTCACACCTGTTCCGTTGATTATCATACCTTGTGTATTAAAGTCCTTGGTTTTCCTCCTTCCTTTGTCTTGTGCTAACGTTATATTAGTTGTGTTGTGTGCTTATCTCTTGGTGTTTATTAAAGTCTCTATATATTCATTAATTCTGCATCACACATCATTGTCTTTGGATCATAGGCTACTACACAGCTCACCCATGATACACTCAACAACAAAAAAAGGTTCTATATGGCACCAAAAATGGTTCTCGGCTCGTAATCATAGGGGAACCTTTTTAAGTGCTATATAGCACCAATTTTGGTGCTTCAGTGGTTCTTCAGCGGTTCTTCAGAGGTTCTTCACCGGTTCTTTGACTAAGGTGCTATATAGCACCGCTACCATATACAAAACATGTTAAGATATGGTGCTATATAGCACCGCTACCATATACAGAACATGTTAAGATATGGTGCTATATAGCACCAAAAGTGGTTCCTCTATGATTATGACGAATAACCATTTTTGGTGCCATATAGAACCTTTTTTTTTTTGAGTGTAGGTCTTTGCTGTGGTCTTAGCTTTTTTTTTTTTTTTTTTTAGGAATATTGCATTATGAAGTTAATATGCAATCTGTCCCTTTTGACTTTCTTAAAGGTCCCGTTCTTCGTGATCCCACTGTTCAAACTTTAGTTAGTGTGTAATGTTGCTGTTAGAGCATAAATAATACCTGTAAAATTATAAAGCTCAAAGTTCAATGCCAAGCGAGATATTTTATTTAACAGAAGTTCCCTTTCAAAGCCTACAGCGAACGGCTGGCTTGGACTACATCCTGGTACTTCCTTCATAAATGACGTCAGTAGAACAGACTAACCTCCGCCCACAAGACTATGCGAAAAAAGGGGGCGTGGTCTTGTTGCTGTCCCACGTGGAGAAGAGGACGTGTCGCGTGGAGAAAAGGAAGTGTTGCGTTTCAGTGTGTTTGTCTCCATGTCGTCGAGACGCTGTTATTTTCATCCCGGAGTCAAATCACCTTTGTTTGGCTTTCCCAGGGACGCTGTAGAGATCATTGAGCGCATACATCACCCCGTTAAGAGGCGTGACCTTTCCACGTGCGCTAAGCTGCTGTCGAATCACAACACAGGAACCGTGACACGTTCGCTAAGGTGCGGTCAAATCCCAACATGGGAACCGCTGGCACAATCAGAACTCGTTACGTATTTCTGAAGGAGGGACTTCATAGAACAAGGAACTCATCAGCCCTTTTTTAGGACAGTGGAAACAGCGGTGTACAGATAAGTAAATTGTGTTAAAAATACTGTTTTTTTTTACACATGAAACATGAACACATATTATATTGCAAATTGTAAACACAATCAAAGCTTCAAAAAACACGAAGAACGGGACCTTTAAAGGCCCCGTGAATTGCCTTGAAACGTGCAGCTTGTTATGTGTTGATAGACTGGGTAAACCCAGCCTGATCTGCCGGCGATTTGATTTCGCCCTGCAACCTGTACATTCATTTTTACTGCTTCTGTTACACTTTTGCGGGAACCAATCACAGACTGGCTTATCCACCTGGCGCGCTATTGCCGGGTTTAACACGATGACAGATAGAGAAGCGATGGGTCGTTGTCTGTTGATCACGCCTTTTGGTTTGATTGGTTGAAGGACTATCCAATTGCATACAGAGTCATTTAAATTATGCTCGTTGATCACGCTTCTTGTGCAGTAGAAAATACAGAGCAGACTCCCCAGACCAATGTTCAGTCTTAAATTGATTTTGGTCTGGTGATAGCCAGACAAATGTGTAGATGTAATTTCCACTGAAACAGGAAGACAGGGCGGGACATATCGAACAGCTCCTCCCCTTTTTTTAAGTAGCCAATAGCATTCAGTTTAAATCACAGCTCGGCCAGAGCTGTTGAGCTCGGTAAAGCCTCAGTTACCCCTCCTAATCTCCTCCATATCCCTTTAAAATACAGTTTTGTGGTCTGCACCGACTTGCGCATATGATCCGCTCTATGCTATCATGTCTCTGGACCGGAGCTGTGGCAGTTCATTTGACACTAACGTGAAACCAGACTTTATTCACCCCAATGGAAAGCATATTAAAGGCATAGTTCACCCAAAAATGAAAATTAGCCCATGATTTACTCACCCTCATTAATATTACCTATTAGGTGTTCTTAATAATCCTTTAGGTGAGTGTATATGCTCCTGGTCTTATCAGACAATTAATTAGTGCATATTATGTTTGTGTTCATAATCTTTCATGATAATGTAATGTAAAAACTTCCATTTTCAATTGACATCACCATGTCCCTATTTTTAACCCCTCTCTGCCAGCCATCTGACTCCATTCTTGTATGTAACTTTTCAATTCCTGGTGGATAAAATCAAGTCTGACCCTACATCTTTTCTCATTGCGTATCCAATTTTTTTCACAGCTTTTGTAAAACGAAACTTTTTTTTATCACTATAGGTCCAGCAAAGAACCTTTTTCTTCTTAAAGGAGTAGTTCACTAGTTCACTGACAATTACCCAATCCATCTTCTGTATTCAACATGCGAAAAAAGTGTAACTGGCATGATGTATCACTAGAACGTAGCATAAGCGTTTTTTATTGCGAGAAGCGTTACACTTTCTGCGTAAGTTGAATACGGAAGGCGAAATGGCGGAAGCTAGATATTTTACTATAAAGTTTTAAATATTTATATTTTTCTTACAAAAACCCATCGATTCGCTTCAGAAGGTCTTTATTTCAGTTTTTCTCAGTCGCTTTGGTACATTTCTCAGATCAGAATTGAAATTCTCAAAACTATGTTCAATCTTCACATCATTGTGTCACGTGTGCACATCAAAAAAGCAGTTTCTCATTTCTTTGAACAAGTTGCAAATGCTTGTGTACATCCATGCAAATGATTATGTGCAATTCTCTGCTGTTTATCAGATGTCATGTTGATCATGTATTATAATGGGTCTCTGTTGAATAGTCTCACCCCCCACAACATTTAGGCATTAGTTCATAGCATAAGTCTTTACATGCAAAATGGTTGAACAAGTTGTCATAATATGTCAAGCATATTTCTATACATTTCCGTTAGACGTTCACATTTCTACTTTAGTTTTTTTTTCTTTGTGCTATGCAGTGCCGTCTTTTCCTTACTGTATCGCAATGACATGGTCTGTCAACAAATTACAGTACAAACGGTAAAAGCGTAAATGTGAATCTTGTCCAGTGTCTTGCAATCAAACCCACATACACTAAGGTGTAACCTACAATTTACAATAATTGTCATCAAAATTTTAGCCATATTTACATCAGAACATCCCTCCTGTTATATTGACAACATGACTAAGCAATTTGACTGTCTTATCCGGACACAGTGACACAAGGACTTGTCATTCTGATGGCACTGACATGTTCATTGACACAGATATTTACTTTTGAGAGATGAACTAAGGATTTTGAGCAAGAGACTGGCTTTTGCAGGGAATCCATGGTGTTTTGCTATTTGAGAAATGCACTTACTGTTTTGCAAATGTCGAGGATGATTCGAGAAATGTACCAAAGTGAGTGAGAGAAGCTCTAACCCCCTGAGCCGTGTGGGTACGTTCATAATGGATGGATGCACTTTTTTTGAGCTTCAAACTCAATGAACCCCATCACTGCCATTATAAAGCTTGGAAGTGTCAGGATATTTATTAATATATCTCTGATTATGTTCATCAGAAAGAAGAAAGTCATATACACCTAGGATGGCTTGAGGGTGAGTAAATTTTCATTTTAAAGTGAACTACTGCTTTAAAGGGTTAGTTCACCCAAAAATGAAAATAATGTCATGTATTACTCACCCTCATGCCGTTCCAACACCCGTAAGCCCTCCGTTCATCTTCGGAACACAAATGAAGATATTTTTGTTGAAATCCGATGGTTCAGTGAGGCCTGCCAGCAATGACATTTCCTCTCTTTTAAGATCCATTAATGTACTAAAAACATATTTAAATCAGTTCATGTGAGTACATTGGCTCAATATTAATATTATAAAGCGACAAGAATATTGTTGGTGCGCCAAAAAAACTAAATAACGACTTATATATAGTGATGGCCAATTTCAAAACACTGCTTCATGAAGCTTTGGAGCGGTATGAATCAGTGTATCGAATCAGCTGTTCGGAGCGTCAAAGTCACGTGATTTCAACAGTTTGGCAGTTTGACACACGATCCGGATCATGATTCAACTCACCGATTTAAAATGCTTCGAAGCTTCATGAAGCAGTGTTTTGAAATTGGCCGTTATTTCATTTTTTTTGGCGCACCAAAAACATGTACTCACATGAGCCATCGGATTTCAACAAAAATATCTTACGGGTGTGGAACGACATGAGGGTGATACATGACATTATTTTCATTTTTGGGTGAACTAGCCCTTTAAGAACTGTATTTCGCTGTAAACTTCTTTAGATAGGCTATGGTTCTTTGGCGAATAAAAAATTCTTGATGTTAAATTATTCATTCTTCAGATCAGTGGATTTGTTCTCGGCTTGTCACAAACATGTTCAGGTCACATTTTAACTTGAAACACATATGGAAGAAAATGAAGCGACAATTTTTGTGACAATTCAGCACATTATTCAAAATGTTTTCTCATTATGTATAACTATCATTATTCTTATCATCATTCTCATGATGCAGAAATACATAGTGGTTTGGTTTTCTTTTCTGTCACTCATATTACAGAAATGAGAATGAAAAATTTTTTTTTGCATTACTATCAGAATTGAGAAGGGAAATGTAGTGAAGTAAAATCAAATTTTAAGTAAAATGCACCAACAGGCAAAAATCCAAACTGGGTTTTTAATGAACTGGAAAACTGTAAACTTTTATTTCCATGAGTGTGGTGTAATTCTCTCCTCTGCCTATATGAGTCACTAGTATCCATGAAAACAATGTCCCCTTCAAATACTGACACTGATTAACCCGGAGTTAGAACAACCGAGTTAAGATGGTACTCCTAAAAAAACGAGTTTTGTTGTCCATTTATTTAGTTTTCCCCTCCCCATTTCTGCTGTCACAAAATCTTCCTTCGTCTTTTGTGTATATGTAAATGTTTTACTCTCAGTTTGAAGAGTGAGTAAGCACAAACTCTGTGTTGATGTGTCAGATGCATGCATTTCAAATCCAAAAGGATGTGATTTGTAGACTTTTATAATGCACATAAGGACCATTTGATTGCTTATGAAACTTTTGGCACAGGCTGTGTTTTATTACACCAGGGAAGTGGCCCAGCCCCCTCTTTTTTTGCGAGACCCTTAGTGCAGGGCCCTTGTAAAATGCCATTATGCGTAAAGATGATTTCTATGTGGGAACTGCATACGGCTCTCCTGCTTTTCCTTTGATGTATTATCTTGCAGACTTCCAGGATCTAATCTAGCCACCCATAAGTAAAAGACAACCCCTCCTTCTCTAGCTTTCTTTCTCTCTCTCTCTACCCCCCTCATTTTTGATGTCCTAATATCATTCGTCTGCCAAAACAACTGGAAATATTTGATCTTGATTCATTGTTTTATTCTGATTTTATTTGTCATATCGAGTGCCTAAACATTTGAGGCTTGAGCAAAGAACAAATCTCTCAGTAGCGTAATCTGAAGCTGTGTGAGGTGTTGGGCGTTCAGGCTGCTTCAAAAAGGAGAAAGGAAGCTAAAAACGGACCTCTTGATACTGTAAAGCCCTTCTGGGTTCCTTCCTTCCTGTGTTTGAGATGTCAGCCTTTAAATGGGGTCGTAAAGTGCCCCCCAAAATGCAGAAGTACCTTCACAGCTGCTTAAAGAAAGCATATATTCAGATGCGTTCCATCCTGACGTAAACACATCTAGAAAAGGTGTCTTTGAATGAGGAAACTGCTGGCACTTTACATGAATAAGGTTGAAAATCAGGTCTGACTCTTTCGTAACAAATGGACAGTGAAAGGAGGTGCTTAACCTTCAGAAAATGTTGGCCATCAACTTCATGGGTTCAAAACTACATTTTTTCCCCCATCAAAGTATGAGACTACATATATATATATATATATATATATATATATATATATATATATATATATATATATATATATATATATATATACACTTAATTGAATATGAATTATGCTAAAATAACATAAAAAAATTATGAATATGGTTTGTTTTAAATTGGTTTAAATTAGAGTTTTAATGGCTATTTTTCATTCTTGTTTAATTTATGTTTGATATATGATGTAACATATCCAACAGTTAAACAATAAAATTCTGAATTTTGCAATTGCGGATTTGCAAAAACATGTCCGGTACAGTTTACAACCCTTATTTATGTGATGATTGCCTGGTTTCTTGCAATAAACATTAAATTAACATAAAAAAGAAATAGCAGAAACTCATAAAATGAAAAAAGAAATAGCAGAATTGGCCGCCATGCTGAAAAGGTCAGAACGATTTGATAGTCTGTAATACACTGTAAAAAATAATAAGATCATCAATATGTTGTAGTTTTTTTTACTTCATCAGAATATTTCAACAAACTTAGACGTCATTTTTGTTTAAGTCATACAAAATTCAACCAGGCAAAATAAAAATGAAAAATACAGCCAATTTGATTATACTTAAAAATTTAAGGCAGCGACTGAATTTAAGTTTATAATTTGAATCATTTTTAAATAAAAATGATAAAATCACATGCTAAAATTACAGGGTTTTGTGCAAAATGTGAGACAGCTGAATATAAACATATTAAATGTTAATATTAGTGCTGTCAAATGACTCAAATCGATTAATCTTGTTTAATAGGATCCAACATAAAAGTTTGTTCACATAAAATATATGTGTGTTTATATATATATATACATACATACACACACATATTTGTCTGTGTGTATATATATATATATATATATATATATATATATATATATATATATATATATATATATATATATATATAAAATCGATTAATTGTGATTTATAGCATCTAACAACAGTTTCTAAATATATATTTATATGTGTGTGTGTGTGTGTGTGTGTGTGTGTGTGTGTGTGTGTGTGTGTGTGTGTGTGTGTGTGTGTGTGTGTGTGTGTAAATATAAACACATATATATTTAGAAACTGTTGTTAGATGCTATTAATCACAATTAATCGATTTGACAGCGCTGGTTAAAATAAGTGATTTTTCATGTGAACTACTCTACAATTCATATAAATTCTGATTATAGTGATTTTTGCTTGATTTGAATGGTTAGAAACGATCGAGGAGGTCAGCGATGATGTTTAAAACTAGCTGTTTTTCATTCTAGTTTAATGTTATGTTACAAGATTATGTAACGTATCTACAGTTGAGTAAAATGCAGAATGTGTGCCTCTAATACCTTAAAAATGGAATGGAGAACCTGGAAGGTGCCAATAACACTCACTTTAGAGGGAATAAAGCAAAAAGAAAGACAATACTTGTGTGTTGTTTTTGTGTGATCTTATATCACAATTGGGGGCATTTTGTGTGTTTTTTCTACTTCTCAGCAGTTCTTTTAATCAGACGTTGACGCAACAGCTCTGTCCTGCTCTTTCACAGTTTGATAACAATATGCTTTTGACCTTTTTTTTGTTGTTGTTTTGTTTGCATGCAATTTGATGAGCCATCACCAACAGGCTCAAGATGGCCTCTAATGTAATTAACCGGTCTAGTCAATGTTGATATGGATTTCTCTTCCCTATATGAGCATCTCTCAGCCTTGAAGAAAAATCAAAGTATTGATATGTTCCAAGAGGTTGGAGTGTTCCGCAAAGTGGCTTCTTTTATGTGTTCCCTTGTTCGTTTTTCTCAGGTAAACACATTTAAAAAGAAGGACAGAGCACTGAGTGCAAAAAATGCTCCATGTAATCAACAGACCGTGTGCGTTTATGCCTCTTCAAACACTGCCTTTCATTAAAAAAGGATTATGAAATTCCATATTAATGAATAGGGTTTATTTGCAAAGAGTTTGATCATAGAATGGCCAGTGTCTTGCACTTAAAACAAAAGACATGTGTGGAATATTTGGTGTTTTGTTATGAAAACTGGGGCTATACGCTCTTGTAAATTGTATGTTAATGTCTTTAACTGAGGCAGGGAATTCTTGCTTTAATATGCAAATGAGAAATTGAAGAACTCGGGAAGAGCTTGTGTGTCATGAGAGGGTCATTTCTGTTTGAGCTCTGGAACTTACAATGAATAAGCTTGTGTTGAAATTTAAAGACGTGTTATATATACGCTGTAAAATCGAATTAGTTAGACTTACTTAAAGAAAAGACTTACTTAAGTAAAGTGAAAAAGGAATAGTATGTTGTGCTAACAAATGCTTAGTTAGTATAGTTCACTTACTCAAGAGGTCTAGCAACTAAAAAATAACTGTAGAGAGTACTTGATCTTTTACTTTAGATTTACTTTTGACTTAGTGTATAGCTACCATTGTTGTGTTTTGCATGCTGAATGTTGAAGTCTGTGTGTGACGGTCAACTGCAAGATATTGTTACAAATGGGATTATATCAACCCAATTAAACGTTTCGCAGGTGTTTATGATGTAAGTGTTAGCAATACAATTATAACGAACATTATACGACATACAGGGAAATATTACACGGGTGACCTAATTCTGACTAAATCATTAACTATAGTCAGAAGCTAGGTCAACTTTTAAAAGCAACCTATTTATTACTTCTCTTCCTTTGAAACCAAATAACTGTGATTTCTTGTTGCATCGCTGCATCAGTAGGAAGAAAAATATAATTATATGAACGTTCCAAAGCCCAACCAAAGGGAACATTGATCACCATAATGGCGAAGTTTTTTTTGCGCTTGACAAAATGGCACTCAAACCAATCAATTAATCTTAACTTGGGTTTTCTGAGTAAACAAGGAATAGTATGTGTATAGTACAGATTACTATATTTTTACAATTAAGTTAAGACATTAAGTAAAGCTAACTAAAAAGTGTTAGTTAGAATCACTGTTGGATTTTACTGTGTATATATATATATATATATATATATATATATATATATATATATATATATATATATATATATATATATATATATATATATATATATATATATATGTTTATGTATATTAATAATATCAATGGATACATTTAGCTAAATATATATATATACATATGTGTGTATATTTAGCTAAATTTATCCATTTATATTATTAATCATTATCCATTATTCATATCCTCATAAGTATGTCAACTTAATTTAGTTTTTAGCCACCTTTTTACATTTTTAAATTGTATTTTTATTTACACATTTTATCTAAATGTATCATTTTTAAAATGTTACGTTATTTAACATAAAACAAACAAGATGGAATGCTTTAGTGATATAAAAAAATCAGTAAGAACATGTTTTACTTAATAAAAGCATTGCTGCCTTAAATTTTTAAGTACAACCAACTTGGATGTTTAAGTCATTTCAACTTAAATATTTATTAAACTGACTTTATTAAAAAAAAAGTTAAATCTTTTATAAAAAATTTTTTTACAGTGCATGGCAAAAAAAGCCATTTTAATTGAAATTTCCCATCAAAATCGATCAATATTGATAAAATAAAAAAACATTACGTATTTAATAAATATATTATTGTTTTTTATTTGTTGATTATTATTTAAATGTTTTCCCCTTTGGATGCAATGTGATTTTATTTTGCAGTAGTTGAATGCAGTACTGTTGTTTGCATATGCAATGCAAAAGTCTCCTTTTCTAGAACAAAATTGTCTTTTGTGCATTTATAGGAGACCATTCACAGGTCTTGATTTGTCAAATCTCTTTTGTGGCTGTTCTGTATTCACAGTTGTGTTGTTTTTGTCTCTTATGCCTCTTATCCTGGGCTGTCAGGAAGCATTATAATGTGACAGCTCTTTTGTTGTTCTTCTGAGATGGAGGGCAGTGTTTTAAAACAGTCCCACAGGGGGTAGAAAAATAAGTATAATTTTTAGCCAGTGGAGAGCATCTGAATGTGCCGGTTAAACCCCCATAAAAGTCCTTTAATGGACAAAGGAATTCTATCCCACTCCTCTGGCCAGAAATGTCATTTGTAATGACCTGGGTGCTCCACTTTTTGTTTGGAAAGAGCCATTCAGAGAGATACAGTGCTACCTAAGACCACAAACCTCCCATTGTTATGCAATGACTTTATGTAAAACATCAGAGCCATTGTTTTCGAGTTTTTTTTCCCCCTGAAAGTGTGATGCAAATAATTGCAGGGAGAGGGAACATGGGAATTATCAGTGCAATTTTCTTATATTCTTTATTTTATTGTTGAGATGTTTTTCTGTGAATATTTTAGTCTTTTATAGGGTTATTAGTTAACTGGAACTAAAACCATAAAAAAATGTTTGGCTGGTTTAAATAAAATAAACATTAACTGAAATAAAATAAAATATTAAAAAGAGTTTCATCGTTCTCATTTAGTTTAACTTGATGTGCTAAAATAACTAAAACTGAAGTCAAAATAAATAAAAAACTTATAAAAATAACAAAAACAACGAAATTACTGAAAATTTAACTAAAATGAAAATGGAAAATATGAAAATAAAAACTAGTTTTGTTTTTATTATTTTAAATTAGTTTTTATTTTCATATTTTCCATTTTCATTTTAGTTAAATAAAAAGGGACATGGAGATGGAAAAATACAAGATGTGAGGGGTAAAAAAAATTCTCGCAAAGTGTTTGTGCTCCCTCCAAAAACTCTTTGCATTCACTTTGAAAAAAACATTTCTCGAGCGAACACAACGTTTTTCAGAGGAACGCAACCATTTCTTGAGTGAACACAACATTTTTCAGGGGAATGCAAACATTTCTCGAGCGAACACAACAATTTTCAGGGGAACAAAAACATCTTGCGAGAGAACGCAACGTTTCTTGGGGGAATGCAAACATTTTGTGAAATAACTCGAGTTTTTCAGGGGAACGCAAACATTTTGCGAGCGAACACAAAGTTTTTCGGGGCAACGCAAACATCTTGCGAGAGAACAACGTTTCTTGGGGGAATGCAAACATTTTGTAAGCGAACACAAATTTTCTCAAGGGAATGCAAAACATTTTGAAAGTGAGCGAATGCAAACATTTCGTGAGCGAGCAACATTTCACAAGTAAACGCAAAGTTTCTCGTAGGAACGCAAACATTTTGTGAAATATCGTTTCTCGAGTGTTTTTCGGGGGAACACAAACATTTTGCGAAAGAACACAACATTTCTTGGGGGAATGCAACATTTTTTTTAAGTGAACACAAATTTTCTTGAGGGAACACAAAACATTTTGTGAGAGAACACAACGTTTCTTGGGGGAACGCAAACATTTTGTAAGCAAACTAATTTTCTCAAGGGAACGCAAAACATTTTGTAAGCAAACTCATTTTCTCAAGGGAAAGCAAAACATTTTGTGAAAGAACGCAACGTTTCTCAAGAGAAAACAAAACATTTTGAAAGTGAGCGAATGCAAACATTTCGTGAGCGAGCAACATTTCCCAAGTAAACGCAAAGTTTCTCGTAGGAACGCAAACATTTTGTGAAATATCGTTTCTCGAGAGTTTTTCGGGGGAACACAAACATTTTGCGAAAGAACACAACATTTCTTGGGGGAATGCAACATTTTTTTTAAGTGAACACAAATTTTCTTGAGGGAACGCAAAACATTTTGTGAGAGAACACAACGTTTCTTGGGGGAACGCAAACATTTTGTAAGCAAACTAATTTTCTCAAGGGAACGCAAACATTTTGTAAGCAAACTAATTTTCTCAAGGGAACGCAAAACATTTTGTGAACGAACGCAACGTTTCTCAAGAGAAAACAAAACATTTTGAAAGTGAGCGAATGCAAACATTTCGTGAGCGAGCAACATTTCCCAAGTAAACGCAAAGTTTCTCGTAGGAACGCAAACATTTTGTGAAATAACGTTTCTCAAGAGTTTTTCGGGGGAACACAAACATTTTGCGAAAGAACACAACATTTCTTGGGGGAATGCAACATTTTTTTAAGTGAACACAAATTTTCTTGAGGGAACACAAAACATTTTGTGAGAGAACACAACGTTTCTTGGGGGAACGCAAACATTTTGTAAGCAAACTAATTTTCTCAAGGGAACGCAAAACATTTTGTTAAAGAACGCAACGTTTCTCAAGAGAAAACAAAACATTTTGAAAGTGAGCGAATGCAAACATTTCGTGAGCGAGCAACATTTCACAAGTAAACGCAAAGTTTCTCGTAGGAACGCAAACATTTTGTGAAATAACGTTTCTTGAGAGTTTTTCAGGGGAACGCAAACATTTCGCGAGCGAACAGTTTTACAGGGGAACACAAACATTTCACAAGTAAACGCAAAGTTTCTCGAGGGAACGCAAACACTTTGTGAAATAACGCAACTTTTTTCGGGGGAACAAACATTTTGCAAGCAAATTCAAAGTTTTACAGGGGAACACAAACATTTTGCGAGAGAACGCAAAGTTTTTCAGGGGAACACAAACATTTCACAAGTAAACGCAAAGTTTCTCGAGGGAACGCAAACATTTTGTGAAATAACGCAACGTTTTTCGGAGGAACAAACATTTTGCAAGCAAATTCAAAGTTTTACAGGGGAACACAAACATTTTACTTATTCATTTTTCTCCCATCCCATATTTATCCATCACCATGTCAATTTATTATCTGAATGATAATAAAATAATAATAATAATAATAAGTTTTATTTATATAGTGCCTTTCCCAAGCTCAAGGTACACTGATATAACACTGAGTCAGTCTAAACGTTGTACTTTTGTATCTGAATTGAATATGAACATGTATGTTTGGTTGCATGTGCGTTTGCAGTTCTGCTTCTCTTGTAAATACAATGTGCTTTGTCATTGAGTTTTAGCTTCAGACGTGACTTATTTTACTCCAGTCAGCAGATTTTGTTGTGTTGGGAAAGTCAAAAGCTCATAGCTCACGCTCCATAAAGAGACAACCTTTGTTTTCACAACCATTTGGGGAAAATGGCTGATGACTCCTCCCACAGGAAAGAAACATGACATGTGAGATCTCTTTATATCTCAAATGTAGAAGAAAAGGTCCTATATATAGGTTCTGTCGGGTGCTTCATATATTGAACCTTTCAGGGGATCCCATCATGGGAGCATTTTATGGATTTAGTTTTATTTTTTTTATTTTTTTTTTATTTTAATTAAATTTTATGAATTAAGCAGCTTGTAAATGAAAAAAAACATGAGTATTAAGCACTCCTTTAAGACATTTCTCCTTATATAGAACCTTTTTAGCATAAAGAGTCCTTTAAAATTGAGTCAAGAACCCTAGGGACAGTAATGAGATTAAATGGAGAGCAAAATGAGATGTTTCTGCTGAGAAAACAACCACAGTAATCTCACACAACAGACCCCAGCAATATCTCCTGTGGACAGATTTGCTAAGATGCCGAAATCTGCAATCAAAGGTCAGAGATCCCAAAATAAACGGATATTTCTCACCGAATTCTTCCAAAACCAAACGTTCTGAATCCTGATGTCCATTTTATTTGTGTTAATTTCAGGAGAAACATCTGAGATAGAGTTCATACTTAAACCTCAAAGTGAGCACAAAAAAAGAGAGTTCATTGCAACTTTATTTCTTGTGATTGTGACTTAATAACTTACAATGCAAATTTCAACTTTGATCGTTACAATTGTCCCATTTTATCTGATGTTATGTTTTGTTATGTCTCCCAGTTATTTTTTGTATCTCCCTTACAAGTCCTGTGATTTTTCACGAGTGAAACAGTATCACATTTTGCTCTTTTTTTCTCGCATACTGTAAGAAATGCTGAGCGAAACCGCTCTTAGCCAGAGAGATGATTTAAAGTAAACCACCTTGGATGAATGCAAATCAGTGGCTCGGTCAAAAAGCATGTGTATCCAAATTCAGCAACCCCAAACCATGTTTTGAATAGTATGAATATGGTCAGATATAGGTCTGATTTGGGGGGAGGAGGCAGTTTAATGAAACAGTCAAGAAGGAGTCTGCTCTCTTCAAGCCATGTGCATAATAAAACAAATTAGCATTAGGCTTTTAGATTCCACCACATTCGACAGATGGCCACGAGGAAGGCCAATATTTTCTTTGCCAGAGCATACCTTATCCTAAGAAAACAAACATGAAGGAAATCTGATCTCCACGCATCTCATCCCATTGTCCAACTGTGTTGCTCGCTGACTCCTGGCTGTGTGCGTTTCAAAGACCTCGTTTGCTTTACCTGCCCATTCAAGCTTGCATCCTCAGTGGAGCTGACAGCAAATGCCACGGCTGATATTTCAGGATGGAAATGTAGCATTAGCCATTACCTCTGAAAGGAAACAGATAAAATGATGCTAAAGTGTATTAATAGATCTTGTTTGATTACCAGAAACAGCATTTGCAATTAAGCTCCATTATAAAGTGGATCATTGTCTTTTCTCTGGAAGCATGTTGGTCAACAATATTCAATGTCCTCCCACTGTTCCTTTCGAAATGACACAATGCACCGTCTGTTTTATTTCCAGCATATTTCCGTCAGTTAGTCCATTAACTATTCTCGTCGTAGGAATTATTTCGGTCAGTACAAACTTTCTTACATAAATCACTTTTTAATCCACTGTATTAGGGTTGAGAATCAATAAGCATTTTGATTTTTCTTTTCTTTTTTAAATACTCGAAACAAAATTACTTAGTAAATAAAACATATGTTTGTGCTGCTAGCATCATCATCATCAAAAAAAGCTAATTTATGGTATATATATAATAAATGTTTCTTGAGCAGTAAATCCTCATATTAGAATGATTTCTGAAGGGTCATGTGACACTGAACACTGGAGTGCTGAAAATTCAGCTTTGATCACAAAATTGTATCTTTTTTTATTGTACTTTTTAAGTGTTAGTATTTTTATTTAGTATATAGTATATTATATTTTAGTATAATAGTATATAGCAACTATACACACACACACACACACACTGATTTTGATGTATTAAATGGGACATGCACTACCAGTCAAAAGTTTGGAAACTGTACTATTTTTAATGTTTTTGAAAGAAGTCTCTTCTGCTCACCAAGGCTACATTTATGTTATTAAAAATACAAAACAAGCTGTAATATTGTGAAATATTATTAAAATGTAAAATAACTGTTTTCTATTTGAATATATTGTAAAATGTGATTTATTCCTGTGATCAAAGCTGAATGTTCAGCATCATTACGCCAGTCTTCAGTGTCACATGACCCTTCAGAAATCATTCTAATATGAGGATTTGACGCTCAAGAAACATTTATTATTATTATCAATGTTGAAAACAGTTGTGTAAAAACATTTTTTAGGATTCTTTGATGAATAGAAAGTTCAAAAGAACAGCATTTATCTGTAATAGAAAGCTTTTGTAACATTGTACAATAATATTTTTTTTGGGGGGGAAGAACTTAAAGAAATTAATACACTTATTCAGCAAGGATGCATTCAATTGATCATGTGACAGTATAGACATCTATAATGTTTCAGAAACTTTATATTTCAGATAAATGCTGTTCTTTTGAACTTTCTATTCATTAAATAATCCTGCATTAAATCCTCATGTCAAGTCAAGTCAACTTTATTTATATAGCGCTTTTAACAATGCAGATTGTTTCAAAGCAGCTTCACAGTGTTAAACAGGAAAATAATGCAATAATGCCGTACAGCCATTCTGGAGAAAACGGTGATGTCATCAGTTCATTTCAATTATCATACAGTGACAGTGTGGGCTTTAGATCAGTAATTTAGTTTATATGGTTAATTTAGTTTAATTATTAGATTTATTTGGATATTTAGTTGAAAAATATAGTGTCCCCAACTGAGCACGCCAAGCCAGAGGCAACAGTGGCAAGGAAACCAAAACCCCATCAGGTGACCTAATGGAGAAAAATAAACCTTGGGAGGAACCAGGCTCAGTCGGGATGCCAGTTCTCCTCTGGCCAATTAACAAACAGCGTATTATTATTATTATTATTATTATTATTATTATTCTGGCAACTTTACAGGTCAGAGGTCATAATAGATTGGAATATTCGAAAGATCGGCGGCAACACGCCGGAGACAGGTTTATTGAGGATGACATATCGATTTAAGAATTATTAAATTGTAATATTCGAACAATCGGAGTCATCACGCTGGAGACGGGTTTATTGAGGATGCCGTGTCGATGAGGCAGTTTCAGGGGAGTCTAATTGACACGGTCTCACGGTCTCATATTAGAATGATTTCTGAAGGGTCATGTGACACTGAAGACTGGAGTAATGATGCTGAAAATTCAGATTTGATCACAGGAATAAATTACATTTTACAATATATTACAATAGAAAACGGTTATTTTAAATTGTAAAAATATTTCACAATATTACAGTTTTTACTGTAGTGGTAGTGTATATTAATAGTAAAACTATTCAAATATTGAAATGTTAGTATTCTTATTTAGTATACTATATATATATATATATATATATATATATATATATATATATATATTATATACTATATCATTAAGCAACGTTATGTTATATGTACGTTTTATATATATATATGATGTAACTGAAATCTTTATTATCCCTCCATTCTTCAGACATTGTGTCATTGGTCAGAACATCTCTATGAACCCGCTGAACTCATGCTAATGAAAACACCTCATCAACACGACACACGGGAAAGAAACCACGAGCAGATGAATTCTGAGTGCATGAATGGACAGATAATGGACATCAGGAGCAGGGATGTGGAAACTTCCACTGTGGAGGGAAAACGCCCTGGTCAGAGGTATCAGGTTACTGTATGGGACTTAAGGAGGGAAATGACCATGTGCATTTTTCATGCATTTTTGTATGCATGATCAGATTGATTATCCATTATCCACTCATTGTAGAGCTCAGATTCTTCTCTTTTTTCTTATAGGCATTATGATGCTCGCTAAGGCTCATCCTCAATAGTAACACTAGTCTAGTCTAATTTGTTTCTGATTTTATTTGTTCTAAGGAATTTTAGGAGACAAAATTGATACTCAAATTGATAGTTGTGAAAAAGAAAATTATCATCTGAATAGATACGGGGGGGGAAAATATTCCCAGACATGCACATTAGCGTATTAAGTATCGTCCTCTCATTGAATTGATATTCATACCAAGGTTGGGTCGCTCCAAGTGGACACTCAGTGGCACTTCCAGATGGAAGAATGATGCTTTGTTTTTATAGGCGGCCTGGAATGTGTCCAGATCTGTGGACATCTGCCAGATTAGCATATGAGATCCCACCCACCTGCACTATGAATGTGTTGGTGGTCTGATGATCTCTTCATGGATGAAAGTCTGCAGACGTTTTAATGATGTGGCCATTATGAAGCTTTATCACAGTGCCTTCTGCTACACTACACCACAAATGAAAAGTTTGGACGCACTTGGCTAAATTTATGTTTCTCATGAACTTAAAAACGTTTTGGTCTGCATGCTTCTGCTTATGTGCGATACAATTAGTTTTGTAAATAGGAATTTTGTGTGTGGAATTTTTCATTTTATCAAATTTGTTCAATTTATTTTTGTTGTTTATTTATTTATTTATTATATTTTATTTATTTTTATATTTATTTAATTTTAGCCTGGTAGTGTCTGCATGCAAACTCTTTTAATATGTGCGATAAAATTAGTTTTATAAATAGAAATTTTGTGAGTGCGGAATTTTTTATTTTTTTTATTTATTATTTAATTTTATCTTTATTTAATTTAGCTTGATAATGATATATAAACTCTTGTAATATAGTTTAAACAGCATCTCATGCAGTTGTTTTTATTTTCTATTATTTTATTATTATGTATCATTAAGTATTTTTATTTATTATTATTCGATTATAAAATTTAATAAAAAAAGTATTACTTAACCTAAACTTTACCTAAACTAACCTAAATAGTTCTGTATCACAGTTTTCAGTTTTTTTATTTTATTTTTTATTATTAATGTATTATTATGTTTTACTTTTTTTTTTTTTTTTTTTATTCTAGCCTGATAGTGTCTGTATGCAAACTCTTTTAGTATAGTTTAAATAGCACCACATGCAGTTGTTTTTATTTTCTATTATTTTATTAGTAGTAGTAAGTATTATAATGTATGTATTTATATTGATCAATATTGTATTATTTAATTTAATTTTAGATCAAATATTGTAGAGCCCAGCATGTCCAGCATGCATGTGAAGTCCTTCAATAGTCAGTTGGTTTGGAGAATGGAAGTGTTTTGACACCCATTGCTCATCACTTTTTTTTCTTTCTTTCTTTCTTTCTTTTTTGGTGTTTGTGAATTATGCAGTTGAGAACACACAACCTGTCGAAAGTCATTTGAGCTTCTCTTGATCGATTCCACCTGTCTAAAACATTCATAGGGTTCCTTCCTCTGCGTGAAAACAATCCCTCAAATGCTCGTATGCAAATGCCACACCAATTCTTAGTAATGGATAAGATGCATATGCAAGACACACAAGCCAAGGGCCAGATATCATCTATTAAAAAGGCCCTGGTGTAACCCAACACCAATGTAGGAATGCATTCAATCACTCCTATTGTGTTTGGTTACATACAGTTCCCTTTTGTCTGATAAGTGCACCCTGGCCGGAGAGATAACAGCACTGCCCTAAAAGCTCAAATGAGACACTGGGTGTCAACACCTCGGCCAACAGGATTCCTGGACAGATTAATCTTCTAAGTTCAGGGTCTATGTAGGTGGTAATAGTCCGGAAGCCATGATCTGGGAATATTTAGGTTGCAACTTTCTTAGATTAATGTTTGACCGTTTTATTACTCAGGCATAATGAGACCTAAAGAGATGTCAGATACGTTTAGTGGAAATACTGACAAACTGGACAATATAAATATACTGTATATATAGGGTAGAGTGGGGGAAAACGCCCCCCTACTGTTTTCCCAAAATAACAACTAGATAAAATCAAGTTTTTGTTTTTGCTATGGACTACTTTGACCAGAGTGATGCAGAAGTTTTGACTGCGAAGCTTACACTGGTGACGTACCTGAGAGAAAACGATTTCACGTTAAGTGATATCATTTTTAACAGTAAGAAAAAAAGTGTTTAAGCAGAACATCACAGTTTTATATGATATGAGAAGAGCAAGGCTTGAAGTTGTGAGTACTTGTTATTTAAGGAAAATATAACTATGTTTTCAGAATGACATAACTTTTTTTTTTCGAACGCCCCCAGCCACTTGGGGTAATATCAAGCGGCAACCTCCCCCAGTTTTTCTTGAAGCCAATAAGGAAGTGACTTAAACTGCAATTCTTTGACTGGCCACTAGAGACAGGCTCCAGAAGGGAGCAGAATCTCATTGAGCTCCATGTTAAAATGCCCAACTTTACAGCAGAAAGAAACATGTTTACAGTCGGGTACAAATTGTGGTTTTGGTCTATACGGCTAATTTTGCCCTTCATGATGACTGTAAGGGGGGTGAATTTTTTTATAACTCAGTTGTTTACATTATATAAAGCTTTAAAGTCCTGCATAATTAAAGGCGTGGCCACTTTGAGTGACAGGTGGATTGTCGTTTGTCTGCTGTCTGTTAGTCCAGCCATTCCCAAACTGTGGTCCGCGGACCACTAGTGGTCCGTGAGGGTACTGCAGGTGGTCCGTGGAAAGGCAAACATTTTTTACCTTCATTTTAACAGGAAATTCCCATAAAAATAAAAAGTAAAAAGAATATGTAGGCCTATATTGATATAAAATTTTAATTAAATTGTCAAGTTATAGTGTGATTACTAAAATAGGCTAGTGGCGCTCGGCCGTGACGTTCAAGTTCAGTGCCTCACTTTTTGAGGACTTGTAAACTTTAAATAATAACTCAAATAATCCCCTAAATTTGCCAAAGGTTTTGAAATGTTGACTCCATTGCAAAATAAGCCTGTTGTTTAAATTAACCTGATTATGCACTTGAGTAAATAAATAAAATAAATATGTGGCAGCCGTTGTATACAGTAGACTTTCTTTTAACAAGCCTGTTGTACTGATGTGATGACCAGTTATAGTTTTAGTGCTAGTAAGCCTATTTAGAGGGGAGGATTAATTCAGGTAGGTCTGTGTGTAGACATATATTTTATTATGTGTATTATGAGGTGGTCCGCAAAATTTCTTGATTACAACTAGTGGTCCACACACACAAAAAGTTTGAAAACCCCTGTGTTAGTCATCGCGTCACCTCAGCTCCGCCCACGTCCCGCCTCTTTGCCCATTTTCAGTTCACCGGGTGTGATGCACCGACAAGATGCCAACGGCCAGCTCGTCCCTAATTTACGCTTCAAAACTGCTCTTCAGAATCCTATGGGTGACGTCGCAGACACACTATCATAATTACTGTAGTTACCGTGTTCTGAACATCACATTCTTTGTTTTTCCATCAAATGTAATCTAACTAGGTGGTTGAATAAAAATATTTGGACTTTATATTTAAAAATTACCTCACATTAGCATCAGCTAGCTAGTTAGCCAGCCAGTTAGCATCAGCTAACATTATTTTTCAAAAAGGTTGATCTTCAAAATGGTTCATTTATTTTACCTACTGTTATTTTGGCTTGTCTTTTTAATTTTAAGCTAAAATGCTTGTACTCTGATTTTGCTGTAAACGTATAAAGCAAATTGCTTTATCAGAGTGGGGGCATTTTACCCCACCTGTGGGGTAAAACACCTTGGTACAAATTACGTTTTTGTACAAAATCGAATAACATGAAACCTCTGGACATTTTTCATACTTGGTTTATAATTTATGTCATTGTCACTGAAAACTAGGATAACTATTCTAGACACATTTAACTTTTGTTTCACAGAAAAACAGTCCTTAAAGGGTTAGTTCACCCAAAAATTAAACTGATTTACACACCAATTCTTCGTTCAGACAAATACAATCAGAGTTATATTAAAAATGTCCTGGCTCTTCCAAGCTTTATAATGAGAGTGATTGTTGCTTTGTTTATGAAGTCCATAAAAGTGCATCCATCCATCATATAACTGCTCCACACGGCTCCGGGGGTTAATAAAGGCCTTCTGAAGTGAAGAGATGCATTTGAGTAAGCAAAATATCCATATTTAAAACTTTATAGACTAAAATAACTAGCTTCCGGCGGTCAGCGGTACGCAAGTCAACTTAAGAGTGACCCTTGAACTCTTGACACATGCGTATTGACAAACTCAGAAGCGCAGAGGATAGAGCAAAACAAAACATAGCGTCGGGTCAAGTCAACTCGCATACCAACATTCACTGCCATTATAAAGCTTGGAAGAGCCAGGACATATTTAATAAAACTCTGATTGTATTCGTCTGAAAGAACAATGTCATATACACCTGGGATGACTTGAGGGTGAGTAAATCATGGGGTAATTTTCATTTTTGGGTGAACTATCCCTTTAAGAGGGGTGTTTTAACCCACTCACCCTATATATATATATATATATATATATATATATATATATATATATATATATATATATATATATATATATATATGTATATTCTTATTGAATAAGATATCTTGTCTTTTTTTAGGTCAACCCCAGATTTTCTAGTTTCCAATGCTTCTGTTTAAAGATAAACCCACTGCAATCCTTGTGAACTTTTATCTGTCTTTCACTCTTTAAATCTCACTTAGGAACTTCAGCCGACACATCCGAACATGCTTCCTCTGTGAGTAAAGCCAATTAGCAAACCTGGGATTCAAGCCTCCCACTTCGGGGAATAAGCGAGTGCCGTTGGTAAGCATGGCCTACAGGTTAGTTCTAATGTCACCGTTTAACATGCAGACTTCACAGCTTCTGTTCTTTCCATGACTCTCCCATGCCTGGACTGTTAGTCAGGATGTAATGAGCACTATAAAGCCAGTCTAAACGGCCAGTCAAAGGGTCAGCATCTGAATAGGTAACATCAATTTTATGCCTGAGTTGCTGTGAGTCAGGATATGAAACCTCTAGGCATTGTGAAGCACAGCTTAAGTTAAAAGGGCAAGGCGGAAGTTGACGGAAGATTTGTCATATGAATTTTTCTTTACAAAGTGGGCCTCTTTTTAAAGTTTTAAATGACAGAAGACTTGAGTCAGCTCAATTTATTATGTATTATTATATTAAGTTATTCGTTTAAATGTATAAAATGAAATATATATGATTATTATGTAAAATGTAAATTATTATTTATATATATTTTTTTTAATTATCTAATATAATGTAATATATAATTATATGTTTAAAATTGTAATATAATTTAATATATAATTATATAATATATTTAAAAAAAAAACATTTATATATAATTTAATATATAATTATATTATATATGAACTATTATTATACATTATTAATATTATATTTTGTTATATTATAATATATATATATATATATATATATATATATATATATATATATATATATATATATATATATATATATATATATATATATATATATATATATATATATATATATATATATATATATATATATATATATATATATATATATATATATATATATGTATATATATATATATATATATATTAAGGTAACAGTTGTCTATAATTATTCTGCTATATGTATGCATTTTTTATTTTATGTTATTTAGTATTAATTTATTGCGAAAAATCAGTCATCAAATCAAAAATCATTTTACACAACAATAAAATCCTACCTTAAAGGACAAACAAAGGACAAATATATCATCAAATGTGCTAAAACTGCAATTATTTCCCCTGGATTAGAAAAGTTTTTAGCGAGACTAGCTCAAACTTCAGCCTGTATAATAGTTTCCATATGTAAGGCCTTGTGCACCTTTAACAAGGTGTTAATTGCACAGTTTGTGAAGGGAAGCATTAGTTATTTCCATCTCGCTTTCTTTGTGGTGGGACACATTTTGTGCACAAGTTCACACAGAACCGGGCAGTAATTATACATGGCTCGTATGTGCAGTCAGCTATAGCAAGAGAAGCACTGTT